>CM047582.1:8048943-8079765 GCA_026184515.1 Peronosclerospora sorghi
ACCGCTGCGTGAAGAAATAGTAGACAAGACGTGCGATAAGGACCGCTGTGTTGGGGTATTTATGATCGACAATGGGCGTTGTCAGGAAAATCACCCGCATGGCCACTGTGGTGAAGTGCAAGTGAAAATTATTGACCAGTTTGTACCAGTGTACCAGTTTTCAAGGCGGATCGATCGGGTTGGCTGAAAGGACGGAGTATTTTGGGCCAATCGTGTGCTTGGAGTGTTTTGTACGCGGATTTTAGGTAAGGCACACAGTTTACATATAGTTTACATAGTGAATTTTAGTTGGATATTAATACAGTGTTTGTATTACATCGGGTTGCGTAAGTCGCCAGTGGCTCCGATCTGAGTCATTGGGAGAGGAGGTTTAACAGGGTCCCCTCACGCTTATTAATCCCGTCCAGGTCAGATCTCCACCTTAAGCCCCACGACAGGGAGCAATCGTTACGCTCACTCACCACTCAAGTTCGGCCACGCTCAAGGGAGCCGGGTTATTTTTTGGCTGGGTTACTCATCGCGATCTGCGATCAAGTCCCAGGAATTGGCTGGATTACTCATCGCGATCTGCGGGAAAGTGCCAGGATTTACTATTGGATGGATTTATCACTGCCTCGGGCGGTCAAGTGCCAGATTTAATTGCATTAGGAGTGAAGATTTCGTCTTCGTTTGCCGATAGGCTATTTCGCATTATCTTTCGTTGAAATTTTGGATCAGTACCCCAGAAGTGGTTCATCCATATCGATCTTCTCTAAAGTGTCCACCAAGCAACAGTCCACCGATTGTGTAGCCACCCATACCAATGGGTACACAGGGTGAGATTCGTGATGAATCGGACTAGGCGTCCTGCAGTTCCGATCGATCACCTGATTGGCACCCAGGCGATGGTCCGCGGAGTACCCCTCCGTTAATTGGTCGGCTGGGCACGATGGTGGTTCAGTTCCGGACACTACGGTGTTAGATTTTGAACTGTACTCCACCACAATGGTGCGCGTGCCCGGATCATTTGGTGACCGTGCATATCACCGCGATATTCAGTAAAGTGTGGATTTTAAGAAGTTTAGTATGGATACTTTATGGAGAGCGCATAAGGAACGCATATCCCCTTGTGTACTAATTGTTGGAAAGGATGGAGATGTTCGATCTGATCAGGGGAGGATCAGATTGAAATTAACGAATTTACGACTCCCCATACCGCTCCTGGCGGAGCAGATCGGCACGAGGAACGCTTATCGCCTCGTGTCGTGGTCGTGGAAAAGGATGGCGATGATCGATCTGGCCAGGTGGAGGACCAGATCGAGATTAACAAGTTTATTTTTCCTCCCCAAAAGGCTCCGATCGGAGGCGATCGGGACTATAGCAAGTCTTGCTATAGTCCCAGTAGGTATCAGGAACCTGTTCCTGATACCATGCATATCGAGAAAAAATTGCATGTGAAGAACACTGTGGGGGCGGATCGCTCCGATCTGCCGAAATTACCAATTAAAAAAGACCAAGAAGACACTAGCAATTCTTTCGGACGATGACGACTTGGAGGAAAAGTCGCCGATCGATGATGGGACTGTTGACGACGAGGAGGTGACCAAGATGTACTTCATGTACGAACTGAAGTGATTCGTTAGCGAAAACGAAGTCATCCGAGTTGTCAAGACTCTAATTCCGGATCGTCTACACGGGTAGACTACTGAACCGATCGACTCCGATCGGCCGCTACTTCTAGTCTTTTTTTTTCTTTTGGCGATGCTAGCAGAGGTTGGGATAAAGGTCAAGAATGCTAATGGTGCTGGAAAGCTATTTGAAATTGATACGTGGAAGTTGAAACAAGCGATGTCAATGCTACATGAACCTCTGACGCCATTGGGGGGGGCGGTGCGCCGCCTAACTCCCACAATCGCGTTAGAAGCCCCAAACCTCGTGCGATCACTTGTCGAGAAGTCATTCTCCGATGATAGCTCGCTATATGGGTCGCCACCTTCCTCCAAGTGCTCGTCCGAGTTGGAGATCGGCGTGGAGCGGATGACCATGGATCGCTGTACCAGTCACGGTACCAGTCACACGGAACAAAAAAGGGACGTGCGGCAACGAGGGGCGGCATGCCAGTCGGGACCCCAGTGGCGCCCACAGGTTCGGTACCCCCAAGACCGATCCAATCACCTCACCCGCGATGGAAGCAAGCATGAAAGCCATGTTCGAAGATATGATGAAGCGTTATGCCGCAGATTGAGGCCGATCACCTCTGGGCCCGCGTACACCAAGCCGATCGGTCCAGGAAAACGATGCTAATTGTTCTCACGTTAAAATTGAGTCAATAACATCTGCAGACAAGGTGTCTGAAGGTGTTAGACCGGTTTTCAAGACAAAACGCAGGTCACGCCCAGCCCGCCCTCGCCGATCTGCAAGTAGCAGCGATTTCGACATGGAGTCGACCAGTGAAATTGACGGTGACTATGGTGGTACGGGCAGAGGCGGGACACATAAGGCGAACTTAGCCTCGACAACGGCGTTTGACTACAATTCGACGGCGATACCAAGGATTCGCATGGCCGCAAGCACCGAGTTGAAGGACTTTACGGGTAAAGATGCCGATGGGGAGCAAGACCGATCATGGTTCAGCCGAACCAAGTCCTCCTTCCTCCAGGATCAGACGCCGAACAAAGAACGGTGTCTGATCTTCCGATATCTGATGAAGGGACCGGCTGCGAACTGGATCCAGAAGTTAAGTCGGGATGTCCTATCTGACTGGAGTTTGCTGTGCATAGAGTTGGAAAGGCAGTACTGTCACTCCGGCTTCTCTACTGCTCGAAGGTATCACAACATGAGGAAGAGGTGTGATGAAACGCCGATCGAGTACCTCCAGCGGCTTAATGTGGCTGCGATGCGTGCGGGGATCCCGATCAAGGAGACCGATCCGCCGATCGGCGTTGCACAAGAACATGTGGTCCACTTTATCGTACGATAGACGAACAGGAGTTGGACGATCAGCTGATCTTACTGCGTCTTAGAGACTTGGGAGAAGTGGGAGCAGACGTTACGTATTCTGCTCCACTCCCGCAGCATGAGGACGAAGGTTGCTGTCGGATCGAACCGATTCCGATCGAAGGTGAAGGATCAATCGTGTGAAGAAGACCTGCGACCATAACGGCCAGAGAGATCAGAGAGATCGTGGCTGATGTGAGCACCGGAGCATAAGAGGAGATCAGTGGCTGGTCCAGTCTGGGGACAGACGAGGAACCCTACCGTCAAATTTTTGTCGCCCATTCTGCATCCAGAGATCGATCAACGTCACTCCGTGCCGAATGGAAGGCAGGAAACGGCAACAGGTCAGATCCAGATTCGCCACGTAAGAAGTGCACGCACTGCGGGTCGACCAAACACAGTCATCGGGGCTGTTGGCGAAGGATTACGTGTAAGAAATATGAAAGACGAGGACACCACACCGATCTCTGCTTGTTTGGGTGAAGGGTATGTAGAGAGATTCATGACGATGGGCAATGCAAGATGGTTCACTTTTTCAATCAGATGCGCAAGTGGTATGTTCCCGACAAGCACGTGGGAATGTTGCCGCCCGATGTCGAGAATATGTCGCTCACCAGGTTGGAATTTGGATCGAGCCGAGCGATCTACGCTTAGCATCTATGCATTCGTCGGAAAGGACAGAGATATAACAGCAAAGAAGACAGGCGACGGGAATCGTTCGGTCTACAGTCTCGCGACTGATGAATATTCCCTATTGAAGGTCGTCATGCAGTTGGACCTGCTGCCCGGAGAGTCGCGCGGCTACTGGAAATACCACGCTCCCGACAAATGGTTCAAGCAGGCGAAAGCCTATGGGAAGATTAATAACGAGAAGGCCACGATGCTGCTCGACTATGGTGCAGAAGTCTCAATTATCGACTCCGCCTTTTTCGTAAGGTTGGATGTCTGATCGACTATGCACAGAGGCAAGAATGCATTGTAATCGGCGAAAATTCCTATATGACCGAAGGGAGGAAGCGTGTGAAGATAAATTTATCTGGTTCGTTGGTATACTTCTTCAGCGCCTGGGTTGGTAAGCTGGACGGACAAGACGCATTACTTGGTATGGATTTTATGGTGCCGGCAGGCATACGCCTCGACCTGTCGCATGGAGTGCTTACGCTTCCAGACGAAGTCCAGATCCATCCGGATGGTCGACGCCCCTTACACGGATCGCGTAATGATCTGGTAAGGTGGGACCAAGATATCACCATTCCTGTAGGTCGATCGGCAGATATCTCGGTTGGAAAGGACTATCGGACAAAGAAGTTGTGGGTGACCAGGGTCGATCACTGGGTACCGACGTTTATGGAAGGTGGAGATCGAAGCGATCGCGTACGAGTTACTAACATCGGTAATAAACCGCTGGTGTTAGGAAACGGTACGATCGTCGGTATGTGGCTGGATGAAGGAAAGGATCTGTGGAGGATGGGATTCATTTCGATCGAATCAAGACATTATATGCAGTGGCAAAGCTTTGCTCGGAAGGCCACCACCGATCGGATCGTCGACGACAAGTCAGCCGAAGAAGACCTCCCACCTCGGACGGAAAGACCAGATCACGTAGCGATCAGGATGTGCCAGAGTCACAATCACAGTCACCCAATACAGTTGACTCGAAGGCAGATGTGCCGAGAGTTGTTAAGCCATTTGTATCGCAAGATCGGGTGATAGTGGAACCGATGGCAGATGGGGACGATCGCAGTATCGCTGGAGATGAGTATGGTAACGCATCCACTCAATTCGGTGCCACAGAAGGGCAGCCCATCGACGAGGCTCCGTATTGCCCGTTTGACAGGGGAGGACCAAGCGAGATCGCCTCACCAGATGTCCTGGTGTGTATGTACGGGGACGGGGAGAAGTGTGTTGATGGACCGGCGAACCCAATCTGAAATTCGGCTACCCCACCTGGAGTGCTAATGTTGTGAAGGAGTTGAAAATTGTAATACATCCACTTGATCAACAACACAAGGGGTAATAATCCATTCCTCCTCGCTTTACTTCCCGGGTACTTAGTACTACCGCCCAAACCAACAAATCAATCGAACACACTAGGGACACACTTCCAAAAGCAGTTCCAGGCTGCCCCCAACACTCACTAGTTCCAAAAGGCTACGCCTCCACTTGCTAGGGCGTTCACTCAACGACTTCTTAGTATTACACTTGGTTTTAGTATGGGAACAGTAAAGAAGGTTTTTGAGGGCCGCCAGAGATCTCTTGGGTTCAGGGGAAATTTTATTCTATTAAGTGTTACTAACCCTTACATCAAAGTCAACCACTTCTTTCACCCACTACTTCTTGGTTACTTCAGCGCTGACTTCAATACTTGACAGTTACTGCTGAGACCCTCTGTAATCTGATTGATCATACTTGCACCAATTCCACTCAACCCTCCATAATCCGATCGAACAGATTAGTCATCGCGAGACGGCCGTCGCGGATCACTTCTGATTGGCCGAAAACTCCCACTTAAAACATTACAATATCCCACACCAATTCCACTCAACCCTCCATAATCCGATTGAACAGATTGGTTATAGCGAGACGGCTGTCGCGAGACGGCTGTCGCGAGACGGCCGTCGCGGGTCACTCCTGATTGGTCGAAAATATCCGTCCCAAATTAAAATATTTGGAAGTGTGAGAACAATCGGGAACATCGCGCCAGTAATGTGGGAAACCGAGGGCGCATGACTTTTCGTTGGCTTCGCCGCTATGAATGGACCCGCCGTTATGCTTGTAAGTTGCGCCTGTGTCTTGACTTTCTTTGGTGATTCTGACTGTTTGTTTTATAGTCTGGTTCACCTGTTATCCCACGTGCCCTAGCGCCCCTAGCCACGTAATATTAAATATAGCTGAGGGCGCATGACTTTTCGTTGGCTTCGCCGCCATGAATGGACCCGCTGCTAAGCTTGTAAGTTGCGCCGATGCATTGACCTTCTTTGATGATGCTAATGGTTTGTTTGCATAGTCTGGTTAACTTATTACTTCATGTGCCCTAGTGCCCTAGCCTTTACTGCCATGATGCTAAAACCAACACGACTGTACTGAGACACGGTGTGGACGTAAAATGCATTGCTTAAAGACGGACGCATCGCACCGCTAGCGCCATTCCACACTAAATGTTCACATTGTTCATAAGATAAAGGCACAACACATTTTTTGTTGTTAATGTTCAGTGTTTGCAGACATCACCATCGTGAAAAGCAACATTGTGCTAGCATGTAGAGTTTTGGCGTGGTAAAAATTATACCGTTAATTCATAACTACCACAGATCATCTTCTATATGTTGTAAATAAAGATTCCACTTCGCCACACGAACCGATCCGCTCGAAGTGACTATGGACAATCCGCAAGTCGCCAACAACCCCGATCGGACCGATCAGCCCAAAGAATTAAGATTGAAGAAGAAATACTGGCTGATCAGGAAGGTTGGTGTTGATGTCGACAGTGATGATGCCGATTAGACCGCCCATTTGGATGACAGATCGACCCAGAAGACATGTTCGGGCCAAACGCACCGAGAACACCCGATCCGCTTGGAGGATCGCAAGGAAACAATTGGGATCGGTGAATACGATTTTGATTATGGCGATCTGACTAATAAGTCCAAACGGAGTCGACCGAATCAGAATTGTTATGAGGCGACGCGGACTTACGAAGTGGGAAAACAAGATTCGCAATAATGCAGATCGGGTGACACCGATCTGCTACAGATCGGCAATAATGATCTGCTACAGATCGGCAATATCGATCTGCTACAGATCGACAATACCGACTGGTGTGAATTTGTGATGTTTATTGTGATTAAAACTACGGGTGTGTGTGGAGAACTGTGATGAATGGATTATATTTCGGTGGCTTAAGGTTGTGGATGATTTTTTTCGGTGAAAATGATGACGACTCTTTCGATGTGGATACAAGTGGATGTGGCATGGGTGGACCTTGACTAACGGGACTAAAAAACCAAGACAGATGAAACAATCGAGTAATCAAAGAAGAAATTATATTGAACATTAGTGCATGAATGATTGCCCGATCGGCGCTTACCAAGATAGCGTCTGCGATCACCCCATAGCCGATTGACAGTAATGGCTGGGTGATCTGAGATCTTCTCACGAAATTGGTTGCGCCAAGGCTGCTCCTTGTCCATGGAGGTCAGGGAATCCAGCAGGTTGTCAATTAAGGTGTCGCAGCGGTATCCAGGGTACCAAGATCCGTCTTCAACCAGATCCCAGCTTTCTTCGCGCAATTCCTATCCATATGGAGGACAATGGTGTATAGGAAGACATCAATGTCACATTCATTTGCCCTCATGCCTTCCAACATGAATTTTCAGATCGACAACAAAGCTTCACCCACCCGACCCCGACGTTGCTTCCGCTGTTTCTGGAACGCCGCGAGGCCCTTGTCTGCTTCCACCTGCCCAGCGGGAAGCACCAGATAGGGGGTCTATTCTTAGATCGCTCGGCAGTGAACTTTGTAATACTTCTCAAGACGACCCACGAATAAGGCAACCCATGGAGTCAGCGTGAACGTGACGCTCAGATCGCGGCTCAACAAAACTTCCCATGGTTTGGCGTCATACAGACGGGCGACCTGCGATCCGGTTACAAGATCGAATCGACACACAATTGTGCCTGGTTGTCTGACCGCCGGTGGGAAGAGCCAGTAGTCTGGACGTAATAAGGTGCGAGCTATCTGTTGCTTGATCGGAGCAGATCGACGCAACAGATCGATCTGCCCCGGAGACCATGGTTCGTTGACATACAGACACGAAGGAGGCGGGGCCACGTCAATCTTCAATTCCCCTAGCGATGCGTGACGATATAGACCGGAAGCGCCGGGCAGAACAGGTAACTTGGATGCCTCAACAGCCAGCTTCGATGATTCTCGGATGCTGTCACCCTTCGGGTGCACCACCTGATCTGCCCCTGGCGTTGACGTTTTGACCGTGGAAGCAGATTGGCGACGCTGGGTGGATCGAGACCGTGCTAGAGCAGAAGCTAACTCAATCGAATCCGTTGATCCACCCTTGGAGTCCGATCCAGACGAAGCTAATGCTTTTGGGCTTGTCGACAGTTGGTGCCGAGGGCGCTTGATTTTTCGTGGTCTGTATTGGCTTGGACGGGTCCGTTGTCGCATGCAGGAGATTTTTCAGTGTCTTGGCTTTCTTTCGAGGCGCCCGCTGGATTCTCCTCGTAGTCCGGATCAGCCGCTATCTCCCGCGCCCTCGCGCCTCTTCATGCACCCTTGCGCTTCTTGTTGTGTGCGCGAATTTGGGGGGGGGGTGGAATTTCATCTAATGAATGGCGAGTATTTCCGCCCTAATTTTGTTGAAAAATCGAACCACCTGAATGCGCCTGTGGGTCCGCGAGGGCGCTTGATGCTACTCCGAGAGGAATGAGATCGGCGACCAGCGACTTGGATAAGCACGTAGACAACTCATCACGGCCCCCTTAGACGATTCCCCAGAGTCGATTCGACTCTTGGGTCCAAATTTCAAGCTGATTTTGGGAGGCACTAATTCTGCCGCAATAATCGTCGATCGTGAGCTTTAGCTCAGCGATCTGCCTATCCATCTAGAGTCGTTGGGAATATACGACCGACCGATCGCCCTGAGTCTCTGGGAATTGTCGAAAGACCACTGCGTGCAGTTCCTGAAGACTCGATCGGTTGATCTCGAGACGACGCAAGTCGTGACGAGTGCCTATCAGCCCTTCCAACATCGTTTGGAGCAGATCGAAGTGGCCGTACACCTGCCGAACGATATAGAAAAGTGTCTGTAAAGTCGGGAATACATCGATTACCAGTGGATCTACATGCAGAAGGAAGTGAGGATCGATTTAACGTTGATTTTTCAGTGGAATGACGTACCCGATCTGTTTTGCTGCGGGACCGAGGCCTTGAGACGTTTATTCTCGGTCATCAAGTCTGAACGATCCTCTTGTATAGCGTCGATCAGCTTGGAAAGTCGTTTGGAATCTTAGCGCATTTTATGGAACGCGACGTCGGTCTGCTTTTCGAGCTCAACTCTCTACTCCTCTCGGAGCGCATCAATGGTTTGTTGGGACCGATAGACCTTGACTCCGGGCTCATCTTGTTCTTCGACGATCGTAGTGTCGCCCGAGTCGTCCGAATAGTCCGATCGATCAGGAGTTCGAAGATGCGGAGAGTGTAAGCGCCGATCGCTTATGAAGACAAAAGCTAGTGAAATGTGGCGATCGGAAGTCAAGTGGATTTACCTGGTGCATTGGACTCGGAAGATTTCATGGAATCGAAGACTGTTTGTGAGATCGGGCCGTTACCGTTGTGCGGCTGCTACCAGACTCAGGTTCGGCTGTGGTAAAGTGCAAGTGAAAATATTTGAACGGTTTGTACCAGTGTACCATTTTTCAAGGCAGATCGATCGGGTTGGCTGAAAGGACGGAGTATTTTGGGCCAATCGTGTGCTTGGAGTGTTTTGTACGCGGATCTTAGGTAATGCACACGGTTTACATATAGTTTACATATTGGATTTTTATTGGGTATTAAATATAGTGTTCGTATTACATCGGGTTGCGTAAGTCGCCAGTGGCTCCGATCTGAGTCATTGGGAGCAGAGTGTTAACAGGTTCCTCTCACGCTTATTAAGCCCGACCAGGACAGAGCTCCACCGGAAGCCCACGATAGGGAGCACTCGTTACGTTCACTCACCACTCAAGTTCAGCCCCGCTCAAGGGAGGTGGGTTATTTTTTAGCTGGGCTATCCATCGCGATCTGCGATCAAGTCCCAGGAATTGGCTGGATTACTCATCGCGATCTGCGGGCAAGTGCCAGAAACATTTATTGGCTGAATTACTCATTGCTATGCAATCAAGTGCCAGGATTTACTATTGGATGGATTACTAACTGCCTCGGGCGGTCAAGTGCCAGATTTAATTGCATTAAGAGTGAAGATTACCTCCTCGTTTGCCGATCGGCTATTTCGCATTATCTTTCGTTGAAATTTTGGATCAGTACCCCAGAAGTGGTACATCCATATTGATCTTCTCTAAAGTGTCCACCAAGCAACGGTCCACCGAGTGTGTATCCACTCATACCAATGGGCACACAAGGTGAGATGCGTGGTGAATCGGACTCGGCGTCCTGCGTTGCCGATCGATCACCTGATCGGCACCCAGGCGAAGGTCCGCGGAGTACCCCCTCCGTTAATTGGTCGGCTGGGCACGATGGTGGTTCAGTTCCGTACACTTCGGTGTTCGATTTTGAACTGAACTTCACCACAATTAACATTATTGACCTTGAAACCAACCTCGGCTAGCATCACCATAAGACTCTTAACCAGCTGCAGCGGCCGATAGTAGTCAATCGGTTCGGTAGTAGGCCCGTGTAGACGATCCGGAATTAGGGGTTTGACAATTCGGATGTTTCGCGAACGAATTTTTTCACCTCGTACATGTAGTACATCCTGGTTACCTCCTGTCATCCACATCACCATCACCAATCGACGACTTTTCCTCCAATTCGTCATCGTCTGAGAGCATTGAAAGCCTACGCTTGGGTTCCTTCATTGTTAATTCGGGCGGATCGGGGTGTTCCGCCCCTATAGTGTTTTCACATCATGCAATTTTTTCACGTCAAAATACATGGGATCAGGAACAGGTTCCTGATCCCTGCTGGGACTATAGCAAGACTTCCTATAGTCCCGATCGGCTCCGATCGGAGCCTTGTGGGGAGGAATAAACTTGTAAGTCTCGATATGGTCCTCCTCCTGTCCAGATCGATCATTGCCATCCTTTTCCACGACCACGACACGAGGCGATAAGAGTTCCTCATCCGCCAGGAGCGGTATGGGAGTCGTAAAAAACTTATTAATTCCGATCTGATCCTCCTCTTGACCAGATCTAACATCGCCATCCTTTCCAACTAGTAGTACGAAAGTCGATAGGCGTTCCTTGCGTCCTCTCCAGAGAGTATCCTTATCAAAACTCGTAAAATCCAAACTTTGCCGAATATCGCGGTGATATCCACGGTCGCCAAATGATCCGGGAACGCGCACCATTGTGGTGGAGTCCAGTTCAAAATCGAACACCGAATTTTCCGGAACTGAACCACCATCGTGCCCAGCCAACCAACTAACGGGGGGGGGGTACCCCGCGAACGTTCGCCTGGATGCCGATCGGTTACCCGATCGGCATTACAGGAAGCCGAGTCCGATTCGTCTCGTGTCTCAACTTGTGTACCCATTGGTATGTGTGGCTACACACTCAGTGGAGCGTTGCTTAGTGAAGACTTCATTAGGTGTTGATACGGGTGTAACACTTCTGGGTTACTTGATCCAAAATTCCAACGAAAAGATAATCCAATATTGTCGATCGTCAAACGAAGTGTAAATCGTCACTACGAATGCGGTAAAATCTGGCACTTGACTGCACGTAGCAGTGAGTAATCCAGCCAATATGGTTTCTGGCACTTGACTGCTAAGCAGTGAGAAATCCAGCCAATAATAGTTTCTGGAACTTGATTGAGAAGTAAATGAGAATCCAGACAATTCCTGGGACTTGACCGCAGATCACGATGAGTAACCCAGCCAGTAAAACACGTCTCCTAACGTGGCCGAAATTGAGGGGTGAGTGAACGTAATGGGTTCTTCCCGTCGTGGGACTTCCGGTGGAGCTCAGTCCTGGCCGGGATTAATGAGCAAGAGGGGACCCTATTAGCCCTCTGCTCCCAATGACTCCTACGGAGCGGCGACTTTTGCAACCCAATGTAATACGAACACTATATTTAATAAACCAATTAAAATCAAATATGTAAACTATATGTAAACCGTGTGCCTTACCTCAATCTGCGTACAAAACACTCTAAGCACACGATTGGTCCAAAACACTCTGTCCTTTCAGCCAACCGATCGATCCGCCTTGAAAACTGGTACACTGGTACAAACTGGTCAATAATTTTCGATAGCATTTCACCACACGACCACCCGGTCCTTCATTAGCAGCAGTTTATACCCTTTTGTTTCATCGCTATTTCCAAGTATTAGAGCGCGGTCATCGTGCTTTTCCAATGCCTTCTTTTTCGGGTCCCTCCAAACCATGCACGGAGCCCGAAAACCACTATATCGGTGATCGCCGGCTCTTCCCGGTCAGCACTTCCAGCGGTGACATCCGCCCTTGGTTCGATCTTGTCGTATTGCGGTTAATTGTATACGCTGCATACTCAGCCGTCTCCGACCAATACACGAGCGGCACACCCGAACCAAAAATCATGCACCGGACCATGTTGAAAATGGTCCGGTTCATCCGCTCAGCCTTGCCGTTTGATGCCGGCGTTCCAGGTTCAGTAATTTGGCGGCGAATACCAGTCTGTTTGCAGAACAGATCTACATTTTGGTACTCGCCTCCGCCGTCTGTGCGAAGTACGTGCACACGGCAAGAGAAATCATTCTCGAACCACGCCAGGAAATGCCCAAACATCTTGGATGCCTTTTCCTTGGCGCGCGCGGCGAACACGCGATTATAGCTCGAAAAATGATCAATAAAGACAACCAGATATCGGTTACCGTTCCTATAGCGTGGAGGGATGGGACCCTTCAGGTTACTGCATATCAATCCACCGATCCTGTCAATCGGTGAGTTTTTTCCCGAATCCACCTTCGGTTGAGCCTTTCGCGTGCCTTTGCCCTCGGCACAGGTCAGGAAATTTGGCCTGATAGTGTCCGTAAGGGTGATGCCTGACCTAGGGTCCCTGTCCCGCCTTTCGACAGTGTCGTAGGACAGGTGTACCAAGCGCACGTGAAATTGGTGGAGAATACCGGTGTGCACGTCAGGGCCGACGTCCTGCAACACACTGCCTACCACCATACTCTCGAAATCACTTTAAAATTCACCTGGATTTCCAGCCGTCAACTTGGCAATGAACACTGATCCAAAAGTCGTCACGTCGTACAATTTTTCATTTTTCATCATCGCACGTAGTCCATCGCCGTCGTCGACAATTGCACAGCCCTTCTCGCGCAATCTGCCGAGCGAAATTAATTTTTTTGCTAATTCGGGCGCGAAGTATACTCCGGTCAAGAAAATGACCGTTTCACTTCCGTCGCACGTGCGAAACATAAGCTTACCAACTTTGTTTGCCTTTAAAGTGCCGCCATTTGGTAGCAAATGTGTCACTTGGGACGCACTCCTTGACATCTTGTAAAAGTTCAGCGTTCGACACCAAGTGTCTACTTTCTCCACTGTCAACGATCCATATATTTCCATCAAATTATCGCTACCGCATGAATTTATATCTGCATCTAGTGCTGTATCCACTATTGAAAGCACGAATATCATTGACGACTTGTCATTTGCACCTCGATTCGTTCCTTGGCTGCTGGTTGCGCCACCCTTCGGACGTTTTTAGGGGCAATACCTCTGTATGTGCCCCTCATCACCGCATTTATAGCATGCTCGGCGACCCTTACCCGACGTTTCCGCATGTGCCTGCAACTTAACACTGGGTTTGCTCTTGATTGCATCATCTTCGAGCTCTTGCGCCCACGAGACCAGATCCTGGGCGTGGCAGAGGTAGTCGATCCAGCTCGGATTATACCTTGCCATGTCATCACTTTCAACCTTGGCGCAGAAAATTTCACGATGTTTTCGACTATCAACTTTTCGCTCGACCCACTCTCACGGGCCAGAAATACTAGGTATAGATAGTGTTGCGTCCACGTTCGCCGAGGGTCCTTTTCGGCTGCGAACCACATGGCAGCTTGGTGGTGGGATATTTAACAGGGTTACATTCTGGTTACATTTAGTTATGTTGTGTACATAAGTACACTATGGTTGGGGTCAGTATTGACCGGTCCGAAAGGTTTGGACCTATCGGTTATTTTAACCAATCAGGGCAGGATCCCTTGGTGGAAGCGTGACAGCCTGCCACGTGTTAGTACACAGGTGGTGTACATTACATTTTGGCTAGGTACGAATTTAGTAAGTTCTACTTAGTATTACATATAGTTTACATTAGTTTAAATTAATTTAGGCTAATTATTCAGTTTACAAAACACGCCAATCCAGCTAGACGAACGACATCGAACGGTCGCGCGTGCTGTGAGTGTTTGTAGCCAAAAGGAATACCTCCTTTAGCTACTCCCTTTCTAAGGGAAGCCTTGTCTCAAGGCGTTAGTTAAGTCTAACAAGTAAACCAAGGGAAATCTTGGCCCCTAGTAAGAGAGAACTCTCTTACTAAGCCCTTTTACAAGGGCGTATCGGCTAAGTAGCGGCACATCGCCGCTTAAGGAAAGTATTCCTCTGAGCTCTAGCCGCACCGTGCGTGTACGCATCGGCTGCAGGATATGTTTATCTTGAATCCCAACCACATCTGCTCCAGGATGTAGTTCAATTGAGGTAGCACCTGCCACCACGAACCAATGTTCGAACGGAAATATTCCGCGGCGGTGCCCTCAAGATGCTCGCCTAGCTTGTTTACCTTTAGACTTTTGGACCATACGAAAACGGACGTAATCTCACCGATCGCAACGGCCACCATGAACAGGTAGGCCCATTGTCGGAATCCTGCACCCAAACCATGATACAACTCTCGTCCCGAAAACTTTTCAACAGACAACTTCGGAATTTTATGACCGGCATGGTACATTGGCACATGCCCTTGCCCAGCAGGCGGTTTAGCGCCGCCTGCACCTTGCACTACAACCGGCACTCCCGTGAGGTTCTGCGTTCGCATTTGGGCGTGGCCTCGCGCCAACTTTCACCCCTTCGTCCTCGTCCAGATCGTTCAATGTCATCTGGTGGCCGAACGGACGGTACGGTAGTTTCGAAGGCTGTCTAGAAACTCTGTGTCTCGGACATGCGCCGGGTAGCCCTTCCTCGACCCGGACGAGACACTTGCAAGTGTCTGATTGGCCTGCCCTTCTTCTACGGCAGACAGGCGAGTCGTAATGTCCTTCAAACTTTGCATGATGTCCCTGAAATCATTTGCAGAGGTCACATCATTTACATCGGAATCACTCAACATCAGGCCACTTTATTTGTGGTGCTTAGCCTCTAAACGCCACAAATTGCAACAATTAAATTTTTCGGGGCGCCACAAATAACCTATTATATAATACAGAAGTACATGAATAAAGCGCGACGCGTTGCACCTTTTCCCACCTCCAGAATTCTTTTGACGAAATGACCACGAAACGGAAGACACCCTAGAGTCACGATCATATCATGACTTATGGTATCAGGATTCCGCTCGCAAATCCTGATACCAAGGCTGAGGTGTCTGTTGCGTGCCAATTTTGTGTCCATTTTGGATGCGAAGAAAAAATTGATGCCAAGCGGAAGGCCAGCAGCACCGTAACATACTTCAAGGCTCCGTTCCGGGCTGACGTCTATAGTCGGCATATGGAGTCGCAACATCCTTCTCGCTGTCAAGAATACTCTGCCCTGTCTGCGGAGCAACAGGCCTCATTATTCGACAACAATGCTCCTGTTGTGCACCGAAATACCATCAAATCTTATTTTTCTGGAGCCCAGACACCAGTACATCGGTTTGTGAACAAGAATATTGTTGCCATTATCATTGGAGAGATGCTATATCATCACGATGATCAGAACGACGACATCACAAGAGAGCGCGCTCTGTCAATTTTTGAAGACGTAATCCAACCAGAAGAAGCAGGCCTAGAGTCGCATCTGGAGACCGATTGTTACCGTATTGCTCTGAAGAATCCGGCCCAATTTTAGTTGATTGTTGACTGTCAGCACTGGGGTAACATTCCGTATGGCTTACAGGATCCTGAACATGACGAAGGACCATACTCGTTTGGCCTCTATTGGAAGCGTCAATGAAGGAAGGGTTGCGAGTTACATTCGCTTTGTTTGTGCTCTGAATCTTCAGAAAATTTCGGAAATGCTCTCTAATATATGGACTTTCTCTCTCGCGACGGATACGGCCACCCATTTTATACTTCTTACCTGAATATTTGCATTCGCGTCTTTGTTTTAGGCAATATCCAAAACTTCCATCTTCTGGCCATTCCAATGTTTAGTAGCCATATAGGGGAGCAAATATTTCTACATGTCGTACAGATTCTCGACGTATTATGCTCTTCGTGGAAAGATTTAATCGTATCTAGTTCAACCGATGGCGAGAGAAAAATGACCGGGAAAGTTCGAGGTGCAGCTACACGATTTGAACAAGCTGCTAGACCTGGATTCTTCCGAATTTTATGTGGGCTTCACCAATTTGATCTATGCCTTCAGTCATTTTTCAATGCAATAATGGACGAGCAATTTTATTCATGGTTAACTGGTCTTATATCGTACTTACGCAAACAGCAGACCCTTATAACCAATATGAAAACAAAGTCACCCAAAGTAGCAGACACTCGATGGGAATCCATGTCCAAGGTACTATACTCTATATTTATTGGCATCCTTCTCTGGACTAATTTTACTTTGATAAGGTTGCTGTTTGGTTCCAACATCATCGAGTGGACATACAGCTGTATTTGGACCAGAAAAAAACTGCTTGCGCACCCCCATTGCAGTGGTGGATACATATTATCTTTGTTGCAAAGATATCGAAAGAGGCCACCATTACTTTCAGGAGTCTTGAAGGCCTGACTACTTTGGTTTCGCAGCAACGGGAGGGGCTATCAAAGCTTCATAGCTTCTATGCCTCTTGGTATAAGGCTGTGGGACCCCTTACTGAGGAAGATTCAGATAATTTGGATATTGTCTAGCAGTCTTTCTGAAGACAGAAAATAATCGATCCATTTATCGGATGCCACAGAAGTATTAGAGGACCTTGGAACTTTCGTTATTGATTCAATGCAATTGATTGACCAGGAAGACACGGAACACATCGTTAAGAATGTTTTAACGTGTTTCGCGTATTTGTTGTCGGACATCGCTGCTGTGGTTGCGGAACGGGACTCAAGTAATAATGCAGCGGAATCTATGCCTCCTGTTTTTCCGCACCAGTTAGCCAAAATGAGGGGTCGATATTTTGCTGATGTGATTCGAAACCAACGTGCCCGCCTATCTGTTCGTTGGTCCCCACAAGAAAAAGAATTCATCGAGCAAGAATTTTAGAAACTCCGTGCCGCTTATGAACGTGAGCCTGCACTTAAAAATGTTCTGGACAGCTGCGACACTAGTACCTCCTTTGAACAAGGCTGGGACTACGTTCAGCAAAGGTTTGGTTACCTTGAGCGGTTTTTCGGGGGCTTGGCAACAGCCTTTCCTGGCACAAGCACCGTGGAAAGTGATTTCTCACTTGTTCGATGGGAGAAGGATAACTTTCGCACTGCTTTGACAGACTTTTCGTTGGAGAGCATTCACCACAGCAAGCAATTCGAGAAATTGCAGTCAATATGATGGAAGTTTTAAGGAATACACTCAGTTTCTTATCTTTTATGTAGCTATATTAGTATATTTTATAGATAGTTCCACAATTAACCACAAATAAGCTTTTGTGTAGAGCCACAAATACCTTATTTGTGGTATTTGTGGCGCGTGCCACAAATAAAGAGGCCTTCTCATCATTAATCAAATCGAAAACCCTCCATATCACACGTCACACCACTAGCCCTCTTAACAGGGGACTTTCCACTAGTTCCACGTGACGAAACCACGAAAAATTCCACTAAAGAACACTTGTTATTCAAAGAAAAATCCACGTAACACTTGTGAGAGCCTTGTGCTAATAACCTGTAGAAAAAAAACAAAATTCATTATCCACTTCTTCTGATCTTAAACCACCTGTCCTAAAACTTTTGATCAGGTGGGATCAATAACAGAGACAAGATAGTACGCGCCGATCGTCGGGCGCGGAGGTTTCGGTTAAGTTGTGATTTTGGACGTGCCAATTCTAAAGTATATTATGTAAAGTTACTTAAGTGGCTATCCGGAAAAATTCAACTTAAAACTGTAACTGTCAATATATGCAAAAAAATATATGCCACCTTACCAGCCAATGGGATTTCACCATCTTGGAATAGTGCAAAGTTCAAAATGGATACAATCAGTTCCAACATCTTTTTCACGGTCAACATATTTTTGGTTGCTGTGATATTGACTGTACTGAATCGCTCATTGATGTGCGTACTTCAACACGCGCGTTCCGGCACTATGAGCGGGTACTTGCGCGATTAATTCCAACAGTAAATATACACGGCAGAGGCAATAACGTGATTCCAGTAATCAAATACGAAAACGTAATATATTATGCACGTTCCACTTAACAATCAACACGTAATGCGAAACGAAACACCGTAACTTGTCCTGTATTCCACGTAATCAACAAACAGAAAGTTTCCAAACGTAAAGCGCCGTACTCCCTTCCAGTCAACCACAGTACTGAGAACAAATCAAAATCCAAAGTGATTTATTAGTATTAAGTTAAGTACTTAAGCTAATAATATGCTTATGTGCAATTTGCTAGTTTTTTTACGGAAAAGTCACTAACCAAATAAAAGTCGTCGGCGACGCCGGGCGCTGCAAAAATTGCGCGCCCCTTTAACACTATTCTTGTCTTTCCGGCCGCAAACAACTAGTACGTCTTGATCACCTTCAACCCGAGTCCCTCTTGCATCAACTTCAATTTCACTTGACCTAATCCCTTGGTCAGCCCGTCCGAAAACATACTTTCAGTGGGTTCGTAACTTGGCGCTATTAGTCCATCGATTGCCTTGGATAAAAGAAACTTCACTTGAACATCCATATGCTTGTTTTTTCCGGACTTTCTATTTCCATTCATCACCGTAATCGCGGCTTGATTATCTCAACGCAGAACCATCGTCACCTTCACATTTAAACCAAATTCTTTCTCCATCTCCATGAATCCGATCATTTCACGCTCCACTATCGACGCTGCGTACAGTTCCGCCTCCATCGTCGATAGCAATACGTACGCCTTCCTTTTACAGAGCCAGTGCACAAGGCATCCATCAAACGCAATTATTCCACCGCTGGTGGACTTGCGATCATCCTTGGACCCGCCGAAATCGGCGTCCGAATAACCTGTAACTTCAATTTCGTGTTTGTCATCATTCTTGTGCTTGTCGAAAATCTCCATTCGAAGTTTCAGATCGCTTAATCCCTTCAAAAACGCATAATCCGTTTCGACGTTGCCCAGTCGAATTTTGTGGGCGCATGTGCCCTACTCGTGGCCTTATATACGGCGTACGCGATATCCGGCTTTAACAGCGGGATATCCACAGAAGACTGCCTATCAACGATTGAAAGCTTTTGGTAGACGGTTTGTTCCCTCGTACGTCATTTTTAAGCAACTCTTGATCCTTGAGCGCTTCATTCTCATATTCATCGGCGATTGGTGTCTTCACCACGTTCGCGTTCTCCATGCCGTAATTCTTGAGTAGATCATTTATCATAATCTGCTGATCCGGAATATAACCATTTTTCGTCATCGTGAGTGATTCGCATGCCCAAAAACTTTGAGGCATGACCAAGGTTCTTAATCTACAAAACTTTAAATACATCGAAAAAACTTTCAATATGACGCTGGGTCGTTGCCGTCACCAGAAAATCGTCGACGTAGACCCCCACTACCGCAGTGTCATCATCGATCATCTTGTAGTACAAACAGCTATCGGTGAAACTATGTAGAAATCCACATTCAACCAACTTTGGCTGCAGGAGACGATTCCACTGTCTTCCGGCTTGTTTCAGACCGTAAAGCGACTTCTTTAGTTTTAATACCGCTTGCTTGGTATTTTCGATCTTCAATTCCTTCATCTTATCCGCTCCGATTTTCATACCACTTGGGCCGTAAAGGTAAATATCATTCTCATCCTCCAAAGCTTTACCATAAGCGTTGGGGAAGTCCCCGTGCATTGCCTGCACTTTCCACTTTCTTGACAGCGCAAAAATAAGTCTTACGGTCTTCATATACATCACTGCCGCGAAGGTGAACTCGTAGTCCACCCCATATCGCTACTCGTTGCCGCAAGCAACGAGTCTCGCCTTGAAGAGCTCTAGCGCACCATTGGCATCAGTTTTAGTCTTGTAGACACACTTCGTATGAAGGGGTCTGGCATAATCCGGTTTCTTCATAATACTCCAAACTTCGTTTGCTTCCAGCGCATGGATTTCTTTATCCATAGCTTTCATCCACTTGTCAGCGTCATTCCTGCCAACTGCTTCACGAAAATTCTTAGGATCAACGTCTGAAATCAGGTTTACTTCCCCTTTTTCTTCCAAATCACTGTTGTCCTCGCTCTTTGTTTCGCTTTCAGACTTCTATCTCGCGTGTTGACGCGTGAGGTGTCGCTCCCGGGTTCAGCGCGACTTTCTTCCCTTTTTTGAACTCTTTAAATGCGCTTGATCTTGCCCTTCATTATTTTTCGGCTCTTGTGCTGCGTCCAACGCGCGTTCCTTACCTTCCGATACTTGAACCGCTCCTTCTGACGCTCGAGCTGCTCATTCTGAGCCTCGACTTATTCCTTGAGCTTTCTCGTCTTCAGTCTCTTCAAGTGTGCTCTTGAGCTGCCGATTTTGCGTGTCGGTCAGCGTTTGCACGTTTTTTACATGTTGCGTAATTGTGACCTTTTGGTCCTTCTTCAAGTATACTTTACACGCCTTCGTTTCTTCACTGCAGCCGATTATTACTGCAACCTGGGATCGGTGCTCCAGCGTGTTCGTACCGGGATTCCGGTAAACGGTGCATGGCGAGCCGAACGTGACTGTAATGGGGTGCCATTACATAATTGATATTCAAGTTAGAATATCACAGTTTAATTTCAGACGCGTTGTCTGAAATTTAAATAAGAGATTATAAGTTATTATAATCTACGAAGGAAAAGTCGATTCGGTATAAATACCGAATCTTGCAGGTTAACTAATAGTACAGTTAGTTGAATACTTGATATTATTATATTAATTAGGTAGTTACTATAGTATTAGCCTCTAAACCACCTATTAAATAAACACTCTTCATTTTGCGTTCTTAGACTCAAGTAAATATTATATTTACTTTTTAGTATAGGATTAGTTGTTATCAACTAATCCTGCCCTAATTGTATTGCGCGTTTCCTCGCAATTACAGTGTAAGCCTGTAACAGGATCAGTCCTGTTACACCTGGTAGCACTTTGTGGTCCTTCCTAACGACCACAGTTCCGTTCCGCTAGTCAACTAGCGGAGCGAATATTAAGAGCCGCTCGGCATCATGTCGCAAGACATGACGCCTGCCGAGCGAGAGAGAACGCTGGAAGTGGTGACGAAACACTTCCCTCTCTTCACGTCGCGTAGTAAAGATGCGACGGTAGAAATGGTTCGGTCCATGGGGACCGACATCATTACCTTCCTCCTGGGTAATCCCCCGGGGGAAGCGATAGAGGTGGTGAATCGCCTTAGGCGAAACCACCTAGAAAAGCAAGCACGTCCCGCGCAAGAGGCAGCGCGGACCGCATCTGCACCTGCAACGCATAGCGTTGAAGTGGTAAAGGCGCGAGTACCGCCCTTTACCGGCGAAGGGGTCGAGCCCCTTCGTAGATGGTTCGCAGAGGTGGAAGATGCCATCTCTGCGCAAAATATTGTTGACGAACGTCAACAGGCGTACTTCGCCACAACATGTATGGGCGGCAGAGCCAGGGCATGGGCGATGAGTCGCAGAGCCACTGATGACTCTGCGTTCCTGAATTATCAGGAATTTAAAGCTGATCTAAAGATCAACTTTGAAGCTCCAGAAATGGAGCTAAGTAGTCGGCAGGAGTTCATGGAACTCCGGCAAGGTAAGCTTGACCTTCAAGCTTACGCTCAGAAGACGCAATATTTGCTGTCAAATATTGTGTATGAGCCGGTTCCCCCTGCTATGCATGTCACTGGCTTCATGAAGGGACTCAATGATGGTCCCGCCAAACAGATTCTTTACCGGCACCCGCCAAAGACTCTAAGGGATGCCATTGATATGAGCATCCGTGAAGAGTTCAGCATGCGATCAGCGTCATCGCATGCTGGGTACAGCCGAAGGGCTCAACAGGCCTTCGCTTTTGACATGCCGCAACGGCATGTCAACAAGCAGCAGTCAGGCAGACGAAGTTCACACTTCGTCTCAAGAAACATCCACCCGCGCCAGAGCATGGGCGGCGGAGGTCCAGAGCCGATGGACCTATGAGTTGCGGTTGCTTCGAACACGAAGCAACCGAAATTTAAGAAGAATATTGCTGCAATAGATGCGCGATAATGGGGCATTTTGACCATGATTGTATGGCACCGCGTCCGGTGCCACGCAGTCAGCGGACGGAACCGTCCGCTCCACGGCGACACCAACAGGGACATCACCCTGTTGGTGCAAAAAACGTAGAACACCAGTAGGGGCGGGGCGCCCTACTGGGAATGTTATCCCACATGCCGACATAGGGCATGTGAGGGTAATAGCCCCAGACGGGACTATGTCCTGTCAAAAGGTGCAGGGTGATGATAAGCCTCTTATCACCCTGTAGGTTAAGCCGCACGGGAGCGATGTCCCCATGCGAGCTTTTTTTTGACACAGGAGCGTCAAACAATTTCGTTAGAACTCAGAGTCTAACGCTGTTGAGCTTCGTGGAGGTAGAAACCCCACGAAGTATGTTGTCAGTCCGGTTAGCAACAGGTGCAACCGTGACTATTCCAAAGCGTGTGATTAAAACACGCTTCGAGTTGAATGAACCGTCATTCGAGGATGAATTCATCGTCCTCGATTTAGATGACAAGTTCGATGTGATACTTGAAATCCCATGGATGTCCAAGTTTAAACCTTCGATCGACTGGGTTAACCTATCGATCGACTGCGGCAGATGCACAGGATCTGATCACCCTGTGTGTAATCCGGCTGTATCAGAGGATACAACCGCAGCGTCAGACAGTCGGGTGGATAGCGATGGCACCACCAGGTCTGTTCTGACACGATCAGCGGAAGGTACCTCCGCTGGTGGGAGTCCAGAGGGACTACCACACGCAACAGAAGAGTCGTTGCGTGTTGGAGAGAAACATTCCACGGGTGATAAAGACCACCGTGAGAATGAAATAGTATCCACAGTGGGAAACACTCACTGTGCGACCGAAGGTTCCAACACGATGAAAGAAATCCGTGTTGATGATAGTGAGCGCACGATCGAGTGCAATCGTGAGCACAACTCCGTGGTGGCCAGTGCCCACCACGTTGCGTTAGCCATGCACACGGGTGATAAAGACCACCGTGTCGCAGAAAAGGCGGTCGATCAGACGATCACATCTGATCGCCAAAACTCAATGGTAGGCAGTGGCCACCATGAGGATGAGTATTCGCACACGGTGAATCGTAATCACCGTGTAGCAGTCAATCAGACGAGTGCGTCTGATTGCATGGACAGTTCCATCGAGACAATCAACGTCTTGACGCAAACGGAGACCGGATTAGCTACCCAGTCTCTGTTGATGGAACACCCTCCGAAAGAAGGTTCGGAGGTGATGGCTCTTCGAGCGCTAAGCTGGAAGAAGTTTATGAGAAACTTGCACGATGATCAGATCGAACAGATCTGTATTATCGTAGCAACAGATGATGTAGTGGATATTCGTGAACGAATATCCACATTACAAGTGGAAAACATTGGGAAAGAGGTTCCCAATGATCAAACCAAAGTTCAGCGCTTTGAAGCGCAGAGCTGGGAGTCGCTTAAAGCGAACTCCCCATTTTATTAGGTACCTTGGGAATACGCTGACGTATTCCCAGAAGAAGTACCTAGCGAGCTCCCTAAGGATAAGGGAACTCGTCATGAGATTGACCTCGTGCCAGGCACGAAGTATTGTGTTACGCGGCAATGGCCGTTGCCGCGCGAGCAAGTAAAAGAGATCGACGAGTTTTTCGAAGCTCGTCGTAAAGCAGGCCAAGTGCGGGAGTCTATCTCACCGCACTCTACCCCCACCTTTTGTGTGAAAAAGTCCACAGGTGGGTGGAGAATCGTTCACGCTTACAACAAGATGAACGCAGCGACGGTACCGGCGCAGACACCGATACCGCGGAAAGATGTCATCATTGATGGCATGTGCGGGAGCACCATCTTTAGTGCTCTCGATCTAAGAGATGGATTTTATCAAATCCTAATGCGTGAGAAGGATATCCCTCTCACGGCGGTAAGCACCCCAAGCGGCATGCTTTGGGAGTGGCTTATGCCGCAGGGGCTTCGAAATGCCCCTGCTACGTTTAACAGATGCGTAACGCATCTATTACGCCCGGTGCGAGAATTCGCACCGAGTTATTTCGATGACGTGTTCATCCATAGTAAGGGTGAACACGATAAAAGCGATGTAGATGTCCATAGGGAACATCTACGTCGAGTGTTAGAGCTTATGCGTAAGCATAAGCTCTATGCAAATCTAAAGAAGTGCACCTTTGGTGCACCTGAGATACCCGTTCTTGTATGTTTTGTGGGCGAGAACGGGGTGCGTCCTGATCCAGAAAAGATCAGGGTGATCGTTGAATGGCCTACGCCAAACAACGTTAAGGAACTTCAAAAGTTCCTTGGGTTGGCAACGTATTTGCACAAGTATTCGTGCAACTATGCTGGGTTAATATGACCTCTTTTTCGATTACTTAAGAAAGATGTCGAATGGCATTGGGATACCCAATGCCAAGATGCTTTTGATGCAGTCAATCAAAGCTTGACTGAAGCGCCTGTCTTGGCTATAGCCGATAACGAGCGTCCGTTCCACGTCGTTTGCGACGCGAGCGATTTCGCTATCGGCTGTGCTTTGATGCAGCGTGATCATGATGATCGTGATCGCGTAATCTGCTATCAATCGCGTCAGTTGCGCCCAGCCGAGCGCAACTATCCAGTGCATGACAAGGAACTCCTTGCCATGAAGTATGCACTGGATAAGTTTCGGATCTATCTATTCGGAGATAGACCGTTTGTGGTTTACACGGACCATGCGTCGCTACGCACGACCGTGAATTCACCACACATTTCTCAAAGAATGGCTCGATGGCTGTCATTCTTTGCTGAATACAACTTTACGGTTGAATACAAACCCGGAAAGTTGAACGTGATAGCGGATGCGCTATCACGAAGGCCCGATTACGAGACGAAACCTTCCGTAACCGAAGGTGCCAGTGCAAACGCGATCCGTTGCACTGCTTTGTCGTCGTCAATTATACGACAAGTACGCGAGGCGTACAAAACAGACGAGGAGACACGTCTGTTGATTGATTACTTAAGTAATCAATCAAGTGAGAAGCGCGACGAACTCCCAGAGTTCCTCCGCGCTTGCGTGCATCGATATCGACTGCACGATGGTCTGCTGCTTTACAGCACAGACCAAAAAGATGAAAGTCGCATCGTCGTTCCAAACGAAGATGATCTCAAACATCAAATTATGTTTGAGTATCATGATGCACCGATTTCGGGGCATCAAGGTCGAGAGAAGGCATACGCTTCTCTCGCACGTGACTTTTACTGGCGAAACCAGTACAACGGGGTACGGAAATACGTACGCGCTTGCGAGATTTGCCAGCGCGTTAAGCCTGCGCAGTCTGCACAGGCTCCGCTGCAATCTCTGCCGGTTCCGACAGAGTGTTGGAAGTCCATTTCAATGGACTTCGTATTCGGTCTTCCACCCGACAAGAGTCGGAAGACCGGAGTAGTGGTCTTTGTAGACCGTTTCAGTAAGATGGTACATCTTACTGCAGTATCAGCGAACGTAACCGCCGCTCAAACAGCGCGGATATTCGTTGATACGGTATTCCGTTTGCACGGAATGCCGGAAGACATTGTCTCGGATCGAGATCCGAGATTTACAGGACATTTCTGGCAAGAAATGTTCTCATGGTTGGGAACCCAGTTGAAGATTTCAACTGCGGACCATCCGGAAACGGATAGGCAGACGGAACGGGTTAACCGCGCGTTCTCGGAGACATGTTGCGATCATACGCACATGCCTTTGAACAGTGGAGTGGCCACCTGTCACTCACTAAATTTGCGATTAACAATTCGGTGCATGCTTCAACTAAGCATACACCGTTCTACGTGAATGCCTTAAGGCATCCACGAACCCCAGCTTTACTTGGCGGTACGCCAAATCTAAGTGGGGGAGGGACCCGCTCAAATTTTGAGCGAGTCAATGCGCAAGTTGCAACTGCAACTTGTGAACAAAACGATGGCCCTTCTACGGAAAGTACAGTAGAAGCGGAAGCAGCTTCAAATGAAACTGAAGCTGCATATGATGAATAAGTGTCTGCAGCAATGGCTGCAGACAAAGAGGACAACGCACCTACTGCTGATAAAGCAGTAGATGAATTCGTATTACAGCACCAAGCTGTAATACGCTATATAAAAGATGCACTTGCCTCTGCTTTTGATAAGCAGAAGAAAAATGAAGACAAACAAGGAAGGAAGAAGAAAAACTCCTTTATGAAAGGTGAATTGGTATTATTAAGTACTACCAATTTTCCTACACATTCAATAAGCAACTTCCCTACACGGAAGTTGCTTCCTAAGTACATTGTACCTTTCAAGGTCCAAGAGATTCGGGGGAATGCCTATACCTTAAACATTCCCACAGCAATGCGGCTTCACCCAACATTCTATGTTGGGCGGCTCAATCCGTATCACTCGTCTTCGTCTTACGACGAGACGCAGAACCACGGAAGATACCGTGCTTCTCCAAGTCTCCCAAGAGAGACTTGTAATCGGCTTCCAGCCGTTGATGAGCATAGCGGAGAGTCGTTACCTCCGCCTTCGACTGCTCAAGATCAGCCGTGCGCCGATCGAGCTCTCCCTTATAGCGGGAAAGCTCAATGTACAGAAGATCATTCTTCTGCTGGAGGGCAGTGTGCGCCCCGAGGATGTCGCGGACATCCTCGCGAAGATACCGATATGTCTTCACACAGTGAGACATATCTCTGCTCAAGGAGGAATAACCCTCCTCGAGCTTGCGGAGCAAAGAACCATGCTCCGCAACAACAACGGCGAGGGAATTCTCAACCTCCGCCGCCCCTGATTGATAATCAGGGGAATAAGCGATATATCCTCGAGCGCTTGATCTCGAAGCGCTCGGTGCCTTCGAAGAAGGGGCAGCGTACGGAGTACTTGGTACGCTGGATGGGATATCCCCAAGAGTTCGACTCTTGGGAGCCGATTGAGGTTCTGAGGGCCGACGCCCCAGACCTTTTGACTGAGTTTGAGAAGAAGTATCAAACTCATAATGCGAAGTAGCATCAACAGTAGGTGTTAATGCATTCAGGGTATCAATTAAACCCTGAATTTTGGCGGGTACGGAAAAACCACCGTACCCCCGCAACTCCTCCTCTGACAGACGAGGAGCGCCCTGCGTGCACCGCGGGCAAACGAGGTGAGAAGGGACACCACATTTTAACCCTTCTTTGATGCAAGCAAAATGGATGTATTCCATTTTGCCTGTTCGTGAGTGCTTTAAAAAGCGCTCGCGCATTACGTGAACTTTATTCACGTAATCATCTGGGCTTTTGTTGTAGTTGTCAACAAAAGCATTCCAACTCTGAGTCAGGGCGTCTTTATCGTCCCTGTTCCTCCTTGACCCTTTCCGGCTCGAATAATATCGAACCTGAAAAAAGAGGTCAATAAAGTACAGACGTCTATCGTCTGTACTTCGATCGAATCGACGTGACTGGATGTCTTCGCAGTCATCCAGCACGTTGATATCGAACAACGCATACTGGCAGTCCCGTTTACGGTGATCGCCACTGTTGGGGGCAATAGCCCAGCCAGGGGTCCAAAACCCCACTCTGTACGGAACATGTGGTTCCGTACGATGATACGCTTTAGAAGCGGCAGGCGCCGCTTCTGTTGGAGCTCTTTTAGCAGGCGGAGCACCGCCTGCTTCAACACCACGCGCCGGGGTTAAATCACCGGACGTGGAGAAGTACTTGGTCCAGGTGGGGATCTGCGTTCCCGCAACCACCTGTGATGATCATTGTCGCTGTCATAGCAGACAGCGACACCAGAGTCGTCATCGTTGTTAGGCGATGAGCACCTAGCGAGTTTCGACTCGCTAGATCCTTTAGTGGGGACAGCTGTATCCCCATCACTTTGTTCGGAGTCAGAACTCCCGAACATGGCCCTCTTGGCAGCACGCCATTCGGAAGTTGCCATCGTGCGAGATGTTGCATTAGCAACATCTCCCTGTTTCTTGCCCGATGCCTCCTTAGCAGCATCTGTGGTCGAAGACAGTACGTCTTCCTACCTTTGCGTAGTTGACGCTGCTAATGCAGCGTCACCGTTGTCGCTGCTAATGCAGCGTCACCGTTGTCGCTCAACACCTCAGCACCTAGTGCTGAGGCGGAGGAAGAAGCTCCTTCAATGTTTTCAGCAGCGCTCTTTAGAGCGCCGCCGCGTGCCTTGACCATCGAATCGATGGTCAATCAGTTGGTAAATGAGAACGACCAACCAGTGCCACCCATGATTGGCCAAAATAAGAACTATTATTGGCCAACCACCTTAAGTGGGGGTGATGTAATGGGGTGTCATTACATAATTGATATTAAAGTTAGAATATCACAGTTTAGTTTCAGACGCGTTGTCTGAAATTTAAATAAGAGATTATAAGTTATTATCTACGAAGGAAAAGTCGATTCGGTATAAATACCGAATCTTGCAGGTTAACTAATAGTACAGTTAGTTGAATACTTGATATTATTATATTAATTAGGTAGTTACTATACTATTAGCCTCTAAACCACCCATTAAATAAACACTCTTCATTTTGCGTTCTTAGACTCAAGTAAATATTTATATTTACTTTTTAGTATAGGATTAGTTGTTATCAACTAATCCTGCCCTAATTGTATTGCGCGCTTCCTCGCAATTACAGTGTAAGCCTGTAACAGGATCAGTCCTGTTACAGTGACAATCTCGCCTAAATTTGGCTTGATTCCTGTCAGTAGCTCCAGCGGTGACATTCTTCTTGCGTTCGCGCTTGTGGGGGTGCAGTTCAGCACATAAGCTGCGTATTCATCCGCATGCCCCCAGAACGACAATGGTAGACCACTTCCAAATGTGGTGAAGTGTACCACAAATTTGGTCACTTTTGGTCAAGGCAGTTGGTCGAGTTTCCGATTGGTCTAAAGAAGGGGGGCTTTTGAGCCTATCAGATTCAAGGAGTATCAAGAACGCAGGTCTTGAGTGAGTCACCTGACATTGGGTAGTTTACATATTTTCATGTGGGTACATATTGGGACCGTAGGGAGGTAGTATTGGTTAGAGTTGTGGATTTGCCTAAAAGCGAAGAAGTCGTTTGGAATCTTTTGGTTTTGCCTTCGGGCTAACATCTCAGCAGGAGGTCGTTTAAACCTTTGCTATTTGCATCAGTCGCCTCCGCCTGCCGCGGAGTGTTTGGGAGAAGAGGGTCGAGTAATCCCCTCTAGCTCATTATACCCGGTCTGGACGCGCCACACGCGCATTTGGCAAGCCGGAAGTCCCTCGACGGGAGCACGCATTGGTCGACTTCCTCAAGTTTAAGTCACGTATGTTTGGAACGTACTAACAAGTGGATTTGTCTTTACGTGGAGATATCGTTTGTGGAATTCACGAGCATATTGGATCTTCACGTGGGCATATTGTTTACTATAACATTGGTTGGAGTTTAGACCGGTTTTGGTCTTCTCTCATATTGGTCAGGGGATAGACCGGTTGATTGGTCTACCCTCTATTATTTCGTATTGGTCAGGTCTAGATCGTTTGTACGATCGACCTATTAGGATTTATCTCTTGGAAGTGTTTCTGGTCTGTACATACCTGGGGTGAAGAGTTCCGCCCTAGGTACACCTAGCCAGCACGGTCTCATATTCAAGACCGAATCAGATCGATCTGCGATCCCGATCCACCGAGTGTGTAACTAGCCCATTCCATCGGGTACACAAGGTGAGATGAACTTAAGTGAATCGGACCAAGTGTCTTTGGATGGTGACCGGTCGTCTGCCAGCAGCGACGATCGGACCAGATTTCGAATGGAGGTCCGCGGGTTCCCCCCCCCCGTAAGTTGGAAGGCTGGGCTCGACGGTGGTGGTCAGGTTGTCGATACAACCGTGTTCGATTTTGAACTTGACTCCACCACAATGGTGCGCGTGCCCGGATCACTTGGTGATCGTGGATATCACCGCGAGGTGTCATCAAAGATTGAATTTGAAGATTTGAATTTCGAATCGTTCTGGAGAGGGCGTAAGGAAAGGCTATCACCTTACGTCTTCGTTTTCGATAAAGATGGCGATGTCCGGTCTGGCCTGGTGGAGGACCAGATCGGGATTAATAATTTTTTTCCTCCCCAAAAGGCTCCCACCGGAGCCGATGGGGACTATAGCAAGTCCTGCTATAGTCCCGGAAAGGATAGGACATTGGTCCTGATCCTATGTATGTGCATAAAAAAGTTGATAGAAAATTAAAAGACGAAAAATACTTGGAGGCTGATCAGAACGATCAGACCAACCTCCCCAAGGTCCTCAAAGTCCCCAAGATTCCCAAGAAAGGGTTGGGAATGCCGGCAGACGAAGACGACCTTGAAGAAAAGTCGCAGGTCGGAGATGGAGGCATCACTGAAGAAGACCTAAACAAGATGTATTACATTTTTGAGCTGAAACGATTTGTTCGCTTTGACGTGGTCTTTCGGGTGTTGAACCTCCAGATCCCCGACCATCTTCTCGTCCCACTACCGAGCCGATCCAGAGTGATCGCCCATTACTGTTGGTGAAGAACTTGGTGGCGATGTTGGAGGAGGTTGGCATTAAAATGCAGAACCCCGCCGATGTCCAAAAACTATTTGAATTTGAGACTTGGAGGCTGAAATCGTCGATGTCGACCTTCCACGACCATTTGGTC
>CM047582.1:8092139-8150229 GCA_026184515.1 Peronosclerospora sorghi
ACGATCGGACCAGATTTCGAATGGAGGTCCGCGGGTTCCCCCCCCCCGTAAGTTGGAAGGCTGGGCTCGACGGTGGTGGTCAGGTTGTCGATACAACCGTGTTCGATTTTGAACTTGACTCCACCACAATGGTGCGCGTGCCCGGATCACTTGGTGATCGTGGATATCACCGCGAGGTGTCATCAAAGATTGAATTTGAAGATTTGAATTTCGAATCGTTCTGGAGAGGGCGTAAGGAAAGGCTATCACCTTACGTCTTCGTTTTCGATAAAGATGGCGATGTCCGGTCTGGCCTGGTGGAGGACCAGATCGGGATTAATAATTTTTTTCCTCCCCAAAAGGCTCCCACCGGAGCCGATGGGGACTATAGCAAGTCCTGCTATAGTCCCGGAAAGGATAGGACATTGGTCCTGATCCTATGTATGTGCATAAAAAAGTTGATAGAAAATTAAAAGACGAAAAATACTTGGAGGCTGATCAGAACGATCAGACCAACCTCCCCAAGGTCCTCAAAGTCCCCAAGATTCCCAAGAAAGGGTTGGGAATGCCGGCAGACGAAGACGACCTTGAAGAAAAGTCGCAGGTCGGAGATGGAGGCATCACTGAAGAAGACCTAAACAAGATGTATTACATTTTTGAGCTGAAACGATTTGTTCGCTTTGACGTGGTCTTTCGGGTGTTGAACCTCCAGATCCCCGACCATCTTCTCGTCCCACTACCGAGCCGATCCAGAGTGATCGCCCATTACTGTTGGTGAAGAACTTGGTGGCGATGTTGGAGGAGGTTGGCATTAAAATGCAGAACCCCGCCGATGTCCAAAAACTATTTGAATTTGAGACTTGGAGGCTGAAATCGTCGATGTCGACCTTCCACGACCATTTGGTCTCACTGGTGGGGTCGGTTCGCCGCCCAACTCCCACCGCAGCAGTGAATGTCGCTGAAGTCTCCACAGCGCTTTTTGACATTGGTTCTGATGACGAATCGGTTTATCAATCTCCACCGGCCTCGAACAGCTCATCAGAGTTGGAGACTGGTGTCGAGCGGATGACCATGGGGGTGGACCATGCCCAGCAGGAACAAAAAAAGGACGTTCGGCAGCAAAGGGCTGCTTGCCAGTCGGGGCTCCAGCGACCCCCACAGGCCTCAGTTCCGCAAAAGGAGGGTATCAACACGTTGCCCATGACTCCAGCTAACGTCCAAGCCATGTTTGAGACGATGATGGGGCGTTTCATGGAAGACCGGGTTAGACCACCTCTGCGCCCACATGTCCAAAACCGGTCTACCCAGCAAAGTGCCAATGTTTGCCGATATGTGTATATGGAATCGGTAACATCTGTGGACAAGCCCACTCGAAGTGATAAGCAAGTCGGCAAAGGGAAGCGCAAGCCGCAAACGGACAGACCGCGTAGACCAAGCAAGACAAGTGACTGTGACATGGAGTCGGTCGGCGGTCTTGACGACCACTGTGGGTCAGACGGTACGGGCGCTGGCAAGCCACGCAAGGCTAACCTAGCCTCCACCATTGCTTACGACTTTGGATCTGCTGCGATTCCGCGCATCCGTATGGCCGCGACGACCGACCTCAAGGACTTCACTGGCAAGGATGCTGATGAAGACCAGGCCCGGTCTTGGTTCGGTCGGGTCAAGTCTGCGTTCCTGCGAGACCAGAAACCGAAAAGTGAAAAGTGTCTGATCTTCCGGGATTTGTTGAAAGGACCGGCTGCCAACTGGATCCAACATTTAGGCGGGATGTCCGGTCTGACTGGGACCAGCTATGTGCAGAGTTTGAAGGGCAATATTGTAACTCCGGATTTTCGAGTGCCCGCAAGTATCACCATATGCAGAAGCGGAGCGACGAGACACCGATCGAGTATTTGCATCGGTTGAACGTGGCTGCATTTCGTGCCGGCATAACAATTAAAGAGAATAACCCGCCGAACGGTGCTGCTCTGGAACATGTGGGTAACTACATTAGTACCCTGGACGATCAAGAACTGGAGGACCAGCTTACTCTGCTGCGTCTTAGGGACGCGGGTGAAGTTGAACAGACTCTACGAACGCTACAGCAGTCGAGTATTATGAGGGAGAAGAGTGCTGGTGGATCAGGTCGCTACCGATCCAAGACCCAAACCCAGACCGATCCGGTCAAGAGGCCCTGGACCAAACCGACCCGAGCGGTCAAGGCGATCGTAGCCGAAGACAGCACGGGATCGGAAGGGGGAAGTGGGAGTCAATCCAGCCAGGAGTCGTCGGATGAAGACCAGTATGTTTACGTCTATGTTGCGGGACCTGCCCCGAAGACCAGGTCGAAGTCCGACCAGGTAGACCGGAAGGGAAGGAACGGAAGCAAGTCCGATCCGGACCGACCTCGTCAGAAGTTCTTCCACTGTGGATCGAGCAAACATGATGGTCCAAACTGCTGGAAGAAGATGGTGTGCAAGAAGTGCGACAGACGCGGCCACCCGACTGACCACTGCCTTTTCGTATGCAAGTCATGTGGAGAGATCCACGAGGCCGGCCACTGCAAGATTGAAATTTTTTTAACATGATACGCAAGTGGTACGTGCCGGACAAGCACGCGGGGATGCTGCCGCCGGACGCGGAAAAGATGTTAAACTAGAACGCTAGCCAGGTTGGAATCTGGATCGAGCCGAGCGTTCTACGGTTCACATCTATGCATATGTCGGCAAGGAGTATAAGACCGACAATACACGTTCTATTCCAAATTGCGTCGACCGAGACCATCCGGTCTACATTCTGAAGACCGATGAGTACTCCCGGACCAAGGTGGTTATGCAGTTGGACTTGCTGCCTGGAGAATCCCGCGGATACTGGAAGTATCACGCGCCTGATAAATGGTTCAAGCAGGCGAAAGCCTGTGGAAAGATTAATAACTAGAAAGCGACGATGTTGTTCGACTCTGTAGCTGAAGTCTCGATAATCGACTCCGCCTTTTCTCGTAAGGTCGGATGTCGTATAGACGATACCCAGAGACAAGAATGCGTCGGGATCGGTGAAAACTCTTATATGACCGAAGGAAGAACGCGTGTGAAAATTACTCTGTCGGGATCGCTGGTCTACTTTTTCAGCGCTTGGGTTGGCAAGTTGGCTGGTCAGGACGCTTTACTAGGTATGGATTTCATGGTCCCAGCTGTTATTCGCCTAGACCTGTCACATGGAGTGCTTACGCTCCCGGATGAGGTCCAGGTCCAGTTGGCTGGTCGAAGACCTCTGTATGGTTCGTATACCGATCTGGTCCGGTGGACCAAGACCTCACTATCCCAGTTGGTCGGTCTGCCGATACCCCGGTCGAGAAAGGTTTCCGTTCGAGGAAGTTATGGTTGACCAGGGGCGATCGGTGGGTCTCGACCTTCGTAAAGAGTGCTGGTCGACGTGATTTTGTCCGTGTCACCAATATCGGTGACAAGCCGCTGACACTGGACAATAACACTATTGTCGGCATGTGGTTAGCAGAAGGGAAGGTACCAAGGAAGATGGGGTTCGTCTCGATTGGGTCGAGGCGGTATGTCGAGTGGCAAAACCTGGCGTACCAATCGACCACCGATCTTATCAGCGATGATGGGTCGGTGGAAGAGGATACCTCACCTTTAGTGGAAAGACCAAGTTATGTCACCCCAAAAAAGATGTTGGTCCGAATAAAGGCGCCGCAGTCACCAGGAACGGTGGACCATCAAGTAGACGAGCCAAGGTTAGTCAACGTGGTCTCAGCACAAGACCAGGCGACAGCGGAGCAAGAAACGTAAGAAGGGGAACATGAAATTGCTAGGTCGGACCATGACGGTATTCCTAATCAGACCGATATCAGTGAAGGACAGCCCGTCGATCAAGACCAGGGGCGTTCAGCCGGTCCAGATGGTCTAGGTGATATCGCCCCAGAAGATGAACAAGTCTGTATACATGAAGGCGGGGAACAGTACATTCAGGAGCTGGAAAGCCAAATGGAAGTCCTCCCTGAAGTGTCTGCCAACTCTCCCGAAGTTACAATGGATGATTTACAAGTGGTTGATCAAGACCTTAACAGTCCAGACCAGATCGAGCAGTTGAAGAATATCATATGGAAGAAAAGACATCTGCTGATCGGAAAGGGCAACGCCTTACCACCTGCAGCCCGTGGTGCGATTTGCGATATTGACGTTGGAGATGGCAAGCCGATTGCTCAGCGATGTCGACGCGTGGCGCCACAGTACCGGGAAAAGCTTTCTGATCTTATCAAAGGACTGTTGGGCACCAAGATTGTTATACCGTCGACCTCGCCATGGGCCTCGCCGATCGTAATTGTTATCAAGAAGAACGGCGTCGACATTAGGTTGTGCATCGACTATCGGCTGGTAAATCGGTTAACTAAACTTATGGTGTACCCGATGCCGCTGATTAATGATCTGTTGGAAGACCTCGACAAGACCTTGTGGTATTGTTCGCTAGATATGGCAAGTGTATTTTGGGTGGTCTCGATGACTGATCGAGCCCGTGAGATTTCCGCATTTGTGACGCCGTTTGGTCTTTTCGAGTGGAATCGTATGCCGTTCGGTCTGAAGAACGCGCCCCAGATCTATCAAAGTCTGATAGACAACGCATTGTACGTACACTTCAAGATCAAGACCGATCGGGACCCTGTTGAAAATTATGATGTGTTTAGAGAGGGTGAACCCGATCTGGAAAGAGGACCGTCCGTTCTAGGGAGGCAGTCGTACATCGACGACATTCTGATACCTGCCTCGTCATGGAACGATCTGTGCGAGAAGGTTGAACGATTGTTGGAGACATGCGACCGCTGGAACCTGTCTATCAGTGCCGTGAAAAGTTTTTGGGGTATGTCCAAGGTCGCATATTTAGGCCATATGGTCTCGAATAATGGTCTAGAGGCTAATCCTAAGGACCTGGATTCGCTGAGTAACCTCCCGTTCCCCAGATCGCTGAAGGCAATGCAGTCCTTCCTGGGAAGCTTGAATTATTATAGCCGATTCATTGAAGACTTTGCTATCTACGCGGCTGTGCTGTACGAGCTCCGGGAAGTTGACTATCAGATGTTGCGCGAAGGAGATCGGGCAACTTTACAGGAGGGCGCCGACTCTGTTCTTGCTGCAGTTTGTCCGCAAGTGGAGGCCGAAGATCATATGAAGCGTTCACAGTTTGCCTTTGGTATGTTGAAGGTTAAGATGGCGACGGCACCGGTTCTCAAGCATTTTGCTCCCGAACAAGTGCCGACCATTATTGTAGATGCCAGTAAGTGGGCTATCTCGGCCACTTTAGTGCAAGATCACGATGGTGTGTATCATCCAGTCACGTTTACGAGCCGGACGCTAAACCCAAATGAAGTGAACTATGGAATTGTCGAGAAAGAAGTTCTGGCGTTGCTACGAATTCTGGATGTGTGTTACAACCTGCTGGTCGGCCGACCTATAAAGGTCCTGTCAAGACGGTCTACTTTGGCCTGGCTATTATCAGCCAATGGGATGGACGGACGTCTAGGCAGATGGTCGGCGGTCTTGTCGCAGTGGACCCTCGAGGTCGTTAAGTGCACCGGGGGCGAGGAAGAGATATTGGGCACATTAGCTGCCAGTATCACCCCTCGGTCTGAAGTGGACGAGGCATTGATAGCGATTGCCCCGAGGAAGCAACCTCGGCAGTCAGTTTCGAGACCGCCACCGACCGTCTACCATGACGAAGAGCTCTTGGTCTTAAGTTTTGACGGATCGGCAAGCGTGAAGAAGAAGGTCGGCGCCTATAGTGCCATATTGTGGAAGTTGCCACAATGGTCTATAGTTGCAGCCGATGCCGATTTCACGCCGGATATTACTGTCAACGAGGCGGAGTACCGAGGTCTACTTCTATGTCTGGACCTGCTGTCGTCGCAAGAGAAGGGGCGAGTCATCATATGTGGTGAATCCAACCTAGTGATCAGGCAGATCACCGGAGAGATCGACTGCAAGGCTCCACGACTAAGGACGCTAAATGATCGAGTAATGAAGGAATTGAAGGACCACCCCAACCACGAGCTATTGCACGTGAAGCGGGACTAGAACAGAAGCGCCGACTACCTCGCGACCAAGGCAATGCAAGACCAGACCGGGGCTACGATCACCGAGAAGGCCGTTCTGGATGAATTGGTGAATATAAACAGGCTCCCAGAGGTGATCGGATCCAAGAACGCCCCAGTACAGGTGCATGTGATGGCCGCGACTAGATCGAAAGCTCAGAAGTCTCGCCGACCGCTCCCGAAGGAAATCTTGAATGAATATGCAGTGCAACAGCTAAGGATGGAACGGATCCTCAAGACGCAGGACGAAGAAGAATGGATTATGAACCTGAAGACCTACCTGCGTGGTGAACTGTCCAAGTTGACGAACGATCAAGCGAAAGAGTGCATCAAGATCGCGGATAGCTACGAAGTGGATGATAATGGATTATTGTATTACTGCCGCGATATCGAACAAGACAGTACAGACCGGGACCGACTGGCGAAATTAGTGATCCCCGAGTTGCTGCAGCCGGATGTCCTTCATCACAATCACGTGAGTCTAGAAGGGGGACATCAAGGCATAGGCAGGACCTATCACAAGATCAGGTCCCACTTCCACTGGAGAGGTCTTTTCCGCAGTGTGCAGAAATATGTGGGCTGTTGCACAGATTGCGAGACCGGAAAGGGTAGACCGGTAATCAAGGGGCGATCGCCCGGAAATATCGAAGCTACCTACCCTTTCCAGGTCATAGCGATGGACCACATACCATCACTGCCTAGATCGACGCGCGGCAACACTGAGCTGATGATCTGGGTAGACCTGTTCACTGGTCTAGTTATCGCGAAGGCAAGTGCATCTCGGTCTGCGGAGCAGATCGCCCAGAGCTATGAAGAATGTGTGTTCCGAAGATTCGGCGCCAGCGAGGTCATCAGGCACGATCAGGAACCCGGTTTTATGGCCGAGGTGTTCCGGTCGTTCAATAACATGCTGGGCCAGAAACAGAGTGCGACGATGGCATATCGTCCGCAAGCAAATGGATCGGCGGAACGCATGGTGCAGACCATAACGAGGGCGATCAAGATGTACGTTGCTGACCCAGACCAGCAAGATTGGGACGAGTATGCAGAAAGGCTGGTGTTTGCACTCAACTAGTCGACCGATCGGGTCCGAGGAGAAACGCCTTTTTATCTGACATATGGATGGGACCCTCGGTCGACACTGGAAGCTGCGATACCTATCGGTTGCACTCGGACCCGTGATCGCGATGCTCGCCGCTGGCGCATGCAGGTCCAGAAACACTACCAGCATGCAAAAGAAGTCGTCAACGAAAAGCTGCGTCAGGCCACACAAGACCGGGCAGACCGGACCAATGACCAGGTCCGACCCCACGGTATAGAACCAGGGGCGAGGGTATGGCTATACCTAGACCGAGTGAAAGAGGGCTATGCGAAGAAGCTGGCTCACATGTGGCACAGACCTTTCCGTGTTGCCGAGCTGATTGGTGAGCACGCTGCCCGTCTAGTAACAACTGGTACAGATTACAAGGTCTTCCCGATTGTGCATGTGTCCAAGTTGAAGCTGGTCCGAGAATTTCCTGATCGACCCAAAACTCCCTGTCTGGTAGTTTAGAAAAAGATTTGATTTCGATGAAGCGTTACTGCCGGAGCACAGTTGGGAACGACCATTAGAGAAAGACGAGTTTGAAGTGGAGAAGGTCTTGGATGTTCGGTCGACCAAGAAGACCAGGTTCGGTCGGACTCACCAAGAGTACCTGGTCCGATGGAAGGACCATGATGAATCAACTTGGGTCGACGAGATCGACTTGAATTGTGGAGCTCTTCTACGAGAGTTCGAACGAGAACGAGTTAGTCGTAATCGCTTCGCAGTGATGCAGACCCATGAAGACCAAGACCAAGACACGCAGTAGCATCGGTCGGTCTAGACCGGTGTGAAGATGTGGAAGGTCCGGAGTTGATGTGAAATTGTGATGAACTGTGACGGATTGGAATAGCGGAATGATGAATGTGATGACTATTTTTCGTGATGGTAGTGGAACTGTTTACGATAACGTGTTCGGTGCAACAATGGAAAAAGTGGTGAAATTAGTTCAAGTGATTTGATGATCAGACATATGAAGAAGAAATGATGACATGTATTACGAGTTATCTGGTCGACTACCCTCGACTTCACTTGCTATCGCCCCACAGACGGCCGCTGACCATCGACGGATGATTCTCTACTTGATCTAGAAACTGGTTACGCCATGGGTCCTTCCGGTCAAGCTGGAGGTCCGCGACCGGCTCAGCGTAATCAAGACCGGGGTACCATGTGCCGTCGTCGGCCAGCAGTCTGGTCTTCTCAACGCGACGCCTTGGCATGTGGAGGAACACCGGGTACAAGAAAACGTCGACGTCACACTCGCGAGCTCGCATCCCGTCCAAAATGTACTGGTACAGGGATTGCCAAGCCTCGCCCGCCCGAATTCGACGTCGCTTGCGCTTACTCTGGAACGTCGCCAGGCCCGGATCTTGTCGCACCAGTCGGGGGGGAAGCATCAAGTAGTGGGACGCTTCCCAAATTGCTTGGCCGTGGATATTGTTGAAATTCTTCACCCGGCCTAGCAAAGTGCCGATCCACGGAGTCAAGTGGAACACAAGTCCTATCTTGGGGTGTTCGAAAATTTTCCATGGTTCATCGCCGTATAGGCGGGAGATCTGGGCCGACGTAATCAAGTCCTCCCTCCATGCAGACGCGGCAGGGGTTTTCTTGGCCGGGTGAAAAAGCCAGGGGTCCGGGCGAGAGAAAGACCGGACCAGAAGCTGCTTGGTCAAGGTAGACCGGCGCAAACAGCCGATTTGCCCCGACGACCACGGCAAAGTGACTTCAAACGTCCGCGGCGGAAGGGAGCTGGTGTCAACCGCCATGTTCTTCAGTAGAGCGTACTTGTGAAGCTCGGATGTCCCGGGGAGAACCGAAGGCGACGGATTTGCTGATGTCGATACTGGTGTGGCGTCACTTGGCAAACCGGTCTTCTGTTCTGACCCCAATGTCGACGCCACTTGGATGAAACTTTCACGTAAATTCGTTCGTGACTTGGACTGGATGGCGACCATAAACTCGGAATCGCAGGACCCTTCGCTGGAGTCCTCCTCGGACGAGACCCCTGTGTGCTTGGTGTGATTTGCAGTACGGCGCAAGGGCGCTCGCCTTTCCGAGGAGCTGTAGATTTCGTCCGTGTCCGAGTCTGAGTCCATAAGAAGCGCCTGTGTCTTGGCTCGCTTATGAGGCACTGCACGCTTCCCCCCGAGTCTGGGTCCGCGCGCAGTGCCCCACGCCCTCGAGCTACCCGGCGCGTCCGCGCGCTTCTTCGATTTTTGTGCAATTTCGGGGTGCTGAATATCAGCCAATGAACGATGTCGGTCTTGGTCCTGCTGCAAGCGGTCTTGGTCTTGTTCCGAGGCGACTAAGGTTGCCGACGCAGACCAATCTATGCTGGAGGAAGCATCCAAACACGGATGCATCAAGTTCATCAAGCGCTGGCGGCACTGGTCTAGTGCCACCTGACGACGACCCGACTCTAGCGTCCAAGCGTCTGACTTGTCTTGATAAGACCGGACCTTCCCGGTCTGGTCTTGAATTGAAATCTGAAACTCGGCAATGCGTCGCGCGAAGTCGTCGCCTTGCATGCGCAGTGAGGTCGCGTCAAACTGTTCGTCCAGCTGCTGCCGGCGAACAAGTGCAAGTTGATCCCGGAGATGGGACTGATGAGCCTCCAGACGGGACAGATCATGACGCGCGCTTACCAGCTCCTCTAAAATTGGTCGAAGCTGGTCAACATGATCGGCGGACTGCCTATCGGCATCAAGCAAGGCACCTATTGCCTTGACGACGCTGGGAGGGATGAGAGCTGAAGATAAACGAGGGTCAAGACAAGTACAAGACGAAGACCAAAGATGCGCACCTCGTGTTGCCTGGTGGGCCACCTGGGTCCTGAGACGCATGTTTTCTGCGAGCATATCCTGCATCCGCGTGTAGGCTTCAGTCTGACACCCTTCCGATGTTTGAAGTGCATGAGAGTTACGTGGGCTGTCAGACCGAGCCGACCGGACAGGCGAAGCAAGGTGGGGCGACTCGGCGCATAGAGTTTCTGCAAGAACAACAAGAACAAGCGTCAAAGGGAAGCATAAGAAGATCAAGTGCAGTAAAGGCAGTACCTGACGCAGGTGTCGAAGATGTTTGATCCATGGGGAAGAAGTGTGAGTGACCAAGGTCCAGTTGGTCGAGTGATGGGTGAGTCAGACCGTTATGGTTGTGCGACACGGTCGGACTCAGGGGCGGCTGTGGTGAAGTGTACCACAAATTTGGTCACTTTTGGTCAAGGCAGTTGGTCGAGTTTCCGATTGGTCTAAACAAGGGGGGCTTTTGAGCCTATCAGATTCAAGGAGTATCAAGAACGCAGGTCTTGGGTGAGTCACCTGACATTGGGTATTTTACATATTTTCATGTGGGTACATATTGGGACCGTAGGGAGGTAGTATTGGTTAGAGTTGTAGATTTGCCTAAAAGAGAAGAAGTCGTTTGGAATCTTTTGGTTTTGCCTTAGGGCTAACATCTCAACAGGAGGTCGTTTAAACCTTTGCTATGTGCATCAGTCTCCTCCGCCCGCCGCGGAGTGTTTGGGAGCAGAGGGTCGAGTAATACCCTCTAGCTCATTATACCCGGTCTGGACGCGCCACACGCGCATTTGGCCAGCCGGAAGTCCCTCGACGGGAGCACGCATTGGTCGACTTCCTCAAGTTTAAGTCACGTACGTTTGGAACGTACTGACAAGTGGATTTGTCTTTACGTGGAGATATCGTTTGTGGAATTCACGAGCATATTGGATCTTTACGTGGACATATTGGTTTACTATAACATTGGTTGGAGTTTAGACCGGTTTTGGTCTTCTCTCATATTGGTAAGGGGCTAGACCGGTTGATTGGTCTACCCTCTATTATTTCGTATTGGTCAGGTCTAGATCGTTTGGACGATCGACCTATTGGAATTTATCTTTTGGAAGTGTTTCTGGTCTGTACGTACCTGGGGTGAAGGGTTCCGCCCTAGGTACACCTAGCCAGCACGGTCTCATATTCAAGACCGAATCAGATCGATCTGCGATCCCGATCCACCGAGTGTGTAACTAGACCATTCCATCGGGTACACAAGGTGAGATGAACTTAAGTGAATCGGACCAAGTGTCTTTGGATGGTGACCGGTCGTCTGCCAGCAGCGGACGATCGGACCAGATTTCGAATGGAGGTCCGCGGGGTACCCCACCCCCCGTAAGTTGGAAGGCTGGGCACGATGGTGGTGGTCAGGTTGTCGATACAACAGTGTTCGATTTTGAACTTGACTCCACCACACAAACAGCATGCACCGAGCCATATTCATGACGGTTCGGTGCATGCGTTCCGCCTTCCCGTTACTCGCTTGATTGCCTGCTTCGCTGACTTGACGTGCAATCCCAGTGCTTTGGAAGAAGTAGTCAACGTTCTTGAACTCCGCGCCGCCATCCGTCCTCAGCACATGAATCCTGCAATTGAACTATTAAAAAAAACGCTAGAAAATGCTCGAATTTTTTAGCTGCGACGTCCTTGGTTTTCGCTAGAAAAATCCTGACGTAGTTGCTCTTGCAGTCAATTAAATTGACTAGATAGCGGTTTCCCAGCCGATCTCTTGGCGTGATCGGTACCTTAAGGTCGGAACAGATCACGCCGCCGATCCGATCGATTGGCGCATTTTTGCCGCTTTCCTTCTTGGACTGGGCGTTCTACGACTGCTTAACCTGCGCACACGTGACACAGTGGCGCCGGGTATAATCTGTAATCCGGATCCCATAGTGGGGATCCTTCGACAATCAACAATTCCACTATGGTGTCGAAATTTAGATGTCCCATCCGAGAGTGGAAGTTCATGAGACTTACACTCTGTACATCTTGAGTGGCTGCAAAATTAGCATCGTTTGCTGATGCCAATGACATTATCAGCTATTTTCGTGACTTTCTTGGTCTATCCACTTTTACTTGAATCGTCAAAACATTATTTTCTGCGTCAACTCCGACGATTCCAACACCGTAATCACGCTTTACTAGCGTCCTCATTCCGTTCTTGTAGGACAAGACCAATCCACCAGCCTCGAAAATTCCATATGAGAAAATAGTTTTCGAGATACCTTCGGCGTAATACACGTTCCTATCTTTGATACGGGTACTAACATTTCCGCAGAAAAAGTTAAATACAGTGTCTCCTTCCTTGTGACTTTCACACGTTTTCCGTCCACCTGGTAACACTCCCGCACGGCACTTTTCGCGTCAATCATACACGTTAGGTCTGACGTTAGATGCATACTTGCACCACTGTCTAGTACCCACGTGTCCTATAACTCTTCGCCACCATATTCATCGATCATTAGCGTAAAGTATTCCTTAATGTTCTTATTCTTCTGGCAATATCTTTCGATACGCCCTTCTTCGCCACACAAGTAACACACTTGCTTCTTCACAAACTTTTTCGGCTTTTCAGCCACCATATTCACGGCACCAATTTGCGTGCGCTTCATCTGCCGGTCGCTGTACTCCACGGCCTGCGCGAACTGGCACAGCTCCTCTGCGTGCCGCAGGTAGTCCTCGCGCGTGTTGTCATACTTGGAGATGAGGATCTTCCTCATCTCCGGTGCCGCGTGGAAAACAACATTGTTCAGGACCAAATTCTGACAATTCGACCCAACTGCTTCAGCGAAAACAGTCAGGTACAGAAAATGATCCGGCCACTACCTTCCAGGTGTCTTCCGACTCATAAACATCTTCACACCTTGGGCCGGGGTCACCTGTACGTGAAAGACAGAATATAACTTGTCCATCACATACCATAATGCTGGCGATTCACGCCACCAGCCATCGACTTGTCGATTATAGTATGACTCCGATGGGCCCGCCAAATAATGGCCCAGCAGGTCGACCTTCACGTCTTCGGTCCACGGGAATCCGCATGCGACTTCAGCGAGGGTAATTTGGCGCATAAATTTTCGTCACCAAGCTTGAAAGCCGGATCCCAACCCTTTGTAGACTTTCTTTCCGTCGAACGGCCTTATCTGCATTGATTTTTGTTTGGGCGAGGGCACTCGTGCCACTCCAAATGTAACAGGGTTACATTTGGTTACATTTGGTTTTTTTCTACATAAGTACACTACGGTTGAGGTCAGTATTGACCGGTCTGAAAGGTTTGGACCTATCGGTTATTTTAACCAATCAGGGCAGGAGCCCTTGGTGGGGGCGTGGCAGCCTGCCACATGTTAGTACACAGGTGGTGTACATTACATTTCGGCTAGGTACGAATGGAGTAAGTTCTACTTAGTATTACATATAATTTAGTTTAATTAATTTAGGCTAATTACATATTAAATATACATTAAGGTTACATTTCACTCAAAAAAACTGCTTGCGCACGACCTCGAACGGTCGCGCGCGCAGTGGGTGTTGTAGTGAAAGGGAATACCTTCCCTTAACTACCCCCTTATTAAGGGAGCCTTGTATCAAGGCGTTAGTTTATACTAACTAGTAAACCAAGGGAAATCTTGTCCCGGAGTAAGAGAGCGATCTCTTACTAAGCCCTTTTATAAGTGCGTATCGGCTAAGTAGCGGCATATCGCCGCTTTAGGAAAGTCTTCCTCTGTGCGCTAGCCGCACCGTGCGTATACGCACCTGCTACACCAACCCCCTGCATTGGCATCTGACCTTGCATACCATACCCTTGATGGTTGCCATTTTGCCCTTGTGCCTGCGGCGTACCAACACCTGCAGCACCAACAGGCGTAAACGCATCTCTACCTGCGCGACTTATATCTTGAAAGCTCATCTTTCCTAGTCTTCCAGTCGCGTAGGTATTCTTTTCATCATCGCTGTCGTCTAGGGAGGCGATACTCATTTTAGTATCCTTCCTGAACCTAGGCGGCGACGGCACTTGCTGTCTGGGCGCACTAGTCGCTACCTCCAGCCTTTCCAAGCGAGTTACGAGATTTCCAAACAGCCGCATCATGTCCGATGCCTTGACTTCTTCATCCGATCCTTTACGGCCCTCGCTTGGGCTCATAACCTGTTCTGAATCGCTCATTTATGTGCGTACTTCAACACGCGCGTTCCGGCACTATGAGCGGGTACTTGCGCGATTAATTCCAACAGTAAAAATATACACGACAGAGGCAATAACGTGACTCCAGTAATCAAAAACGTAAACGTAATATATTATCCACGTTCCACTTAACAATCACCACGTAATGCGAAACGAAACACCGTAACTTGTCCTGTATTCCACGTAATCAACAAAAAGAAAGTTTCCAAACGTAATCAACCACTAGTACTGCGAACAAATCAAAACCCAAAGTGATTTATTAGTATTAAGTTAAGTACTTAAACTAATAATATGCATATATGCTATTTGCTAGGGTTTTACGGAAAAGTCACTAACCAAATAAAAGTCGTCGGCGACGCAGGGCGCTGCACGAATTGCGCGCCCTTTTAACATTGACTTAAGACTATTTCGTTATATTGGAGTTACTACTTACCATCTACGGCACAAGTTTTCGAATTTAAGCGGATCCCTCCCCCAATGCAATGGATGGCACATGGCATACGTGTGGCTACACGAAAGACCAGAATTCCTATTTAGAAGAATTTTGTTCATGTGTTGCCCAAAAAACCAAAAATATTTGCGAATTGAACGCCAAACAGTTGCATGAAATGCTTTTGCATCTGTAGGCAACGATCACACTAAGACTGGACACCTCTGACTTCGAGGCGCCCGACCATGCATTACTTCTGTAGTGGCTATTCGTCTTTACTCGTCGTAAATAATAAACGTCGAGTTGCCAATATCACGACGCGACGGGGTCACTTCACCGCGAACAATCTCGTCTGGGTTGTTTCTTGCGCGTAAGATGCAGCTGAGACAGACGTTGACACGTGAAGACTCTGACTCCAATAGCACTGGCATCTTACGGCAGCAGCGACCACAGCTGAGTTCGCCACAGAGGCGACAGTTGTGGCGCTTGCGAAGGAACGAGAAGGTGAGTTGACAGACGTTACAGTACCGTTGCTGCTTGTCCTTGTCTGCACTTGTAAAAGCGCGCTGTCGACGATTCACCTCTCGGTTATTTTCGGATAAAATGTGATTACTCATGCTGGTCTTTTCAGCGTGCGCGCGTAGGTTGGAGAGACGGGCTCCAGCTTGTTCCAGCCATTGGGAACGTCTCGCGGAACACTTGCTTTTTGGATCAAGATGGGATGCAAATGTCACCTCAACCACTCCAGGTGTATCCGTCTCCTGCACGAGATACACTTCACAACGAATCGAAGCACGAACGTATTTCGATGATGGTCGCATTTCTGGGACACGAATGGACTCGATAATACGATAACCCATCAACTTGCCATCCGATGTGGTACTCACGTCCGTGTAGTCCAAGTACACAAGATCCAATGGCATGGTGCCAAACGGATTTTTTATTGCCTGATATTTAAGTCCACAATGAAAGTATTTTGAGAGTGTCGGCTTCGCACACGATGCCAGGATTTTAGCCTCCAGTACTTGGTCTGCGCCTAGAATGATTTTCTGTGCTGCTGCAAATGCTTCTGACGTCTCACCAGGTGCTAAAATCGACATGACATTCTTGACCGATGCATTCACTTGCGTGACACCACGCACTTCGCACCGCGAGCGTGTGGATTTGAACAATTGGACACCATTTTTCACTTTGACCGCTTCCCAATTGGAACCTACGACATCGACTTCATCCAAAGGCGAGATACTGCTCGGCTCTCGAATTTCATCGGAAGCCTGAGCCGATGCAAACGCCAGTGCAATACTATGCCTTTGTTTAATGTAGCTAAAACACCCCGCTTTCTGCGCGGCACTCAACAATGGCGTCTCGTCAAACTCGCTACGTCCTTGTCTCCCGTCCAAGGACACTGCAGATCTGCACCGCATGCGTTCCAAGGACTGCGGTTTGTCTGGCAAGTGGCTCTGTCGCATCACATCGCGTTCTTCGTCGTCACTGTCGCTGTCTTCCTCTATCCGCTCCCCTTTTTGATGCCCTAGAATGCCACCAATCAGCGGTGTGACGGTCGATCGCTGCTGGAGTTCGTACCAGAGTTCCTGCGGCTTGCGACCCACGAGTTTGTCAATGTACGAGCTCCGTGGTGCACGTGTGACACTCATTCGCTCTTGAGATCTGAATGATGGTCGCGGCATCACCTCGCTCGTCATTGGATCAATAGCGTCGTCAGACCCTTCGACTGCTGACTCGAAATCCGACCACGACGTTGTTTAGTGAGTAAGCGTTTGGAATTGTGAAGGGACTAAAGTCGACGTTCGATGCAATGTCACAAAAAAGCGAGCATATGTGGCTCGTGTCGCTTAGGATCGTCACTGAAGTGAGGTTTCTGGGCCACGTTAGGTTTTGAAACACGAAGAGATGTAAGCTTAACCAGAACTTTCGTCCAGCAGTTTACCGTGCGACGAAATTGGAGCGACGATTAAGGATGACGTGCATCGATCGATGGAACATTTCTAAACTTATGCATGCTATGGTTTAAACCCAGTTGTCCAGAACGTAGTGGTTTTTGCGTGGCCCTGAATGACCCTCGGTGTAATCATGAAGCTGGGTGCCATCTACTGACTTTTGCATCCAATCTTGCGAGGAGTGGGAGTATTATACGGTTTCGCTTCCATACAATTTCTCTTAGTTGCGTGGCATACCGGACGATCGTTGGTACGTTTAACAGCCATGTGGTGCCAAAATTAGGAACAACTCGTGTGAATCACCGGGAGACCTTTATTTGTCACAAAGTTTTGCGACTTTTCGTCATATTGTGCCTGATGATTTGTCATCATAATCATTTCGGACATGATTTCTACATTGTAAAAGGTCTGCCCTTACGTGCGTTCCTAATTGTGTGACAAATTGATACGTTCGTAAGCTGTTAAAGCAGCACAAGCCGCGCTGGATAGCAGTTCACAAATCTGTTGTGCCGTTGCCGCGAGTGTATTTCTATGATGAATGCGTACGTTGATTGATAATGGAGTGCGCGATATTACATTCAACATTTTATTTTTTGTTGAACACTTGTTTGTACTACAGTACAATGTACTAGCATCAGGATGAGGTGTCCTACGCCGGGAAGTTTCAAATACGTAGAAGCGAGACCAATCACGTCGCATCACCAAGCTTGCTTGACATTGAAGATAATGGGTTACAGATAGTGTTCAAAACGGCTCGGCTGAACCGTGGCATGAGCCGAGCGTGACTTGAGCCGTTTTCCAAATATTCTCTCTTGTATGAATATATTCTGAATATCAAGGATACAAAAGTATGTTCTTGCCATTTTGGCAAAACAGATTGAATTCAGAAGACTCTGACTATGATATATATATGCACATGGATTTTTCTCACACTTTGCTGCATCTCAAAAGTTTCTACCCAACTGATGAGAACCGGAGGATGACGTGATGGGCGGAGTAGAGAATTTCATAGAAACTTCTAGATAGCTTTGCATGTGTGTAAAAAGGCAGCCCGTCCGCTGTATCTTACTGTACTGTACGCATTAATACATGCATTATCTCTCTATTCTGTCCTTACGATACATATCACCAACTTTCAATATAATAAGTATACTCAAGCCGTGGCTAAGTGGCTGGCTTGAGCCGAGCCACATGGCTTGGCTTGGAGCTGAAGCCGAGCCACATTTCATGGCTCCACCCTCGAGCCAAGCCGTTTTCAACACTAGTTACAGAGAAGTCTTTCCCACACTTAATAAGATCATTCTAAGTACGCTTTTTCGTGCTTTACAAAAACACGTGGTGGGACAAGGTTCAATCCCATTAATCCCATCAATATTCTTTAACCTTTTTCTATATTAGGTACGAACGAACGTAATCTAACACGCTTTATAGCGAAAAACGCGGCTTTCATATCGACGGATTTGTACGGTACCCAGTATAGTACCTACTCACCCCGTTCGTGTGCACGATTACTCGACTTTATTGCAATGTGCAATCATGCTGACCACGAGAGTACGTTTCGAGATGTAAACAATCTACACGCATCACTTACGTTCGGAGCAAATCCGACCTACAGTGGATTTTTTTACGCTCGACGAACACGGCGCCTACTCTTCCTCGTCGTCGTCGTCATCGTCGCCCTCTTCCTCAAATGTATCGAGCGGCACGGCAAACAGTCGAATAATTGGCTTATTTGGGTCTTTCATAATCACGTATTTCCCTTCCGGCTGCTCCAGTAAGAGCTCCGACAACATTTTGATGATCCCCCAGCTGTTGTTTTGGTTCAGTGCCATCTGGATCGCTAACGTATTTGGGTTGTAGGACTGCATGCCCAGGACCGCATGAGCGTACGGGTCTTTAAAGTTCGAGCGGGATACAAACGCCAATTTCATCTCGTCTAATCCACCAAGCAACGCTTGGGCAGTCCACTTGGCCAACTTGAACGAGTTGTTCTTGAGCTCATTGGCAAGAATCGCACCACGCTGAACGAGTACACACAAAAGCAGATTAGAACATGTGATGTAGAGAGCGAAATACGCACGGGGTGGGTGGGAGTGGTGCTGTGTCTAAGAAATCCATACAACACTTGGGAATCTGTCACCCACTCATCGAGATCGGCAAACATCACGATCCACATACGCATACAGAGCTCAAGGACTCGCTTATTTCATCCACAATCGTGTCAACTAAGCGATCTGAACTCATCGAGTCCCAGCTCCTCTTCCACATTAAATAATGGGCTACCTCGTGTCGTCTCGGACTTTCATACCATATTTTATCCTCACCAATAGTATAAGAATAGCGTATATAAAATGAATGAATAATCATCAAGTCCAGCGCACAGGCACGCCCACACCAACATGCACTTATCCATAGACCACACTCGTTGGCACACAAACAAACGAGCAACACGCATGTTCTTTACCTGCGAGTCAATTTTCTTGCGCCACTCAATCGATCCCGGGAACTTGGGGTCGTACTCATTCAGTGCAAACGTCGACACATATTGCTGCTTGTCTTTCTTTAGCGCTACGGCCTGGACTTCACAGCGAGCCACAAGATGCATGCCTCCACCCAAGTCAAACTTTCGATAACGGTAGGCAACGCTAGCAGGCTTGGCATCTTCACTGGCAAACGGATTCGGAGCATCAAATTTCTTGTAAAACGCTTCAGCGTCACTTTTAAGCACCTGTTGCGACAGATTCTGGTTAATCATGGTCGCCTCCAGACTGAGACGGTCCGGGTGGTTCATATGGTCCGGATCCTCCTGATTTGGCGATTCCGATGCATTCTCGTTGACCGAAAAGAGATCAAAGTTGGATTCGTCACGTTTGTCGAAGAACACCATATTATTCACACGCTGCGCGACAATATCCCATGGAAACACAGAACGTGTGGACGCCATGAGATGCGACAGGATGGCGTCAGTAGCAAACACCGTAGCTTCTCCCTGTTGGGCCAGCTCTTCAATCACTGGGTCGTCTGTCGTCGTGACGTAGTAGAAATCGCGATCGTCGTAGCGATGCACGCGCGTGTTCGAACGACTCGTAATGCGATCGAACGCCGTGTCAAACTCGCGCAGCTCGCCGCACCATTTAATGTCTTCCGTTTTCGGAACATTTGCCTGCAGCTTGGTAAGCTGGTGCATTTCAAACTGGTCAATCAGGTTCCAACTCGTTTGCACCATAACAGAAGCGATACGATCCACATGGACTTCATCGCGACGACGGAGGGCAAACTGACGACGGGCGTTGCTTAGACGGTCCCATCTCTTATTCTGCTTTTGCATTCCTTTCATGCGCAGCTGCGCGGATGAGGTCGTAGCAGCATTCTGGTCTGGTTTGTCAGGGTAGCCAACACGACCGACCACGCCACGTCCACCGCGACCTCCAAAGCGTTGCTGATTCCACGTAGGACGTAGGCGATCCTCCGTCTTCGGACGCACGCTCTTGGACGTATCGACTAGTTGGAACGTCGCGTCTTCCTTCGAGTCATATTTGTATTGGAATTCAGCATTCACACCCGACGGGTCGCGTGTGTAGCGACTGCCACGTGGCGCATAGTTCGAGACAAAGTCCGCGGCTTTTCCCAACTTGTCACCCTTATTGAAGGGTGCATACGGAATGTTGAGAAATTGTTCCGGTAACGTTGTGGGGCCCCACCCGTTCGTGTTGACATCGACGCGAGGAATCTCGTAGGAAGCCATATATGTGACCGACGACTGAGTGTTTGAGAACCAATGAACTGGATGATGTACGGTACATGAATTAGTTTATTTGCAATCATTTAGAGACACGGCGTTAGTAACTATCTTCGCCACCATATGATTGACGTGGATGGCTTTTACTCGACAGCTTGTACGTTGTCGAGAGGGAAGAGCGGCGGCATGGCTTCACGTTTATTGCGAGGATCCGCGTCTTGCAAGTATCCCTTCACTCGCGCAGCAATTTTCGTGTGTGCCCATTGCAAGTGGTGGGAATCTTTTGCGCTCGGATAGTACATATCGGCACAATGCGCCGTGCCCTCGATGTAGACAGCTTCAGATGAAGCAAAGTGCAAGTGGCTCGAATTCTGGACCGCCAACGCATGCCACGGATCAATGGTGCCACTCGGAAACGTAACGTCTTCGACTTCAATCTCGAGTGACCCGTACTCAAGAGTAGCTCCAGCAACATCTGGCGCAACGTTCATGTCGTAGACGCGTTTGCAGATCTCGGTTCCGACATTGGCTTGTGTGACAGTACGAAGCGCTTGGAACGGAGACTGGGTACTTGTGGTGGTTTGGAAATAGCCAAATTCATTGCATGTCTGGTACACCCACTGACGAGCACTACTTTTCCCGTCGAACTGGTCACGACTTAGCACCTCAACTGTTCCGTTAGGAACACCTTCAAACTTCGAGTCAAGACAATCTCCAACGCGCGTTTTACGGATGAAGGAAGCAAGTTTCTCCAGTGCGTCTCCCGGTTCAGCAAAATGTTTGCAGACGTCGTCCAATGTCATGGTCCCTTTACGAATCCCGTTATACTGTGCAAGATCCTGAAAGGCACCCATGACCGATGACTCGAACACCGAGTCATCCAATTCGTTCGTCATCGGATCGCATGGTTTAAACAGCTTCATCACTTTTCGTCGATGTTTTTTTCCACCATCCATAAGCTGTCCAAGCTGCGTGATTGCCATTTCGACTTGACGATAACACGCTCCACCGCCAAAGTACCTCAAGCCATCACCAACCACCTCCATGTACTCATAAAAATCCAATTTTACCTCCAACGGTGCCGAGCTTGCCACGGTTCCAGCAAACAATGCCGGATACTTTAGCTTGACCCACGCCGCTAGATTCCCCGGGTAGCTTCCGCCAAAAGCTACCCATTTCTCAGCCGTTAAGTGATACTTGTCCGTCACGAAAGAATGAAAGTGTGCCAAGTCTGCCAACGCTTGTTCACTTGAGAGATATCGCAAATTAGGTAGACTCATGTCGTTCGTGGGGTAGGATTTGCCATAGAAACGATGCTCCACTGCAAGTAACAGCGCCCGGTGCTGTTCTGCGAGAAAGTGAATGAATGTCCGGTTCGTAATCGCTTTCGGGCCGAGCGGTCCTTCCCCTCCAATGTAGAGAAAGACAGGGAAGCCGTGACCACCCCAGAATTCCTCATTCACTTGATATCGTTGTTTCCACGTCGTTCGTTCGGACACAGCAGCAAAGTGGTCAACAATTGCATGCGTGAAAAAATCTTCTTGAACCGGGAAATTCACCACCTCGTCCTCGGAGTCATCAAAGTGCACAAAGTATTCGTGGCCACGAAAATCGCGCAGACGCTGCAGGTTATGCACGCTGGTAGCCGAGACGTGAGCTGCACTAGGTATTAACCAGTTGCATGCAATGGTACAAAACGTAACGTAACGTAACACCATGCTGTATGGACGCAATATTGAAATATGATACAGAGGAACAGCCAATCATTGCCACTATAAAATAAGTTGTGCAATCTGATTTGTTGAAGATTTTATCAGCAGGAAATCATAGGATGGTTATAGTGAAAAGGTGCAATGTACCGGTTTTCAGGGAACATGGTACCAAGGTAATTTTCACCTTAAGTAGGCACTGAAATGGGGTAGTTATAATTAGTGTTTGTTACATAAATGCTATAGTACTTCAACACATAGTCTCGTGCATATTTTTACATGCTAGGAAAGATATCACTTCTTCATACACATTCGATTGAGCAATTCCATGACTTGGTTATCTTCACCTACTGTCTATAAACTGTCTCGGAGTGTTGTTTTCATCGAGCGTGGATACTTGGTTGCAACAAAATTCAAGAAAGACACATCCGGTATATTCAAGGTTAAATCAAGACATCTACGACTCAAGTTTCTTAAGTTTTGCGTAAATAGACAAAGAAACATTTCAACAGGTTATACTACAGGGCGACCGACAGGTCCTAATCCTTTTCTTGGGGAAGAGGCTGAGCGGAACGGTTTTGACCATGCAGAAGAACGTTTCGTGATAATTTTATCGTGAAAGCGAATTGATTTATACCCACCAATGTAGCGCACCTTGCGATCGCCCACTTGGTCGTGCGTGGCTGGATGTGATCGCTTTCTGGCTCGTCATACATCGCTCACTTTTTTCTTATGGCACAAAATTATCAAAAGACAACGTGATGAGACTCACATGACTAAGGTTCCGATGAGTGAAGTGGTGGGGTCACGTCTGATCAGATGTTTAACATGATGGGAAATTATTCGCACAACGAGCGAAGAGTAAGAGAATCTTTGTTTTTGCAGGTTTTAGAAACGAGTGGAGGTCAGTATTTGCTTTAGCCTAACTATTGTCGCTTGTGCATCTACTTATATTGTCGACGTCTGATGATCGACTTGGTGGGACGCAGAAGTATAGAAGGCGTTGAAACAGTAAAGAGTAAACTGCAAAATGAATTACTTTGTTTACCTCTTCTTGCTGCTTCTCTTCTATGCCTAGTGCCTCGCCCTTGACTACCACACCTATAATGCAATGAGCAACATCTGTAATGTAATGAGCAACACCCATGATGATATGGCGACATCCTTACCACCAGTATACTTACTCATGCGTGCGATGACGATGCTAGAAAGAAGCTGGTTTCATCTGGACTTCAGAAAGTCTCGTCATTTGGTGTCGAGCACGCTTACTGACTGGACCTTGCCCTTCGATGATCGCTTTCCCAGCCTGCCTAGCCACCCCAGAAGCTTGGCTCGCCGGCTGGCCTCGGCCTTGAGCATCTCCTGCTTGGATCTGGCATTCCCCAGCGTTGAATTGCGCTTGGCACGTCGCATCTCCCGAAATCCATAATTAATCGCTGCCAATGCGCAACATGCTTAGGTCACGCTCTCTCTCCCAGGTGCACTCCGTCATCAGCTCATTCTAGCAGTTCACAAGATATTGCGGTTTGCGGTTGAATTGACGCTTGGCTAAAAGTCGTTCTACGACACGTATTCCATCGTCTTCTACTGGGTCTGGTAACTCGATCGGGGAATCTTTAGCCCGCGGACGTGATCGGAATCGCTCGGGTTCTTCGGGATAAGGCAACAACAAATAAACATTGAACGAGGAATGGATTTCCTTTAGTCGCTTCGGCAACTTCAAATGCGCCACATTCTCGTTAATCATGAACTCCATCTCAGACGGACCGACATTTTTGGCATTGAGCTTGGCCTTGGTAAGGTCAGTGTTTTAGCTGACCGTCTTTAATGAGAGATGCTACGTTTTCAGGAGGACTTTGTCGCCGGACTTAAAGGCAACGCCAGCTCGCCGCTTGTCATAGTAGCGTTTCTTCCTTTCCTTTGCATCGAGTAGAGCTTGACGGGCTTGCTCGACTATATCACGACGACGTTCCACAAACTGATGTGCAAATTCTACCCTTGATATCGCTTGATTCTTTGATGATAATTCCACGGCTGCACCAGGGTGATTTTCTACTCGTCCACAATCAATTTCAAATGGCGGAAGCCCGGTAAAAGCACTCACCAAGGTAGCATGATACAGTTCGATGGTTCCCAGCAAGCGAGACCAATCAGCCCCATGCTGCGCTGTCAAGCAGCGAAGAGATTCTTCAAGCACCCGGTTTTGACGCTCCACTTGCCTGTCTGCTTGGGCTGTGCTAGCAGTCGTCATATGAAGTTTAACACCCAGTATCTTCATCAGCGCTTGCCAAAAGGCTCCGGTAAATTTCGGATCCTGGTCACTTATAATCGCCTAGGGCATAACATGATGACGTAAAACAGAATCGAAGAACACTTGCGGGGAATCTACTGCATTCGCTGTAGTATACATCGGGCGTAGAGAACGCGTTTAGAAAGTAGGTCGATCGCAACTTGAATACAGTCACAGCCATCCGACAACGTCAACCCCTTAATATAGTCCAAACCCACATGCTCCCAACATTCGGCTGGCACTCCGAGCGGAAGAAGCTAGCCCTTCTTTCTTGCACTTGGAACCTTGAACTTGTATCATGTCAAACAACTCTTTACATATTCCATCCCATCAACTTCGAGTTCGGCCATGTATACCACTGGCGCACCTTGGCAAAGGTTCGAGGTACTCCTGGATGAGCCGCGCAGTCGTGAAACTCGGCGAGAATACTTGTACGTAGCTCGTAATCTTTAGGTACGCAACTTCCTTCGACGTCTTCCTGTGGACAATGTTATCCTTCCAATACACGTCGTCAACCGGAGTGGCATAGGCGGGATCCGCCTTGTATGCTGACGCAAACATTTTTCGAGTACGATCCAATAGCGAGACTGCAGTTGCGTGTCGTTCCACCGGATTGACTGATACCGCACGCCGACTACTATTCACCCCCCCCCGTGATTGGTCATCGAGGAGGGGATGCAAATCATACGAACCACGCAACGCAAGACATTGATCACCTGCCGTCGTTCCCCGAGGAGACGTTGACCCTGGACGCACTCTCCGGTTCAATCATGAACCATAACAGCGCCGCCAGACACGATGCCAGCCTTGGCGGACGGTTGAGCCGTATGACGATGGGGTTAATCCCAAATCCACTGGTCGGCCGCTGGTTATGCATAGGCGCCTGTAGAATTACGTCTACCATTGGTACATGTCTTGATATAGCGTCGGCAACAATGTTCCGCACCCCTTTTACATAGTGAAGCTCGAAATCAAATTGAGAGACGAAATCCAACCGGCGAGCGAGCTTGGGCGACACAGTGGGGTCATGCAGGGACCACTTGCACGCAATATTGTCGGTGTACACGAGGAATCGCCTACCATGGAGGTAGTGGCCCCATTTGGCGAGCGCCAACTTGATAGCAAACAGCTCCTTCTCGTGATCGGTCAGTTAACCTCGTGCTGGTCCACTTTTTCGAATAGAATGCCACTGAATGATCGAAGCCATCGTAACGTTGTGAAAGGAGACCACCACAGCAAATAAGAGACGCGTCGGTAGTCACTACGAAGAGCTTATCAAAGTCCGACAATCGGAGAATTGGCGCTTGCGGTAAGGCTGCTTTGATAACCAGAAAAGCATTCTCCTGGTATGCTGTCCATTCCCAACGTTTGTTCTTCTTCACCAAATCACTCAAAGGTAAAACAGTATCCGCGAAGCGATGAATAAAACGTCTATAATAACCTGTTAATACTAAGAAACTTTGCAGTTCTTTGACTGTTGTTGTTGTTTTCACATTTCAAGTGCCATCGTTTCTTTCGATCCACCTCAAGACCTTCATTAGATATCGTGTGGCCGAGCAAGTCCACCGATCCACGAGAGAATACGCACTTTTCACGCCGGTCGTAGAGCGTAGAGCTTTTCGCTGTGCAAGATATCAAAAACAGTACGCTGGTGCTTTACATGGTCTTCATTGGATCTAGAAAACAAACAGATGTTGTCGGGACCAAATTCACAAATATCTCTCGCATGATCCTGGACCAAATACCTGGCATACCAGCCACATCCATGGGTTCCACGCACCATTGGTAAGTCTCACGTCCCGTCCTAAACGATGAGTACGGCCTTGTCGCCGGTTTTACTCTCATCGGGTGGTATCCTTGCGCGAAGTCGATGACACTGTAAACGCGCGCATGCGCCATCTGATCAAACATTTGTTCGATGTTTGACAGAGGAACGCGACCCGCGTGGGGGTAAACTGCAAAGTCGAACAGAGTGTATTCGAAGTGGAGACCCGACGTCTCCAAAACGACCCATCGTATGACCCAATGTCTCCAAAACGACCCATCGTACGACCCAATGTCTCCAAAACGACCCATCGTATTGGAGACGCTTCGAATCCACTCTGATATGCTTTGCAGATTACCCGTACGCGGGTCACGTTTAGGGACTCCAAAATGTTTGACACCCATGGTTAGTCTATTAATTCGATTCATTGTTTCGATAACAGGTCTTATACGAAAAGTTGAAGAGCCTCTTGCTCTGTTTTGATAATCGAAAGGGTGCACTGGTGCTTTGCCGTGGATCCGGCTTCATGTTTGATTCAAAATTCCACGCGACGCTCGGGATGCAATCCAACGGGTAGCTCGTCGGGGAATACATCACGATACTCGTCTAGCAGGATCGCAACTTCTGCTGAATCGTCCTTCTGGTCGTCGATAGCCGTAACTTGACATGTAAAGGTCGTACTGGATTGTCTGCGCCGCTAGATGATTGTTCGAATTACCATACCATGTCAAGTCACTATCTTTCGCTTGATCGTCCAATGTATCGAAAAATGTCGTGGACGAAACCGTGATGGGATCAATTTGCCAATCAGTGATCGGATTGAACCGTGTCAGCCACGGCTTCCCCAGGATGAGATCGTGCGTGACGGGAAGACGATATTCAGTGAGAGCAATTGAGTCGAACTTCATGCCATCAATCTCAACTATAGCGTGGACTGCGCGCAGGCGCATCTTGCGCCAAATATGCCCATCAAAACGCTCCACTGAAGCAACATGTTCGATGCCAGCATCATCAACGACACCTGGGCGAATGAGATTGTGGTTCGCACCACAGTCGATCAACTCAAACCGTTCGCGTCCGTTGACAAAAACTTTCTTCAGAATCAGACGATTATCTTGTTCCATTGGCGCTTGTGGCTCCAATCGTACCATATTCATCGTGTAACTACAAAAATACATCGATTCATCACTTTGGGACGCATCAAGGCTTGGTGTACGAATTTGAACTGTTTACCACAGGACGGGGATCATCTTTACGCCTACCCCGGAAACTTTTGACATGCCAATCATTCATGCGATGACCCCGCTTCTTGAAGCGGAAACACAAATTCTTACGACGGCAGTTTTCTCTTGATGGTTGCCGCATATGGACGTTATCGATTTACATGGGCTCTTCCAAATTCATTCCGCGATCATCACTTCAGGTCATTCGAGGCTGCGTGTGTGATCGCTCAAATTCCAACGCGACGGAAATAGAATTGGACACCATGGTGAATCGACGATAAGACACCTCTTTTCGGGTACGCATGGCCATGTACAAACCAAGTATTTTGATCAATCTCTGACATATCTTGCACTTGACAGATGATAGTGCGAAAACGTGACACGTAGTCCTCAAGTCCATTACAATGGGCTTGCTTCAGACGAAAGATATCCGCACGAAGGCGCTCCTGGAGGTCAGCAGAATAAATTCAGCTTGCAGCGCATCGGCAAGTTCCCTCAAGGTCGTGAAGTGGTCTTGGTTGAACGCAAACCAGGCAGCTGCTTGCCCCTTCAAATTCGAAGCCACCATAGCAAAGAGTGGTCCTTGGTTTGTATTGTCTTGGACATCAATGTTTTTTGCGCTGAAGTACAACTTGACTTTTTGTAGGAAAACTTGCAGCGGCACCGACGCGCCCGTGGTATGTTGGCATAAAAATGCCCTCTACGCGCTTCTCAACGGTCGACCGACCGGAGCTTAACTGATCCAGCACCACACGCTGGTGCTGCAAAAACTGCGCCATCTCACGTAGTTGCGTTGCCATCATCTCGGCATCCTGGTGAGGGTCATTATGGCATTAACTTCGGGTGGAACAGGAACGCCTGTGTGGTGAAGTGAAGGTGAAATTTTTTTACTAGTATGTGCCGGTATATCGTTGATCAAGTTGGATCGATCGTATTGGCTGAAAGGGGGGAGTATTTTGGGGCTAATCGTGTGTCTGGGGTGTTAAGTACGCATATTTAGGTGAGTCACACGATTTTGCATGTAATTTACATATTAGGTTTTTAATTGGATATTAGATATAGTGTTCGTTTTTCTTTGGTACGCATAAGCCTGGTCCGATTTGTCTTTAGAAATCGCACCTTGTGTACCCATTGGTTTTTATGGTAACACACTCGGTGGACCGTCGCGCAATATGAGTCTTGATGGGTACCAGTATGGAGGGTACCACTTTTGGGGTAATTAGTACCAATATACAACGAAATATATTCCAAACAATCCGATCGGTAAATGGAGCGGAAATCGTCACTCCAAATACAATGAAAACTTGGGGAAGACCGCGAAGCGGTGTGTGGACCCAACCAATAATTTGGGGCAGACCGCGCGTAACAGTGTGGGGACCCAGAAATACTTTGGGGCGGACCGGTGATGCGATGCGTAGACCATCCAATACAATGATAAAAACACGTTCCAAACGTGTGCGACTTGAGGGGTGAGTGAACGTTAAAGGAACGCTTCCCGTCGTCGGACATCCGGAGGACCTTATGCGCCTGTTGCCCGTCTTGCCGGGAAAGTTGAGTTAGAGGGGACCGTGTTAGCCCTCTGCTCCCATTGACTCCGTGGTAGGAGGGGGCGGCAGGCGATGGTTCGCGGGGTCCCCCCCCGTAAGTTGGTCGGCTGGGCACGATGATGGTCGAGTTCAGGACACTTCGTTGTTTGATTTCGAACTGGTCCACCATAATGGTGCGCGTGCCCGGATCACTTGGTGACCGTCGATATCACCGCGATTTCTCGCAAGTATGGATTTTTCAAGTTTCGGTAAGGAGTCACTCTGGAGAGGACACAAGCTACACTTATCGCCTTTTGTTCTAGTTGTTGGAAAGGAAAGCGATGTTAGATCTGGTCAAGGGGAGGATCAGATCGAAATTAATGGATTTACGACTCCCCATACCGCTGCTGGCGGAGCCGATCGACACAAAGAGCGCTTATTGCCTTGTGTCGTGGTCGTGGAAAAAAGGAAAGCGATGTTCGATCTGGCCAGGTGGAGGACCAGATCGATATTATTAAGCTTTTTACTCCCCATAAGGCTCCGAGTGGAGCCGATCGGGACTATAGCAAGTGCTATAGTTCCGGAAAGGATCAGGACTCTTTTCCTGATCCTATGTATTTCGACGTAAATTGCATAATGTGGAAAACACGGTGGGGGCGGATTATCCTGATGCGCCCGAATTATCTATGAAAAAGCCTAAGCAGAGGCTCACGATGCTCTCGGATGATGATGACTTGGAAGAAAAGTCGTCGATCGGTGATGGAGGTGTTAGTGACGAAGAGCTGAAGAAGATGTATTACGTCTACGAATTAAAGAAATTTATTCGCGAAATGAGGTCACGCGAATCGTCAACCCCCTAATTCCCGATCAGTTTCATAGCCCTACTACCGAACCGATTGCCTCGGGTCGACCACTGGAACTGGTGAATTTTCTGGTGATGTTGGCTGAGGTCGGGGGGGAAGGTGAGAACCTCGACGTTGTCAGCAAGTTGTTTGAGATCGACACATGGAAGCTAAAGTTAGCGATGTCGACCTTACATGATCATTTGGTGCAGTTTGTGGGGCGGTGCGCCACCCAACTATTGCACTAGAAGCCCCGAAACTCGCTGCATCACATGGAGAACATTCACTTTCGGATAACATCTCGCTTTACGGGTCGCCACCTTCCTCTAAGTACTCGTTGGAGTTGGAGGTCGGTGTGGAGCGGATGGCTATTGTTGTAATGGGGTGCCATTACATAATTGATATTCAAGTTAGAATATCACAGTTTAATTTCAGACGCGTTGTCTGAAATTTAAATAAGAGATTATAAGTTATTATAATCTACGAAGGAAAAGTCGATTCGGTATAAATACCGAATCTTGCAGGTTAACTAATAGTACAGTTAGTTGAATACTTGATATCATTATATTAATTAGGTAGTTACTATACTATTAGCCTCTAAACCACCCATTAAATAAACACTCTTAATTTTGCGTTCTTAGACTCAAGTAAATATTAAATTTACTTTTTAGTATAGGATTAGTTGTTATCAACTAATCCTGCCCTAATTGTATTGCACGCTTCCTCGCAATTACAGTGTAAGCCTGTAACAGGATCAGTCCTGTTACACCTGGTAGCACTTTGTGGTCCTTCCTAACGACCACAGTTCCGTTCCGCTAGTTAACTAGCGGAGCGAAGATTAAGAGCCGCTCGGCATCATGTCGCGAGACATGACGCCTGCCGAGCGAGAGAGAACGCTGGAAGTGGTGACGAAACACTTCCCTCTCTTCACGTCGCGTAGTAAAGACGCGACGGTAGAAATGGTTCGGTCCATGGGGACCGACATCATTACCTTCCTCCTGGGTAATCCCCCGGGGGAAGCGATAGAGGTGGTGAATCGCCTTAGGCGAAACCACCTAGAAAAGCAAGCACGTCCCGGGCAAGAGGCAGCGCGGACCGCATCTGCACCTGCAACGCATAGCGTTGAAGTGGTAAAGGCGCGAGTACCGCCCTTTACCGGCGAAGGGGTCGAGCCCCTTCGTAGATGGTTCGCAGAGGTGGAAGATGCCATCTCTGCGCAAAATATTGTTGACGAACGTCAACAGGCGTACTTCGCCACAACATGTATGGGCGGCAGAGCCAGGGCATGGGCGATGAGTCGCAGAGCCACTGATGACTCTGCGTTCCTTACTTATAAGGAATTAAAAGCTGAGCTAAAGCTCAACTTTGAAGCTCCAGAAATGGAGCTAAGTAGTCGGCAGGAGTTTATGGAACTCCGTCAAGGTAAGCTTGACCTTCAAGCTTAGCTCAGAAGACGCAATATTTGCTGTCAAATATTGTGTATGAGCCGGTGCCCCCTGCTATGCAGGTCACTGGCTTCATAAAGGGACTCAATGATGGTCCCGTCAAACAGAGTCTTTACCGGCACCCGTCAAAGACTCTAAGGGATGCCATTGGTATGAGCATCCGTGAAGAGTTCAGCATGCGATCAGCGTCATCGCATGCTGGGTACAGCCGAAGGGCTCAACAGCCCTTCGCTTTTGACATGCCGCAACGGCATGTCAACAATCAGCAGTCAGGCAGACGAATCTCACACTTCGTCCCAAGAAACAGCCACCCGCGCCAGAGCATGGGCGGCGGAGGTCCAGAGCCGATGGACCTATGAGTTGCGGTTGCTTCGAACACGAAGCAACCGAAATTTAAGAAGAATATTGCTGCAATAGATGCGCGAAAATGGGGCATTTTGCCCATGGGTGTATGGCACCGCGTCCGGTGCCACGCAGTCAGCGGACGGAACCGTCCGATGCACGGCGACACCAACAGGTACATCACCCTGTTGGTGCAAAAAACGTAGAACACCAGTAGGGGCGGGGCGCCCTACTGGGAATGTTATCCCACATGCCGACATAGGGCATGTGAGGGTAATAGCCCCAGACGGGACTATGTCCTGTCAAAAGGTGCAGGGTGATGGTAAGCCTCTTATCACCCTGGAGGCTAAGCCGCACGGGAGCGATGTCCCCATGCGAGCTTTGTTTGACACAGAAGCGTCCAACAATATCGTTAGAACTCAGAGTCTAACGCTGTTGAGCTTCGTGGAGTTGAAACCCCGCGAAGTATGTTGTTAATCCGGTTAGCAATAGGTGCAACCGTGACTATTCCAAAGCGTGTGATTAAAACACGCTTCGAGTTGAATTAGCTTTCATTCGAGGATGAATTCATCGTCCTCGATTTAGATGACAAGTTCGATAGGATACTTGCAATCCCATGGATGTCCAAGTTTAAACCTTCGATCGACTGGGTTAACCTATCGATCAACTGCGGCAGATGCACAGGATCTGATCACCCTGTGTGTAATCCGGCTGTATCAGAAGATACAACCGCAGCGTCGGACAGTCTGGTGGATAGCGATGGCACCACCAGGTCTGTTCTGACACGATCAGCGGAAGGTACCTTCGCTGGTGAGATTCCAGAGGGACTACCACACGCAACAGAAGAGTCGTTGCGTGTTGGAGAGAAACATTCCACGGGTGATAAAGACCACCGTGAGAATGAAATAGTATCCACAGTGGGAAACACCCACTGTGCGACCGAAGGTTCCAACACGACGAATGAATTCCGTGTTGATGAGAGTGAACTCACGATCGAGTGCAATCGTGAGCACAACTCCGTGGTGGCCAGTGCCCACCACGTTGCGTTAGCCATGCGCACGGGTGATAAAGACCACCGTGTCGCAGAAAAGGCGGCCGATCAGACGAGCACATCTGATCGCCAAAATTCCATGGTAGGCAGTGGCCACCATGATGATGAGTATTCGCACACGGTGAATCGTAATCACCGTGTAGCAGTCAATCAGACGAGTGCGTCTGATTGCATGGACAGTTCCGTCGAGACAATCAACGTCTTGACGCAAACGGAGACCGGATTAGATACCCAGTCTCTGTTGATGGAACACCCTCCGAAAGAAGGTTCGGAGGTGATTGCTCTTCCATCGCTAAGCTAGATGAAGTTTATGAGAAACTTGCACGATGATCAGATCGAACAGATCTGTATTATCGTAGCAACAGATGATGTAGTGGATATTCGTGAACGAATATCCACATTACAAGTGGAAAACATTGGGAAAGAGGTTCCCAATGATCAAACCAAAGTTCAGCGCTTTGAAGCGCAGAGCTGGGAGTCGCTTAAAGCGAATTCCCCATTTTATGAGGTACTTCTGGAATACGCTGACGTATTCCCAGAAGAAGTACCTAGCGAGCTACCTAAGGATAAGGGAACTCGTCATGAGATTGACCTCGTGCCAGGCACGAAGTATTGTGTTACGCGGCAATGGCCGTTGCCGCGCGAGCAAGTAAAAGAGATCGACGAGTTTTTCGAAGCTCGTCGTAAAGCAGGCCAAGTGCGGGAGTCTATCTCACCGCACTCTACCCCCACCTTTTGTGTGAAAAGGTCCACAGGTGGGTGGAGAATCGTTCACGCTTACAACAAGATGAACGCAGCGACGGTACCGGCGCAGACACCGATACCGCGGAAAGATGTCATCATTGATGGCATGTGCGGGAGCACCATCTTTAGTGCTCTCGATCTAAGAGATGGATTTTATCAAATCCTAATGCGTGAGAAGGATATCCCTCTCACGGCGGTAAGCACCCCAAGCGGCATGCTTTGGGAGTGGCTTGTTATGCCGCAGGGGCTTCGAAATGCCCCTGCTACATTTAACAGATGCGTAACGCATCTATTACGCCTGGTGCGAGAATTCGCACCGAGTTATTTCGATGACGTGTTCATCCATAGTAAGGGTGAACACAATAAAAGCGATGTAGATGTCCATAGGAAACATCTACGTCGAGTGTTAGAGCTTATGCGTAAGCATAAGCTCTATGCAAATCTAAAGAAGTGCACCTTTGGTGCAACTGAGATACCCGTTCTTGGATGCTTGTGGGAAAGAACGGGGTGCGTCCTGATCCAGAAAAGATCAGGGTGATCGTTGAATGGCCTACGCCAAACAACGTTAAGGAACTTCAAAAGTTCCTTGGGTTGGCAACATATTTGCACAAGTATTCTTGCAACTATGCTGGGTTAATATGACCTCTTTTTCGATTACTTAAGAAAGATGTCGAATGGCATTGGGATACCCAATGCCAAGATGCTTTTGATGCAGTCAATCAAAGCTTGACTGAAGCGCCTGTCTTGGCTATAGCCGATAACGAGCGTCCGTTCCACGTCGTTTGCGTTGCGAGCGATTTTGCTATCGGATGTGCTTTGATGCAGCGTGATCACGATGATCGTGATCGCGTAATCTGCTATCAATCGCGTCAGTTGCGCCCAGCCGAGCGCAACTATCCAGTGCATGACAAGGAACTCCTTATAATGAAGTACGCACTGGCCAAGTTTCGGATCTATCTATTGGGAGATAGACCGTTTGTGGTTTACACGGACCATGCGTCGCTACGCACGGCCGTGAATTCACCACACATTTCTCAAAGAATGGCTCGATGGCTGTCATTCTTTGCTGAATACAACTTTACGGTTGAATACAAACCCGGAAAGTTGATAGCGGATGCGCTATCACGAAGGCCCTATTACGAGACGAAACCGTCCGTAACCGAAGGTGCCAGTGCAAACGCGATCCGTTGCACTTGTCGTCGTCAATTATACGACAAGTACGCGAGGCGTACAAAACAGACGAGGAGACACGTCTGTTGATTGATTACTTAAGTAATCAATCAAGTGAGAAACGCGACGAACTCCCAGAGTTACTCCGCGCTTGAGTGCATCGATATCGACTGCACGATGGTCTGCTGCTTTACAGCACAGACCAAAAAGATGAAAGTCGCATCGTCGTTCCAAACGACGATGATCTCAAACATCAAATTATGTTTGAGTATCATAATGCACCGATTTCGGGGCATCAAGGTCGAGAGAAGACATACGCTTCTTTCGCACGTGACTTTTACTGGCGAAACCAGTACAAGTGGGTACGGAAATACGTACGCGCTTGCGAGATTTTCCAGCGCGTTAAGCTTGCGCAGTCTGCACAGGCTCCGCTGCAATCTCTGCCAGTTCCGACAGAGTGTTGGAAGTCCATTTCATTGGACTTCGTATTCGGTCTTCCACCCGACAATAGTCGGAAGACCGGAATAGTGGTCTTTGTAGACCGTTTCAGTAAGATGGTACATCTTACTACAGTATCAGCGAACGTAACCGCCGCTCAAAAAGCGCGGATATTCGTTGATACGGTATTACGTTTGCACGGAATTCCGGAAGACATTGTCTCGGATCGAGATCCGAGATTTACAGGACGTTTCTGGCAAGAAACGTTCTCATGGTTGGGAACCCAGTTGAAGATGTCAACTGCGGACCATCCGGAAACGGATGGGCAGACGGGACGGGTTAACCGCGCGTTCTCGGAGACATGTTTCGATCATACGCACATGCCTTTGAACAGTGGAGTGACTACCTGTAATTCACTGAATTTGCGATTAACAATTCGGTGCATGCTTCAACTAAGCATACACCGTTCTACGTGAATGTCTTAAGGCATCCACGAACCCCATCTTTACTTGGCGGTACGCCAAATCTAAGTGGGGGAGGGAACCGCTCAATTTTTGAGCGAGTCAATGCGCAAGTTGCGACTGCAACTTGTGAATAAAACGATAGCCCTTCTACTGAAAGTACAGTAGAAGCGGAAGCAGCTTTGATTGAAACTGAAGCTGCATACGATGAATATGTGTCTGCAGCCATTGCTGCAGACAACGAGGACAATGAACCTACTGCTTATAAAGCAGTAGATGAATTCGTATTACAGCTCCAAGATGTAACATGCTATATAAAAGATGCACTTGCCTCTGCTTTTGATAAGCAGAAGCAAAATGCAGACAAACAAGGAAGGAAGAACAAAAACTCCTTTCTGAAAGGTGAATTGGTATTATTAAGTACTACCAATTTGCCTACATGCAATAAGCAACTTCCCTACACGGAAGTTGCTTCCTAAGTACATTGGACCTTTCAAGGTCCAAGAGATTCGGGGAAATGCCTATACCTTATACATTCCCACAGCAATGCGGCTTCACCCAACATTCTATGTTGGGCGGCTCAAGCCGTATCACTCTTCTTCGTCTTACGACGAGACGCAGAACCACGGAAGATACCGTGCTTCTCCAAGTCTCCCAAGAGAGACTTGTAATCGGCTTCCAGCCGTTGATGAGCAGAGCGGAGAGTCGTTACCTCCGCCTTCGACTGCTCAAGATCAGCCGTGCGCCGATCGAGCTCTCCCTTATAGCGGGAAAGCTCAATGTACAGAAGATCATTCTTCTGCTGGAGGGCAGTGTGCGCCCCGAGGATATCTCGGACATTCTCGCGAATAGACCGATATGTCTTCACACAGTGAGACATATCGCTGCTCAAGGAGGAATAACCCTCCTCGAGCTTGCGGAGCAAAGAACCATGCTCCGCAACAACAACGGCGAGGGAATTCTCAACCTCCTCCTCCCCTGATTGATAACCAGGGGAATAAGCGATATATCCTCGAGCGCTTGATCTCGAAGCGCTTGGTGCCTTCGAAGAAGGGGCAGCGTACCGAGTACTTGGTACGCTGGCTGGGATATCCCCAAGAGTTCGACTCTTGGGAGACGATTGAGGTTCTGAGGGCCGACGCCCCAGACCTTTTGACTGAGTTTGAGAAGAAGTATCAAACTCATAATGCGAAGTAGCATCAACAGTAGGTGTTGATGCATTCAGGGTATCAATTAAACCCTGAATTTCGGCGGGTACGGAAAAACCACCGTACCCCTGCAACTCCTCCTCTGACAGACGAGGAGCGCCCTGCGTACACCGCGGTCAAACGAGGTGAGAAGGGACACCACACTTTAACCCTTCTTTGCTGCAAGCAAAATGGATGTATTCCATTTTGCCTGTTCGTGAGTGCTTTAAAAAGCGCTCGCGCATTACGTGAACTTTATTCACGTAATCATCTGGGATTTTGTTGTAGTTGTCAATAAAAGCATTCCAACTCTGAGTCAGGGCGTCTTTATCGTCCCTGTTCCTCCTTGACCCTTTACGGCTCTAATAATATCGAACCTGGAAAAGAGGTCAATAAAGTACAGACGTCTATCGTCTGTACTTCGATCGAATCGACGTGACTGGATGCCTTCGCAGCCATCCAGCACGTTGATATCAAACAACGCATACTGGCAGTCCCGTTTACGGTGACCGCCACTGTTGGGAGCAATAGCCCAGCCAGGGTTCCAAAACCCCACTCTGTACGGAACATGTGGTTCCGTACGATGATACGCTTTAAAAGCGGCAGGCGCCGCTTCTGTTCGAGCTCTTTTAGCAGGCGGAGCACCGCCTGCTTCAACACCACGCGCCGGGGTTAAATCACCCCGACGTGGAGAAGTACTTGGTCCAGGTGGGGCTCTGCGTTCCCGCAACCACCTGTGATGATCATTGTCGCTGTCATAGCAGACAGCGACACCAGAGTCGTCATCGCTGTTAGGTGATGAGCACCTAGCGAGTTTCAACTCGCTAGATCCTATAGTGGGGACAGCTGTATCCCCATCACTTTGTTCGGAGTCAGAACTCCCGAACATGGCCCTCTTGGCAACACGCCATTCGGAAGTTGCCATCGTGCGAGATGTTGCATTAGCAACATCTCCCTGTTTCTTGCCAGATGCCGCCTTAGCAGCATCTGTGGTCGAAGACGGTACGTCTTCCGACCTTTGCGTAGTTGACGCTGCTAATGCAGCGTCACCGTTGTCACTCAACACCTCAGCACCTAGTGCTGAGGCGGAGGAAGAAGCTCCTTCGACGTTTTCAGCAGCGCTCTTTAGAGCGCCGCCGCGTGCCTTGACCATCGAGTCGATGGTCAATCAGTTGGTAAATGAGAACGACCAACAAGTGCCACCCATGATTGGTCATAATAAGAATTATTATTGGCCGACCACCTTAAGTGGTGGTGATGTAATGGGGTGCCATTACATAATTGATATTCATGTTAGAATATCACAGTTTAATTTCAGACGCGTTGTCTGAAATTTAACTAAGAGATTACAAGTTATTATAATCTGCGAAGGAAAAGTCGATTCGGTATAAATACCGAATCTTGCAGGTTAACTAATAGTACAGTTAGTTGAATACTTGATATTATTATATTAATTAGGTAGTTACTATACTATTAGCCTCTAAACCACCCATTAAATAAACACTCTTCATTTTGCGTTCTTAGACTCAAGTAAATATTTATATTTACTTTTTAGTATAGGATTAGTTGTTATCAACTAATCCTGCCCTAATTGTATTGCGCGCTTCCTCGCAATTACAGTGTAAGCCTGTAACAGGATCAGTCCTGTTACAATTGTGGTAGAGCGGCTGATCAACGTTTTTGACGCTCGATCAGGTGTTACCATGGCGCCCGGACTGCCGACTAACGAAGGAGGTCCTCTGGTTGTCTTGTGACTGACTTGTGTTCCTGCTCACCTTGTGTACCGGACGGCTTGGGCGTGGGTCGCTCTTCAGATGACCGGGATGTAAGTCCGCGAGGTTCCGATGCAAGATTGGGATAACTTGTGACGAAGAAACTGGTGTCTATCAGGCGCGATCAGGCTTGACCAGGCTTGATCAGGCACAAGTAATCGATGATCAGGACCGCTCATCGATGACCAGGGAATGATCAAGGTCGATGCCCGATGATCAGGGGTGATCCGGGGTGATCAGGGCCAATAGTCGATAATTACAGACCGCTGATCGATCGGGTTGATCCGGCACGAGTTGGCGCGAGTTGCGAGAAGATGAGCGCAGGTCGCAGGTTGTAGATCGTCGATCTTGGTGGCGATCGGTGAAGGGGTACTTGATCAGGTAGCAGAAGTCTTCCCTACCCGATCCCCGAGCCTCTCAAGCTTAATTCGCCCAGGAAATACCCAATATATTAGTGTATTCCCGACCTAAACTTAAGAAGAGGGTCGATCAGCTACGGGCTGATCAACGGTTTCCACAAAGAATCCGCCTAGTAGTTCCCGTGGCGCGCTTAAAGCAGCCGAACTACAAGGGGCCAAACGTGTACCAATGGGGGAAGAGGTGAGAGCGCACTGCTCGATCACTTTCCCGAGAAAAAAATGAAAAACTACCGCTGACGCAGCGGGAGGAGTTGCAGGGCGAGTTCTCAACACTCTAGGCCTGCCGGTGGGCCAAAAATGCACTAAGCGCTCCCGCCCGAGACGTAGAGGTGCGTGTTAATAAGGGGAGTCGCAAAGGTGCCGCCCCTGAGTGTCCTGGGTAGTTGGACGCAAAAAGAGAACTTTATTACTGCTTAAATCCTAATATCTACCAAAACCTAATATCAGCCAATCAGAACTACCTATTCCCACTCATTTTGTCGACCATTCGACCTGATTTCTACGCTTACCGTTAGGTTACCGTTAGGTAACTGTGCCAGTTGTCGCGTCGTCTCAGATGTCCCGTCCATTCTCGCCACCGTTGTGTTAACAGTTGTACCGACTGTTGTACCACAAAATTTACAGTATACTTCACCACAGCCGTACCAATAGTGGTTCCTATAGTCATGCACCCAGTTACACACAAGCAACATTGCTTGTCCATTCACAAACCAACGCAGTGATGCACCGATTTTATGGTACACTTTACCCCATATGGGTCATAACAACAGTCGCACGGAGCATAAAAAGGACGTGCGGCAGCGTGTGGCGGCATGCCAGTCGGGTGCCCAGGGGCGCCAACAGGTATCGACACCCTCTAAAAAAGACCCAGTCACCTCGCCCACAACTCAAGGAAGCATACGGGCCATGTTTGAGGCAATGATGAAACGTATCATGGAAAATCAGGACCGACCATCTCAGCGCCCTCATGAACCAAGCCGACCGGTCCGGCAAAACGACACTGTTTACGCGGACGTCGATATGGAGTCGGTAACATCGGCAGATAGGGTGTTTGAAGGTGAAGGAGTGGTTTTTAAGGCAAAGCGCAAGTCGCATCCATCCCGCCCTCGCCGACCGACAAGTAGCAGCGATTTCGACATGGAGTCGACTGGCAAAATGACGGTGACTATGGTGGTACGGGCATAGGCAGGACGCGCAAGGCGAACTTAGCCTCGACTACGACATTTGCCTTAGGTTCAACGGCGATCCCAAGGATTTTTATGGCCGCAACCACCGAATTGAAGGATTTTACGGGCAAAGATGCTGATGAAGAGCAAGCCCGATCGTGGTTCAGCCGAAGTCCGCATTCCTCCGTGATCAGACACCGAAGAAAGAACGGTGTCTGATCTCCAAGATTTGATGAAGGTACCGGCTGCGAATTGGATCCAACAATTTATAATAGATCCCAATCAGACCATACATCCCGACTTAATTTTTTTAAGTCGGGATGGTATGGTCTGATTGGGACCTATTATGTGTGGAATTTGAAGGGCAGTATTGCCACTCCGTCTTTTCTACCGCAAGGAAATACCACCACATGAGGAAAAGGTGCGATGAAACGCCGATTAAGTACCTCCATCGACTCAACGTGGCCGCGATCCGTGCAGGGACCCGATAAAGGAGACCGTTCCGCCGACCAGCGCTTCCCAGGAACATGTTAATCATTTCATCAGCACGCTTGACGACCAGAAGCTGGGCGATCAACTTACTTTAATGCGTCTCAAAGATTTAAGAGATGTGGAACAAACACTGCGTATGTTGCGCCACTCCCGCAGTATGAGAACGAAGGTTGCTGTCGTATCAAACCGATTCCAATTGAAGCGCAAGATGATACAGTGAAGAGTCCTACAGACCGGTCGGCCCGAGCGATTAAAGCAATCGTGGCCGATGCCAACACCGGGTCGGAAGAGGAGAGTAGTGGTTGGTCCAGCCTGGAGTCAGACGAGGAGCGGTACCGTCACATTTTCGTCGCACAGTCTGCGCCGAGAAACCGAACGGTGTGAAGCCTTGCCGAACGGAAAGGAAGAAGCTGTAATAAGTCAGACTCAGATTCCCCACGGAAGAGGTGCACACACTGCGGATCGACCAAACAATGATCGGGGATGCTGGAAGAGAACTCCTGTAAGAAGTGTGAAAGACGCGGCCACCCTACCGATCACTGTTTGTTTGTATGCAAGGCATGTGGATAAATTCACGAAGATGGACAGTGCAAGATGGAAGAGTTCTTTAACCAGATGCACAAGTGGTATGCGCCAGACAAACATGCAGGAATGTTGCCACCAGTTGTGGAGAAGATGTTAAACTACGTCGCTTTCCAGGTTGGAATCTGGGTAGAGCCGAGCAATCTACGTTCAGCATCTATGCATATGTCGTAAAGGACGGCAACTCAACAGCAAAATGGACAGGAGACGGGAGTCATTCAATTTACAGTCTTACGACTGATGAATAATCCCGATCGAATGTCATTATGCAGTTGGACATGTTGATTGGTGAATCACGTGGGTATTGGAAATATCACGCTCCTGACAAATGGTTTAAACAGAGGCGAAATCTTGTGGGAAGATCGACAATGAAAAGGCGACGATGTGATTTGACACTGGAGCAGAAGTCTTGATTATCGACTCCGCCTTTGCTCGTAAGATCGGATGTTTCGAATTGACTATACACAGAGGAAAGAATGCATCGGAATTGGCGTTGATTCCTACATGACCGAAGGGGGGACGCGTGCCAAGATCAATCTATCTGGTTCATTGGTATATTTCTTTAGCGCCTGGGTCGGTAAGCTGACCGGACAGGATGTGCTCCTTGGCATGGATTTCATGATACCGGCAGGCATACGTCTTGATTTGTCCCATGGAGTTCTCACGCTTTCGGACGAAGTCCAGATCTAACTGTCAGGTCGACGCCCCTTATACGGATCACACACTGATCTGGTAAGATGGAACCAGAATATCACTATTCCTGTGGGCCGATCGGCGGATACACCAGTGGATAAGGGCTACCGAACGAGAAGTTGTGGGTAACCAGGGGCGAACAGTGGGTATCAACGTTTGTGAAAAGTGGAGGCCGAAAAGATTACAATACGGGTTACTAAAATCAGTGACTAACCGCTGATGTTTATACAACAATACGATCGTTGGTATGTGGCTGGCCGTAGGAAAGGTTCCAAGGATGAAGGAGTTCATTTCGATCGGATCGAGAAGATATGTTGGGTGGCAAAACTTTGCATATAAAGCTACCACCGATCGATTCAACGATGATGAACCGTCCGAAGAAGACCCCTCACCATTAATGGAAATGCCGGATTACGTAACACCCAAGATGTGCTGAAGGTTGTCAGCACAGTTACCCGATACAGTGGGCTCACAGGAAGATGTACCGAGAGCCGTCAACACAGTTGCGTCACAAGATCAGGTGACATTGGAACCTACGGTAGATGGAGACGGTCGCACTATTGCTTAAGACGAGTGTAATGGCGTTTCCACCCAAGTAGATTTCGTTTGACAGGGGCGGACTGAGCGAAGTCACCTCATATATATATAAATCATTTGAAAGGGGCGGACTGAGCAAAGTCACCTCAGCGGATGACCAAGTGTGTATACACGGGGGCGGAGAGGAGTGCGTAAAGGCTACGACAGATGGGACAATTGGGTAATCTGAAAGTGAAGTTTATTATTGATGAATATATGAACTATTGCCCGATCGGCACCTAAGACGTCGAAGTTCGCGATCTCCCCATAGTAGACTGATAATAATGGCTGGACGATCCGCGATCTTGTGGCGAAACTAGCTGTGCCAAGGTTGTTTTTTGTCAAGCTGATTCAGGGCATCCTGAAACTTGTCGACCACTGTGTCGCAGTGGTAGCCGGGATACCAAACTCCGTCTTCGGTTAGTTCCCCGGCTTTATCTACGCGAAGCTTGGCCATATGGAGGGCTACTGGGTACAGGAAGATGTCGATGTCGCATTCACGTGCCTTTATGCCCTCCAGTACAAACTGGCATATGGACAGCCAAACTTCACCCTCCCGACTCCGACGCTGCTTCCGCTTCTTCTGGAAAGTGGCCAAATCTTTGTCCAGTTCGGGATTGAAAGAGAGCGAGAAGTAGCTCATCCGAAGCCATCGATCCACCCTCCGAGTCCTCCCCAGACTTGGCTGACGCTACATTGATCCGGACAGTGTGTGGTACCGAGGGTGATTGAATTTTCGTTGCTTGAATGGTCGTATTTGAACCCGCTGTCGCGCTTGGAGGCTTCGACAGTGTCTTGGCCTTCTTTTGCAGCGCTGCTGGCTTCTCCTCGTAGTCTGGGTCGCTCTCTACGTCCCGCGCCCTCGCGCCTCTCGCCGCGTCCTTACGCTTCCGACTATTCTTGTGAATTTTGTGGGGAGGAATTTCATCCAATGAATGGCGAGATAATCCATCCGGGTTTGATTTGGAGGCGTAGCCGGCGAAATCTACTGCAGACCGCGAGAGCGCCAGAGGATTATCCGCAGGGAATGAAGATTGCGATTGACGAATTGGACAGCAGCGTAGTCAACCCATCACGGCACCGGTGAATGGTTCCCCCGAGACGATTCGACTCTTGGGTCCAAACGCTGAGCCGATCTTGGAAAGTGTCGACTTTCTCTGTGTAATCCTCTATTGAAAGTTGCAACTCGGTGATCTGTCGCTCCAAAGCGCGCTGCTGCGAGTGCAGGAACGACCTGTCGGACTGATTCTCGGACCTCTGCCGAGTGATCAGCGCGAGTTGTTCTTGGAGATGTGATCTGCAGATCTTGAAGCGACCCATATCGACGAGCGCCGATCATCCCCTCTAACACCGGTCGGAGCTGATCAAAGTAGTTATGCATCTGTCGGTCGTCACCAAGCGGAGCGTTCACTTCTTGGGCGATTTCGATCGGCAAATGATCTGCACACAGAGGAAAGTGAGAACCGACTCAAGGTGAAGTAAACGGATGATCGACATACCTTGTTTGATCTGTTGCGAATGCAAGGTCTTAAGACACTCATTCTAGGATGGCAAGAATGCACGATCGGCTTTTACAGTCTCCACCTGTTTGGAGAACCGCTTTACGTCTTCGCTCAGCCGCTGAAATGAGGCATCGACCATGGTCCGCTTCTGGCGTTCAGCTTTTAACTCCTGTTGGAGCGTATCGTTTTCTTTCCTAAGCCGATCGACCTCGACTCGGTGCTCATCTTGTTCACTGACAATTTGAGTATCGCTGGAGTCGTCAGATTGGTCCGATCGGCTATGGACGAGAATGTGCGGAGAGTGCGATCACCGATCGCCTATGAAGACGAATGTTAATGAAAGAAATATGGCCATTGGAGATCAAGCGGAATTGCCTGGCGGATTGGACTCCGACTGATGCGTGGAAATTGGAGACAGCTTGTGAGATCGTGTTGCTACCGTTGTGCGGCTGTGACCAGACTCAGGGGCGGCTGTGGTGAAGTGAAGGTGAATTTTTTTCGACTAGTACGTACCTCTATATCGTTGATCAAGTTGGAGCGATCGGATTGGCTAAAAGGGGGGAGTATTTTGGGCCAATCATGTGTCTGGAATGTTAAGTACGCAGATTTAGGTAATTCACACGATTTTGCATGTAATTTACATATTAGGTTTTTAATTGGAAATTAAATAGTGTTCCTTTTTCTTTGGTACGCATAAGTCGCCTCCTCCTACCACGGAGTCATTGGGAGCAGAGAGCTAAAACGGTCCCCTCTAACTCAACATTCCCGGTAAGACGCTCAAAAGGCGCATAAGGTCCTGCGGAAGTCCCACGACGGGAAGTGTTCCTTTAACGTACACTCACCCCTCAAGTCGCACATGTTTAGAACGTGTTTTTATCATTGTATTGGCTGGGTCTACGCCTCTCATCACGCGGTCCGCCCCAGATTATTGGTTGGTCTACGCATCGCATCACGAGGTCTGCCCCAAATTATTGGTTGGGTCTACACATCGCTACACGCGATCTGCCCCAAAGTTATTGACCTTTTCGGAGTGATGATTTCCGCTCTTTTACGCACCGAAATTAGATTGGATTATCTATATCGTTGTACATTGACGTGTTTAGGGTGAATTTCTACGCTAGACACGCTCTGCCCCACAAGTGGTACATTTCGTATTGATCTCCACCGGAATTCATATTGCACGACGGTACACAGAGTGCGTTGCTACCCAAACCAATGGGTACACAAGGTGAGAAGTATCAAGAAAAATCGGATCAGGCGTCCTGCAATGCAGATTGATCATCCGATCGGGATGCAGGCGAAGGTTCGTGGGGTACCCCCCGCCCCGTAAGTTGGTCTGCTGGGCACGATGGTGGTCGGGTTCAGGACACTTCGGTGTTCGATTCGATCTCGACCTCACCACAGATCCGTCCGTATCTAATGCCAGTTCGAGACAGCAGGCTTCGATCATGCCGTTCACACTGCCTGCAGTCAGCAAAGCGGCAAAGGTCAAGTTCCAACAGCAGATTGCTCTCCATTTCTACGCAAGCGGGACTTCGTTTGCAGCGCGTTGAGGATGTAACTCTGAAGGATGCCATCCGTTTCCTGCGTCCTGACGATAACATACTCCCAAATCGCTAGCAATTGGGATCAACCCTGCTCGATCGTTGCCACGCCGAGCTCATGTCAAAGGTCGATAAGCGCTTGGGCTGGCGCGACTACGTGCCTAACAACCGATGGCTGGATAAACATCAAGAATGATTCTGTCATCAACTACATGGCCGTTTTGCCTTCCTACTGCCTGTTCGTAGAATCAGTGTCGACCGGTCGGTTGGCACACGACTACCAGTTTATCGCCGACGACATCTCTCGCGTAATCCGCGAGCCGTGACCGATAACACCAGCGCTAACAGGAAGGCGTGGAAGGTCCCCCGTGAGAAATTCCAGTCGATTTACTTCCAGGGGTGCTGTGCGCATGGCGTGCACCTTTTCGTAAAGGACCAAATTTGGTGCCGCCAAGAACAAGAATCGTAGCAGCACGAGACGACCTTTCCCGGCGGCTACCCGTTTGAAATATTGCATTACTTTGTGGAAGATTGCTAGAATGTCGTCAAGTTCTTCCACATCCATCACATCCTGAAAGCCCAACTTTCCGATCTGCAAAAATCCAACGGCGCTCCCATGCTCCAGAGAGCGGTACCAACCCGTTTCAGGCAATGGCCAAGACTTTGCTTGCATCAGAACGGTATATGTACGCGCTTGTCTCGGCGATCGACTTTGTTCAGGGAACGGCGAGTCAAAAAGCACAGCGGGATGAGGTGCGCACCACAGTCACTGATGAGCGCTTTATCAAGAAGCTCGAAAAGACGCTGGTCACTTGATCGCTTCATCGTCAAGTACCAGTCGGACAAGACCCCAATCTCCGAGGTGTTACCCGATTTCCTCAGCCTGTAAGCGGAATTAAAAAAAATCCACAACGACAACTTCATCGCCACGGAGGAACTGGACTATCTCATCAAGCTTGCAGAACAGCACATGGATTTCATGTATGGCGTGCCGCACGGCATGTCCTACTTGCTCGACACGGTTTTCCTTGGTGAAGGCATGCCCAGCGCCAATCGTTGTAACTTAGAGGACGCGCTTATCAACACGCCCATTGACGATGAGCATACCGTCGACGATGCTCATAGAAGACAGCTCTATGGAATATGAAAAGGCCCAAAATTCCTTTCGGTTTCAGCTCCTTGCCGATCGAAGCAAGACTCCATTGGAATATTAGCTAACCGACGGCGGGGACTATCCCACGCTCCAGAAAATTGCCATAAAACTTTTCAGCATGGCTACGTCAACCGCTGCTTCTGAGCGCAACTTCTCGACAATGGGATTCATCCATTCTAAGCTCAGAAACAGCGTAGCTCCGGATACCGTCAAGACGCTTGCCTTCATCAAGTCAAACCTTGGAGCTTTCAACGAATACCCAGACGCATGCCATGATGAGCATAGTGGTGAGAGTGAGACTGACAACGACGTCGAGGAAGATGACGCGGCGGCGTCTTTACTATAACAGTATAGACTATCTACCCGTCCGAAAATAAAACCATGGTTTGAACGGCCAAACTTCGGGGGTTCTTTCATACAAACGAAAAAAAAACGATGGATCGACCAGAAGAAATCGGTTCCCCTGGTTTTCAACGTCTGCTGATAATTTTAAATCCATAGAAACAATTTGTTCGTGTCCCCAGCAAGCACCAGCTATCGATCATCACGGGCGAACTAAATAGCGGACCAAAGTCCTCCTCGTCGTCGGCATCACTTGTAAACAAAGCGTTTGTCTCAATGCCAGTGGAGTTGGATGTTTGATACACAATGGACCCCGTCAATTCGTCACAGAAAACCAACGAGCCCGCTGTGGTACTTACGCAACAAAGCCGACGTTCATTCTCCCACGAATCGCTCGCGTTCATTGCTTTGTTCAAATCAAGGCATCGAACAACCGTCGGGGACGCAAAGATGGCGCTCCGAAGGTCCGTGGTCCACACAACGTTTCCAGTGCGACAATTGACTTTTCGAAGTTTGCCATCATGCGATCCAAACACCGTGGACTCGGCCGCGTATACACAAGGCGAGCTAAAAATGGGCTTCTCCGTTGCTACTTGCCAGTGCACGTCTCCTGTTGCGAGCGCAAGGCCATAAAGGTATCCATCGGCACATCCGACCGTCAAGATTTGAGCAGTGGACGCGACATTTAATCCCGCAAACACTGGAGCGGGGAGCTGCACGTTCCATTGTTTTTCCACACGGCGAAACGTGGAAACGGAGAGCAAGGCGAGCACGCTCCCTTGCGTCGTAGCGGAGATCAATTGAGTGGACCACGCGCAGTAACAAGGAGTGGAGAAAAGACTTCCGGACAGGTCAATGTTCCATCGCTCCTTCCCTGTTACAGCGTCGAGACCGTACAGAAAGTTGTCATAGGCTCCACAAATGACCACTCGTTGCTCCTCCACGACTAACGCGGAAGCTTTAATACTTCCGTTGGCTTGGAATCTCCAGCGAGTGATTCCAGACTGGAGATTCAACGCATACACGGATCCGGCATAGGTCCCAATGTACACAATCTCATGCTTGACACTCACCGCTGCACCTGCTTCAATCCGATCATCCAGTGTCACGCGCCAAATCTCGCAGCCATGTGCCACGACATCCACACAAACGAGTTGAGCCGAGTGGGAGCCAATGATTGCCCACGTCGATTCGACATGACCTTTCCTGTCTCGACGCTGGACGACGACGGGAGATGCATCGATGCATTTGCCCAAATCAATTGCCCACACCCGTTGTAGTGAAAAGCGTGAAGACAACCATCCCGGCACCGTTTCCTCGGTAGAGGACACTGGAACAGCGTAGCACGCAGGGAGATAGACACCAGTTCTATTCAAAGAGGATTGATTACAGCGAGATACAACAATCAACGTGTTTTGCCCACTGCCATCGTCTTGACTTAACCGTGCTGTCTTCTGTCGTTTAGGCTCGTTTGTATTCGGAACACGTGCAGCAACAGTCTTTTCAGGGTCTTGAATCCAGTCTTTTCCTTGTTTTTCTTCATGGAAATCATCGTGCAAGGCATTTTCTCGACTCCATGTCGACAACACTTGCTCCAGTGTCATTCCTAGCTGAAGAATAACGAAAAAAGTAAAAGTGTTGAATCAGTCGCATCGATATTGCACGACTTTTAAGACACAAGGAGAACAAGCGTACCACATCTTCAGCAGTGAAGGGACATCCACCAAACTGTTGACGAAGTTCGTGCACAAATAGAGTCGTGACGAGTGAGTTGCCACCGAGTTCTCGAAACGAAAGCGAGCGAAGGTCGTCGAGACTGTGATCACGTGGAGAAATGTCTAAGATCTCATGCAAAAGTCGTCCGAGTATTCCTTCCGTGGCGCTTTTTCCTCTGTTCTCGACGCGTGACGTTAGTGATGAAGCACTACGATTCGACTCTCGAAACTCAGTACGCTTATAAACCTCCTCGAGTGCTTGTCGATTAATTTTACCACTTGTCGCACGTGGTACTGCTTCGCTTGGCATCCTAAACACGTCAAATGGAATGTGTAGCGTTCCATAATGTTCAGCGATCCAGTCATGGAACGCTTTCGACGGAGAGAATCGAGTGCTTTGGGTGTCTTTCGAGTCGTCCGAGATGATACAAGCGACAATGTGCGTCTCACGCAGCGCACGGTTGGTCCTTTTCTTCCTTGTGGGAAACGCAATGACTTGCATGTTGTCCTTCATGTTTGCATCGGTCGTCGTGGTTTTCCATGCGTTGGCGACTGCACGTTCCACTGCTTCCATGTACACACGCTGTCCGTGGATTTTGATGGCATGATCCTTCCGTCCTCGAAAATAAAGACGTCCTTGGATCGCTGAGCATATGTCACCAGTACAAAACCACGTAGAGCGTCGATTCGTGTCTCGCTCCATTGGGCGAGGCAATTGAGACGAGCGAACAAACGCATCATCTTGCGTGTCCCCGTCGTATCCATAAGCAAGCAGTGGTCCTGCGATGTAAAGAACTCCCGTCATTGCTCGATCATTGGCTGCATTGGATGCTACGAGGTCGTTCGTACGTGGTTTGGGCCATATAACAATCGATGAACCATTACGTGAATCGGTTCGACCATCCTCCGACAGGAGCAGGAGAGAGGTCTGAGCTCCACCAACGATTCCACGCGTATCGAGCGTAGCGACCGGAACACCGTATGCTTGCCACGCTGCGACTTGAATGGACGAGAACGGTGCCTTGAGCGCCATACAAGTGACATCCCCACTCACTTCGGTGCTACCTGGAAAAAAGAAAACAAGTCAACCAACACTTAGAGAAACAACGTCGCCTCCTCACTTCTCTTACCGTAAAGATTCAAGATGGTCACATGCGGCAACGAAGCCGTGAGTTGTTCCAGGACATGAAGTGGTAACGCCTCTCCGCTACTGAGCACATAGCGCAGTCGAGCCAAGCACGATCGTCGACACGACGCAGTGGTCTGCAGCACAAGCATCTCCAATACACTCGGTACGGCTGTAAACCGAGTGACACGTTCCGTCCGAACGACGTCGAGAAACCACCGACTGTCGTCCAGGACCACACTTGTCAGGGGCGCCGAGCGCGTGCTGTCGACGTCATGTCGTGGACACTGTAAATGCACGAGCGGGACAGCGTGGACGAACGCGCCGAGGATTTCCCACACGGAATCCACAAACGAGAGTTTCGTACTTCGCATCACGCGTTCATGCGATGCCTCCTCCTCGGTCGTGGTGCGCTCGAATGGATACATTTGCCACATCCACTCGAGTCGCGTCCACGCGCCTGTGCGGGATCCCACGACGCGTTTCATCGTCCCGGTCGATCCAGAGGTACATAGCACGTAGAGTGGAGCGACCGCACGGTCCGCGGCATCGTTTGCCTCGTCGTGACATGTGCCAACCGAAGCGTTGCGTGCAAACGCAGCGACGAGGACCGACGCAAACGGACTCGCTCGAATCTCGACAAGTCGACACGTGACGCTTCGTGCCTCCGTCGCCATCAGATCGTGGACGAGCGGATGCTCCACCGTCGACACTAGACGGTGGACGCCACATTGTTCGAGCACCAAACGTTGTTGAGCGAGCGAGAGGTGGGGATCCACGGGCACGTACGTCCACTGTCGTTGCGCGGCGACCATCACGAGCATCGCTGTCTCTTCAATCGAAAACGGCATCAAGTGTATCCCGACCACGAAGCGTTCGTTGAGATGGTCGTCCACTTCCAATGCCGTTTCGACTGCTGCGTGCCATGCGTACACTTGCGTGTACGAAACGTGGACGCTTTCCGCTTGCGCTTCGAGATGCCAGGGACCACGTCGTGGACGTCGTTGGATCAACGCCACGTCCTCGCTGCGCCCCGACGCCTTTTTCACGTTGTCTAAACAGTGACACAACTCCATCAGCGTGTGGTGGCGCGGTCCACATACAACCACGAAGTGTACACACGTCACAGATCTGTGGCCGATACTCTTTTTCTCCATCCAAAATGCCCGAGAACACGGAGCAGCGCCCGTTAGTCCCGCACGACTCGCTCCAGCAGCAATTGGCCAGTTATCATGAGCGCCAACGCTCGCGACAACGGCAGCGCGATTGCTCCGAAGTGATCGGCCGCACGGTCGTGAGTGTCGTGGCTCTATCTTTCCTCACGTTGCTGCTGCTGGGGCTTTGCTGGCCTGGACAGCCTCGTGACCGGGCCGGCGAGCTTCACCACCTGTTACGCGTCTACCAGCACTCGAAACACTTTTCCGGCGTCCTGCGCGTGAGTTTGAATGGTCACAACGAGCTGGCCCATGCCATGGGCCTCGCAAATGTCCCGTTCACGCAGGTGATGACGCCAACCAGTGTGTTTCGCATGGGAACGCATGTCCACGTGCTCCTCGCCATTGCCATGCTGCAATTGCAAGAAAAGAACCTCGTGGACGTGCACTCGTCCGTGAGTGACCACTGGACGCTTGACGAGTGGCGTGCGTTTGGGCTCACGAACAAGCATGGGACGACATGGTGTCCGACCCTCGAGACGAGCGTCGAGTGTCAAGTCGTCACGTTTGCACACTTGCTGTCCATGGGGTCAGGCATTCGCACGCAAAGGACGAGATCCATGCAAGCGTTTGCATCGCTTGGGGAGCAGATTGGCACGTTCTTAAAGGACTCGTTGGCGTTTCGACCAGGAACGAGCTACAGCTATGCCGATGAGAATACTGTATTGCTGGCGTATATGGTGGAAAAACTGAGTGGAGTGAGAATCAAGGAGTACTTTGAACAGTATATTTTCCGACCACTGGGGCTGAACCAGACGACGTATGATCCATTTGCGGAAGCAGTGCATGTTCGAGAGGACATGGTGGACGAATATGTGCAATTTTATGTGGATCGAGAGCGATCGAATGGTACTGAAAGCGCACGTGAGAGCTCGAGGATCAATGGTAGCGTGAGCGAGTCCGATAGGCTCGTGGAACGAGACGTGGAGCACATGGGCACGGGGTCCTGTAGCATCTATAAAGGATTCGAGAACAGTATCTATGGACTGCAGTCTACGAGCGAAGATATGCACAAACTTTACACGGACCTCTTTCATGCACACGGTCGGCACTCCAAGATCCTCCAGCCCAATTCTCTTGCTCAAATGGTGCAGACGCGCAACGTGGCCAATCCTGCGTTTGGTCTAGGAATTCGTGTCGAGTTTGGCGCGCCGCGAGGAAAACATGAGACCTCGTGGCCCGAACAAATCGCATTTTGTGGTACCACGACCTGTTCGACGTCGTGTATGGCCATGCAGATGCTACCGTCGAACAGGTCGATCCTTTCCAGTGTCTTTACGAATGAGATTCACTTGGATTTCCCAAGTCTCGACGCCTTCCACGCCTACGAGCCAACCCAGTTTCTCAGAACACGCATCAATACGTCGGAGAAGGTTCTTTTTGAGCGAGAGGATGGTGCTGCCAACACACTCGCGTGGCGCTTGGTCCACATTTTCTTACGATTTTATACGGCATCGAATGAATAAATCGTAAGATGGTCTTCCCAGTTTCGTATCGCGTTCGACAATTAAAGCGTAGCCCCCCCCCCGGGTGTACTCCTACTAGTATCAAGTTATTGCTACTGTGGAAGTTTTAAGTTGATGTGGATAGTCCGGTATGGGACTACATACAAACTTCAAGTGAAGCGTGCGACCACAGTGGTGGTCACTTGGGCATTTATGCATTTTTAGCTGCTTTGGAATTTTAACTGTATATTTGCTTTTAGTAGGAATTTTAGGTTTGGTTCTAAGTATGCTTTTATATTAGTATATTTTTTTACCTCTAAAACTACGAAAACACTTACTTGCTTCCCGTGCGCCCCTACGCCGATCACGTAGGGTGACGAGCACTAACGGCCGGTATATTCACTACAGAAAGTTGACCTTGCCCCCAACTCGTGTCAATTTCTTACAGCTACTTTTGTTGAATAATATCGTCGTCCATCCAATTGCACGTACTACGCCACACGGTTCCCAGTTACCACGTACTAACGTGCGATATTCCAATACAATCAGATAGCGCTAGTAATAAGCGTAACAGCGAACAATCAAATACCAAACGTAATTTAATTCTCCACTGTCCTTATGCGACTTAAAACGTAAAGGCAACAACTCAAACCAACAATCACGTGACACGAGAAATCAAAACGTGAAAACAAATCCAAGTGCCACTGCAGCGCACCAATTATTCACTGTAATAATCTCCAAACAAGCCGTGCACTGTAGCGCGCCTGTCCTCCACTCGTGAAAACCACACGTGAGTCAATAATCAAAATCAGAAGTGACTATATTAGGATTAAGTTTAATACCTAATATAACTAATATGTAATTATAAAATTTGGTAGAACCATAAAATTGGTACTTACCCAAATTTGCGTTTTGTCGAAAAGTTGCGTCTGATCCAAACGCGTCCGGCACCAAGTGCATCGAGGCGCGGGTCATTCCAACACTCCTTCTCAACTTTGACGAAAAACGGCCATGCTAATCTCGAATCGCACGCAATCTCACACCTTTCTGCATAGTCTACAGTCTCGTAGCATTCAAACTCTTCGTAAAATATCAGCTAACATCGTGTCAGTATACTCGTACTTCACTTCAACTTGTCCTTCACGCAACTTCGACATCAAAAACTTAACACGCACGTCAATGTGTTTTGTCTTCGACGTCTTGCTGTCCCCGTTCAACGTCCTTATCGCTGCTGGTTTTTCGCATTTTAATACCATGGGTAGCTTTACCTTCAATCCAATCTCACACGCCATGCCCTTCAAACCCATTAACTCGCATCCAGTAATCGATGCAGCGTAAAATTCAGCCTCCATCGTGGACAATGATACGCATGTCTGCCGATTGCATAACCACTGGACCACAATGCCATCCATAGTCGTCAATCCTCCACTTGTCGACTTTCTATCTGTTTTCGATCCAGCGAAAACTGCGTCAGAAAAATCCCACCAACCAAACTTCCATGTCACTGCCCTCTCGCGGTTGCGCTTCAACTTCCGTTTGCAGCTTGAAATCCATTGTTACCTTTAGGAACCGTAAATTCCTCTTCGATAAGTTCCAGCCGTGTAGTCGGCGCAAGCGTGCGCCTCGTAGCCTTGTGAACCGCGTAGACAATGTCAGGTCTCGTGGTTCTCGCTATGCACAGTAAACTTCCAGTTAAAGATTAAAAATCTTTCACTGTCGCACATCCAGACTTCTTTGCATCACCTAATAATTTATGTTTCTTCATCAACTCATCTTCGTACTCTTCACCTATAGGAGTCCGCACAGTGTTCGCATCCAGCATTCCGTACGTCACCAGAAGATCCTTTATCATAACTTCTTGATCTAAAATATATGCATGCTCGTCGTTATATCCAATGCGTATACCGAGAAACTTAGACACTTCTCCGAGATTTTTAATCTCCAATACACTTAATTCATCGAAAAAAAAATCATTTGGTCGGGGTTAGTGCCTGTCAACAACAGGCCATCCACGTATACCCCCACGACCACAACATCTTGATTTATATTCTTGTAATACAGACACGCGCCTGTGTTACTCTGCAAATATCCAAAATCCACTAGTTTTCCATGCAGCAGGCGGTTCAACAGTCTTCCAGCCTGCTTTAACCCGTAAAGCGTCTTCTTCAAACGTAACACCAAATTTCTCGTATTTTTTGCCTCCAAAATTCCAAGCGTTCGTTCACTTATCTCCATACATTTTGGTATATACAAAAACAGCTCATGTTCTGTCTCCAACGCCTTTACATAGACGTTGGGAATGTCGCCATCTAGCGCCTTGTTTCTGCTTGCCACAGCCCCGCTGTAATTCTTCGGATCTCCTTCTAAAATCATGTTCACTTCTTGGAAGTCTTCTGTCTTGCCTTCTTCATCCGCTTTCTTTTCTGCAGCCTTCTGCTCGACATATCTCCTTGTCATATGTCGATCTCTCGTCCATCGCGGCTTGCGATCCGACTTGCTTTTTCCTCTTTCGACTTCAACTTCGCGACTGGTTGCTTCTTCCCTCGCAGTGGGTTCTCCTTCTGCAGGTGCTCCTTCTGACTCTCCATTTCTCGTATCCATCGCGATACCGTCACCATCGCTTGCCAGCAGATCTCGAAACTGTCGATTCTGCTCTTCGTTTAACGTTTCAACGTTTCTAACGTGCTGCGTGATCGTTACCTTGTTATCGCGCTTCAGGTACACCTTGTACCCCTTGGTCTGAACATCCATGTCAGCCTGGAACTCAACCTCGAACTGATTTACCACCGTCATCACCGAATTTCCAAAACTCGTCCTTGGTTGATCTATTTTACCCTGAATAGTCAGCACATTGTTCGTCACTATGACATCTGCAATGATCCTTCCGGTTCCTTGATGTATCAAGGCTCTTCTGCCGTTGACATAGGATAAAACACATCCCTTCTCTTCGAAAATTTCATATGACAAAATATTTCGTGTCATGTCTCCATGTAAAAACATTCAATATCTTGATCCGCGTTTCCCTGTTTCCACACATCACATCCATGTAAACCGTCCCTTTTTTTTATCTGTAGTCTTTGTCCGTCCACTTGATAGCATACACCCGACACCCGCTCGACGTCACTCAAACACGATTCATCATGCGTTAAAGGCATGCTGGCGCCGCTGTCGAGAATCCAGTTTTCTTGACCTTCCGTGCGACTTGATCTCGATACCGTGAGCACGAAATATTCCTTTTTGTTTCTTCTTTGGGCAGTTTTTAATCAGGTTCCCCACCTCACCGCATGCGTAGCAAGCGCTTTTTTTATCGCCACAGCCTTTTTAGGCTTTTCCACAATCATTTTCACTGATCCGGAGCCATGACATTTCTGCCGCCGACTGTTAAACTCAACATCCTGCGCCAATTGACAGATTTCTTCGGCTTGCTGCAGGTGGTCCATCCGTAAATGATTGTAACGTGACATCAGAACATTCGACATCTCTGGCACGGCATGGTAAATTATATTATCCGAAACCATTGCGTCGCAGTTCGATCTAACTGCATACTCCACTGCCGTGAGATATAGAAAGTGATCCGGCCAATTCCTTCCTGGTGCCTAGCGCGCACTTAGAGGTTTCATCCCACTTCGCGTGCGTTATACTCACACTGAAAGCGGCATACATCTTTTTCATGATGTGCCACAACGCTGGTTCTTATTTCCACTAGGTTTCCGCAAACCGGTCGTAATATGCTTCCGCTGGTCTAGCCAAATAATGGCCCAGCAATTCAACCTTGATGTCTTCCGTCCATCTAAAACCGCAACATTCTTCATCGATCGATATCCGCCTGAAAAACTTGGTTCCCAAGCCCCAAAATCCAGACCCAAGACCCTTATACGCTTCAGTTCCATCGAACGGCCGGATCTGGAGTTTCTTCGCCTTGGCCGTAGGTAGTCTTGGTATCAGGTATGGCTGCGCATGAAAATTTCCAGGCGCTACATATCCCTGTTGAACGTATCCGGGTGCTGCATACGCCTGATGGACATTTCCAGGTGCTGCATACGCCTGCTGAAAGTTCCCAGGGGATACGTATGCCTTCTGGTACTAATTCGTGGCTTGTTGCTGCGTGTATACCTTCGGCGGTTGCACGTAGGCCTTACCGTGGTTAGCGCCCCCGCCCCTAGTGAACGCATCCTTGCCCGTCTTGCTAATATTATTGAAACACATTTTTCCCGTGCTTCCGACGTTAGCATCGTCTTTCTCTTCATCGCTTCCATCTAGGGAGGCCAAGATCATCTTGGTGTCTCCCTTTGACTTCGGCGCCGCAATTTGTGCCGGCGCCCCCTTGTTTAGCGATGATTCCAAATCGTCAAAGCGATTCATTATATGTGCGAACAATCGAATCATATCCTCCGGGCTTACTGTCTGATTCGACGAGTCACTGGCCTCAATTGGGCTCATAATCTGTTGAATAATGTCTTCGTCCATCCAATTGCACGTACTACGCCACACGAGTTCCGGTTACCACGTACTAACGTGCGATATTCCAATACAATCAGATAGCGCTAGTAATAAGCGTAACAGCGAACAATCAAATACCAAACGTAATTTAATTCTCCACTATCCTTATGCGACTTAAAACGTATAGCAACATCTCAAACCAACAATCACGTGACACGAGAAACCAAAACGTGAAAACAAATCCAAGTGCCACTGCAGCGTACCAATTATTCACTGTAATAAGCTCCAAAACAAGCCGCGCACTGTAGCGCGCCTGTCCTCCACTCGTGAAAACCACACGTGAGTCAATAATCAAAAACAGAAGTGACTATATTAGGATTAAGTTTAATACCTAATATAACTAATATGTAATTATAAATTTGGTATGAACCATAAAATTGGTACTTACCCAAATTTGCGTTTTGTCGAAAAGTTTCGTCTTACCCAAACGCGTCCGGCACCAAGTGCATCGAAGCGCGGGTTATTCCAACAACTTTATCATGCGATTTACAGCTTCATGTTCGTCAATGTCTGCTCAAATTTCCTTATAGACAATATTTTTTTGCTAAAACAGTTGGAGATTAAATTACGGATAACCCTGCGATAGAATGCTTGAAATACCAATTCAATAGGCTTATGTTTCTTTTCTAAAGGTTCAGATAGGTGCATTGGCAGACCCGGAGCCGTCCCATTGTCTGATGATTGATCGACGTGCTCCTTCGGATTAAACTTTGAAGATAATCCGGAGATATCAATGAAACCAAAAAGCGTATATGGGGGGGGGACCCCACAAATATCTGTTGATAGTTGTTCGAATCCATTCTAGCGCTTGTAGACGAAACCTTGAGTCGTAGATGCTTGATAATATCACCAATAAAACGAAAAGTCACTTAAATCGATATCTCTGCAGTCAATCACACGTTAACAGTGAAAAACATACCAGAAGACAGTTCGTAACGGAAAAAAGAAAATATCCAAACCAGGGACTAAATCAACGTAATCTATATTGAGAAGTGTTTTGCTATCCTACATGAAATATGCACCAGATGTTAAAGTTATGGTAAACTTCGATCTGTTGTGTGGTATACATTTCTTATGCCTCACAAAAATGTGTTTACTTAGAACCGAGTACTAATACACTAATTATGCTACAAATAAGAACAAAATGCGAATTGCTACCTAAAAATAGTCCTACTCAGGTTTAATAAAGATAAATATCAACAAACTATTTAAACAATATCCAGCAAAAGTAATTCCCTTTCAAACGCTTCCGAGCCAAGTGTCCCAACCAGTTTAGTACGACTTTGGCGGTAAATCACAAACTTTTTGGGTCTCTATACTGTGTCTAAGTATACCCGGAAATCAATTGGTCGCTGGTTCGATTCCGGCCACTCGGATTGTAT
>CM047582.1:8158989-8194953 GCA_026184515.1 Peronosclerospora sorghi
ATAGCCGCGTAAGGACTCCCACAACTGTTCTCTAGGATGTTATACGCACACTTTCCAAGAGAAACTTTCAACGTCAATGTTGATAGGGCTGTATGGAGAAGCATGCCCAAAATTTGGCACACTTCTGGTCAAGTGTCGTCAAGGCATTTGGTCTAATTTCGGATTGGCTTAAACAAGGGGGGCTTTTCAGCCTATCAGACTCAAGAAGTGTCAAGAACGCAAGTTTTGGTGAGTCACCCGACTTTGGGTATTTTACATATTTTTGTGTGGGTACATTTAGGGACTATAGGGTAGTATTTTAGTTTAGTTGTGGTTTTACCAAGTAAGAGGCTTTTGGTTGTGGTTTTGCCTAATAAAGTAGAAGTCTTTTGGTTACAGGATTTTTCTAAGTAGAAATCCTTTGGTCTGGGCTCACACCACAGCTAGGGGTCGCCGTTCTTCCCTTTTCGTACGCTAGTCGCCTCCGCCCGCCGCGGAGTGTTTTGGGGGAAGAGGGTCGAATTATCCCCTCTCTCCCATTATACCCGGTCCGGAAGCGCCGCACGCGCACTTTGGCCCACCGGAAGTCCCTCGACGGGAGTACGATTTGGCGATATCAATACCTCAACTCAAGTACGTTGGAACGTGCTATTCACTGGATTGGTCTTGGCGTGGAGATATCGTTTGTGGAGTTTCACGAGCATATTGGGTCTTTACGCGGACATATTGGCTTGTTTTAATATTGGTTGGAAACTAGACCGGTTTTGGTCTTATTTCGTATTGGTCAGGGGCTAGACCGGAACGGTCGGTCTACCCTCTATTATTTCGTATTGGTCAGGTCTTGATCGTTTGGACGATCGACCTATTGGAAGTTATCTCTTGGAAGTGTTTTTGGTCTGTTTGTGTCTGGGGTGAAGAGTTCCTCCCCAGAGATACCTACCCAGATCGGTCTTCTATATTCAAGACCGGTTCGATCCAATCTGCGATCCCGATCCACCGAGTGTGTATCTATCCCATTCCATCGGGTACACAAGGTGAGATGGACACTAAACAATCGGACCAAGTGGGTTCTGATGACGACCGGTCGTCTGCTTGCAGCGGACGATCGGACCAGATCTCGAGTGGTGGTCCGCGGAGTACCCCCTCCGAAAGTTGGAAGTATGGGCGCGATGGTGGTAGTCAGGTTATCGATGCTAATGTTTTCGATTTCGAACTTGACTCCACCACAATGGGGCGCGTGCCCGGATCACTTGGTGATCGTGGATATCACCGTGCTGATATTCCATCAAAAATTGGATTCGAAGATTTGAATGATTTGAATATGGAGTCGTTCTGGAGAGGACGTAAGGAAAGGCTATCGCCTTACGTTCTCGTTGTTGATAAAGATGGCGATGTCCGATCTGGCCTGGCGGAGGACCAGATCGGGATTAATAAGTTTTTTCCTCCCCAAAAGGCTCCCACCGGAGCCGATCGGGACTATAGCAGGTCTTGCTATAGTTCCGGAAAGGATCAGGCCTTGGTCCTGATCCTATGTGTATGAATGAAAAAATTGATGGAAAACTAAAAGATGAAAATTACTTGGAGGCTTACTGGAACGATCCGGTATACCTCCGTAAAGTCCCCAAGGTACCCAAGGTGCCCAGAAAAGGGCTGGGAATGCCACCCGACGAAAACGACTTCGAAGAAAAGTCGAAGGTCGGGGATGAGGCCATCACCGAACAAGACCTGGACAAGATGTATTATGTTTTTGAATTGAAGCGATTTGTTCGCCAAAACCAGGTCTTTCGGGTGTTCGACCTCCATATCTCCGACCGTCTTCTCGGTGCCACTACCGAGCCGATCCAGAGTGATCGACCCTTACTGCTCGTCAAGAATTTGGTGGCGATGTTGGCGGAGGTTGGCATTAAAATGCAGAACCCCGCCGGTGTCAAAATATTGTTTGAATTTGATGCTTGGAGACTGGAGGCGTCGATGTCGGACCTCCACGACCGTTTGGTGCCACTGGTGGGGGCGGTTCGCCGCCCAACTCCCACCACGGCAATGAAGGTCACCGAAGCCTCCACATAGCTTGTTGACATTGGTTCCGATGATGAATCGATCTACCAGTCTCCATCGGCTTCTAAAAGCTCATCAGAGTTGGAGACCGGTGTCGAGCGGATGACCATGGGAGTGGACCATGCCCGGTCTGAACAAAAAAGGGACATACAGCAGCAAGGGGCTGCTTGCCAGTCGGGGCTCCAGCAAGCCCCACAGGCCTCAGTTCCGCAAAAGGAGGGTATCAACACGTTGCCCATGACGCCAGCCAACGTCCAAGCCATGTTTGAGACGATGATGCAACGTTTCATGGAAGAACGGGTTAGACCACCTATGCGCCCACATTTCCAAGACCGGTCTACCTTTCAAGGTGTCAATGTTTGCAAAGATGTGGATATGGAATCGGTAACATCTATGGATAAGCCTATTAGAAGTGATAAACCAACCGGCAAGGGAAGGCGCAAGCCGCAACCGGCAAGATCGCGTAGACCAAGCAAGACAAGTGACTGTGATATGGAGTCGGTCGGCGGTCTTGACGACCATGGTGGGTCAGATGGTACAGGCGCAGGCAAGGTGCGCAAGGCTAACCTAGCCTCCACTACTGCCTACGACTTTGGATCTGCTGCGATTCCGCGCATCCGTATTGCCGCGACGACCGACCTCAAGGACTTCACCGGCAAGGATGCTGATGAAGACCAGGCCCGGTCTTGGTTCTGTCGGGTCAAGTCTGCGTTTCTGCGAGACCAGACCCCAAAAGGCGAACGTTGTTTAATCTTCCGCGATTTGTTAAAAGGACCGGCTGCGAACTGGATTCAACAGTTGGGTCGGGGCGTCCGGTCTGACTGGGACCTGTTATGTGCGGAGTTTGAAGGTCAATATTGTAACTCCGGATTTTCAAGCGCCCGTAAGAACCACCATATGCAGAAGCGGACCGACTAAACACCGATAGAGTATTTGAATCGTTTGAACGTGGCTGCACTTCGCGCCGGCATAACAATCAAAGAGAATAACCCGCCAAATGGTGCCGCCTTAGAACATGTGGGCCACTATATTAGTACCCTTGACGATCAAGAACTGGCGGACCAGCTTACTCTACTGCGTCTTAAGGATGCGGGCGAAGTCGAACAGACCCTGCGGACGTTACAACAGTCACGTAGTATGAGAGCGAGGACCGCTGGTGGATCAGGTCGTTATCGTTCCAAGACCCAGATCGATGCGGTCAAGAGACCTTGGACCAGACCGACCCGAGCGGTCAAGGCAATTGTAGCTGATGACAGCACGTAGTCAGAAGGGGAAAGTGGAAGTCCATCCAGCCAAGAGTCATCGGATGAAGACCAATATCGTTACGTCTATGTTGCAAGACCTCCCCCGAAGACCAAGTCGAAGTACGACCAGGTGGACCGGAAGGGAAGGAAAGGAAGCAAGTCCGATCCAGACCGACTCAGTCTCGTCAGAAGTGCTCCCACTGTGGGTCGAGCAAACATGATGGTCCAAACTGCTGGAAGAAGATGGTGTGCAAGAAGTGCTAGAGACGTGGCCACCCGACGGACCACTTCCTCTTCGTATGCAAGTCATGTAGAGAGATCCACGAGGCCGTCCACTGCAAGATTGAAGAATTTTTAACATGATGCGCAAGTGGTACGTGCCGGACAAGCACGCGGGGATGCTGCCGCCGGACGCAGAAAAGATGTTAAACTAGAACGCTCGCCAGGTTGGAATCTGGATCGAGCCGAGCGTTCTACGGTTCACATCTATGAATATGTCGGCAAGGAGGATAAGACCGACAATACACGTTCTATTCCAAATTGCGTCGACCGAGACCATCCAGTCTACAGTCTGAAGACCGATGAGTACTCCCGGACTAAGGTGGTTATGCAGTTGGACTTGCTGCCTGGAGAATCCCGCGGATACTGGAAGTATCACGCGCCTGATAAATGGTTCAAGCAGGCGAAAGCCTGTGGCAAGATTAATAACCAGAAGGCGACGATGTTGTTCGACTCTGGAGCTGAAGTATCGATAATCGACTCCGCCTTTGCTCGTAAGGTTGGATGTCGTATAGACGATACCCAGAGACAAGAATGCGTCGGGATCGGCGAAAACTATTATATGACCGAAGGAAGAACGCGTGTGAAAATTACTTTGTCGGGATCGCTGGTCTACTTTTTCAGCGCTTGGGTTGGCAAGTTGGCTGGTCAAGACGCTTTACTAGGAATGGATTTCATGGTCCCAGCTGGTATTCGCCTAGACCTGTCACATGGAGTGCTTACGCTTCCGGATGAGGTCCAGGTCCAGTTGGCTGGTCGAAGACCTCTTTATGGTTCGTATACCGATCTGGTCCGGTAGGACCAAGACCTCACTATCCCAGTTGGTCGGTCTGCCGATACCCCGGTTTAGAAAGGTTTTCGTTCGAGGAAGTTGTGGTTGACCAGGGGTGATCGGTGGGTCTCGACCTTCGTAAAGAGTGCTGGTCGACGTGATTTTGTCCGTGTTACCAATATCGGTGAAAAGCCGCTGACACTGGACAATAACACTATTGTCGGCATGTGGTTAGCAGAAGGGAAGGTACCAAGGAAGATGGGGTCCGTCTCGATTGGGTCGAGGCGGTATGTCGAGTGGCAAAACCTGGCGTACCAATCGACCACCGATCTTATCAGCGATGATGGGTCGGTGGAAGAGGATACCTCACCTTTAGTGGAAAGTCCAAGTTATGTCACCCCAAAAAAGATGTTGGTCCGAAGAAAGGCGCCGCAGTCACCAGGAACGGTGGACCATCAAGTAGACGAGCCGAGGCTAGTCAACATGGTCTCAGCACAAGACCAGGCGACAGCGGAGCAAGAAACGGAAGAAGGGGAACATGAAGTTGCTAGGTCGGACCATGACGGTATTCCTAATCAGACCGATATCAGTGAAGGACAGCGCGTCGATCAAGACCAGGGGCGTTCAGCCGGTCCAGATGGTCTAGGTGATATCACCCCAGAAGATGAACAAGTCTGTATACATGAAGGCGGGGAACAGTACATTCAGGAGCTGGAAAGCCAAATGGTAGTCCTCCCTGAAGTGTCTGCAGACTCTCGAGAAGTTACAATGGATGATTTACAAGTGGGTGATCAAGACCTTAACAGTCCAGACCAGATCGAGCAGTTGAAGAATATCATATGGAGGAAAAGACATCTGCTGATCGGAAAGGGCAACGCCTTACCACCTGCAGCCCGTGGTGCGATTTGCGATATTGACGTTGGAGATGCCAAGCCGATTGCCCAGCGGTGTCGACGCGTGGAGCCACAGTACCGTGAAAAGCTTTCTGATCTCATTAAAGGACTGTTGGGCACCAAGATTATTAGACCGTCGACCTCGCCATGGGCCTCGCCGATCGTAATTGTTATCAAGAAGAACGGCGTCGACATTAGGTTGTGCATCGACTATCGGCTGGTAAATCGGTTGACTAAACTCATGGTTTACACGATGCCGCTGATTAATGATCTGTTGGAAGACCTCGACAAGACCTTGTGGTATAGTTCGCTGGACATGGCAAGTGGATTTTGGGTGGTCTCGATGACTGATCGAGCCCGTGAGATTTCCGCGTTTGTGACACCGTTTGGTCTTTTCGAGTGGAACCGTATGCCGTTCGGTCTGAAGAGCGCACCCCAGATATATCAAAGGTTGATAGACAACGCACTGTACGGACACTTCAAAATCAAGACCGATCGGGACCCTGCCGAAAGTTATGATGTTTTTACAGAGGGTAAACCCGATCGGGAAAGAAGACCGTCCGTTCTAGGGAGGCGGTCGTACATCGACGACATTCTGATACCTGCCTCGTCATGTAACGATCTGTGCGAGAAGGTTGAACGATTGTTGGAGACATGCGACCGCTGGAACCTATCTATCAGTGCCGTGAAAAGTTTTTGGGGTATGTCCAAGGTCGCCTATTTAGGCCATATGGTCTCGAACAATGGTCTAGAGGTTAATCATAAGGACCTGTATTCTTTAAGCAACCTCCCGTTTCCCAAGTCTCTGAACGCAATGCAGTCCTTCCTAGGAAGTTTAAACTACTACAGCCGCTTCATCGAAGATTTTGCTATCTACGGGGCTGTGTTGTATGAGCTCCGGGAAGTGGACTACCATATGTTGCGCGAAGAAGACCGGGAAACTTTACATGGAAGCGCCGAATCTGGTCTTGCTGCAGATTGTCCGCAAGTAGAGGCCGAAGACCATATGAAGCGTGCAAAGTTTGCTTTTGGTATGTTGAAGGTTAAGATGGCGACGGCACCGATTTTGAAGCATTTCGATCCCGAAAAGGTCCCGACCATTATTGTATATGCTAGTCGGTGGGCCATTTAGGCCACTCTAGTACAAGATCATGATGGTGTGTACCATCCAGTCACGTTCAAGAGCAGAACTCTGAAGCCAAATGAAGTGAACTATGGAATTGTCGAGAAAGAAGTTCTGGCGTTGCTACGAATTCTGGATGTGTGTTACAACCTGCTGGTCGGCCGACCTATAAAGGTCCTGTCAAGGCGGTCTACTTTGGCCTGGCTATTATCTGCCAATGGGATGGACGGACGTCTAGGCAGATGGTCGGCGGTCTTGTCGCAGTGGACCCTCGAGGTCGTTAAGTGCACCAGGGGTGAGGAAGAGATATTGGGCACATTAGCTGCCAGTATCACCCCTCGGTCTGAAGTGGACGAGGCATTGATAGCGATTGCCCCGAGGAAGCAACCTCGGCAGTCAGTTTCGAGACCGCCACCGACCGTCGACCATGATGAAGAGCTCTTGGTCTTAAGTTTTGACGGTTCGGCAAGCGTGAAGAAGAAGGTCGGCGCCTATAGTGCTATAGTGTGGAAGTTGCCACAATGGTCTATAGTTGCAGCCGCTGCTGATTTCACGCCGGATATTACGGTTAACGAGGCGGATTACCGAGGTCTACTTCTATGTCTGGACCTTCTGTCGTCGCAAGAGAAGGGGCGAGTCATCATATGTGGTGACTCCAACCTAGTGATCAGGCAAATCACCGGAGAGATCGACTACAAGGCTCCACGACTAAGGACGCTAAATGATCGAGTAATGAAGGCATTGAAGGACCAACCCAACCACGAGCTATTGCACGTGAAACGGGACTGGAACAGAAGCGCCGACTACCTCGCGACCAAGTCCATGCAAGACCAGACCGGTGCTACGATCACCGAGAAGGCCGTTCTGGATGAATTGGTGAATATAAACAGGCTCCCAGAGGTGATCGGACCCAAGAACGACCCCGTCCAGGTGCATGTGATGGTCGCGACTAGATAGAAAGCTCAGAAGTCTTGCCGACCGTTCCCGAAGGAAAGTTTGAACGAATATGCAGTGCAACAGTTAAGGATGAAACGGATCCTCAAGGCGAAGGACGAAGAAGAATGGATTATTAACCTGAAGACCTACCTGCGTGGTGAACTGTCCAAGTTGACGAACGATCAAGCGAAAGAGTGCATCAAGATCGCGGATAGCTACGAAGTGGATGATAATGGATTATTGTATTACTGCCGCGATGCCGACCAAGACAGTGCAGACCGGGACCGACTGGCGAAATTAGTGATCCCCGAGTTGCTGCAGCCGGATGTCCTTCATCACTATCACGTGAGTCTAGAAGGGGGACAACAGGGCATAGGAAGGACCTATCACAAGATCAGGTCCCACTTCCACTGGAGAGGTCTTTTCCGCAGTGTGCAGAAATATGTGGGCTGTTGCACGGATTTCGAGACCGGAAAGGGTAGACCGGTAATGAAGGGGCGATCGCCCGGAAATATCGAAGCTACCTACCCTTTCCAGGTCATAGAGATGGACCACATACCGTCACTACCTAGATCGAAGCGCGGCAACACTGAGCTGCTGATCTGGGTAGACCTGTTCACTGGTCTAGTCATTGCGAAGGCAAGTGCATCTCGGTCTGCGGAGCAGATCGCCCAGAGCTACGAAGAATGTGTGTTCCGAAGATTCGGCTCGAGTGAGGTCATCAGGCACGATCGGGAACCCGGTTTTATGGCCGAGGTGTTCCGGTCGTTCAATAACATGCTGGTCCAGAAACAAAGCGCGACGATGGCATATCGTCCGCAAGCAAATGGATCGGCGGAACGCATGGCGCAGACCATAACGAGGGAGATCAAGATGTACGTTGCTGATCCAGACCAGCGAGATTGGTACGAGTATGCAGAAAGGCTGGTGTTTGCACTCAACTCGTCGACCGATCGGGTCCGAGGAGAAACGCCTTTTTATCTGACATATGTATGGGACCCTCGGTCGACACTGGAAGCTGCGATACCTATCGGTTGCACCCGTACCCTCAATCGCGATGCTCGACGCTGGCGCATGCAGGTCCAGAAACACTACCAGCATGCAAAAGAAGTCGTCAACGAAAAGCTGCGTCAGGCCACACAAGACCGGGAAGACCGGACCAATGACCAGGTCCGACCCCACGGTATAGAACCAGGGGCGAGGGTATGGCTATACCTAGACCGAGTGAAAGAGGGCTATGCGAAGAAGATGGCTCACATGTGGCACAGCCCTTTCCGTGTTGCCAAGCTGATCGGTGAGCACGATGCCCGTCTAGTAACAACTGGTACAGATTACAAGGTCTTCCCGATCGTGCATGTGTCCAAGTTGAAGCTGGTCCGAGAATTTCCTGATCGACCCAAAACTCCCTGTCTGGTAGACGAAGAAAGAAATATTTGATTTCGATGAAGCGTTACTGCCGGAGGACATTTGGGAACGACCATTAGAGGAAGACGAGTTTGAAGTGGAGAAGGTCTGAGATGTCTGGTCGACCAAGAAGACCAGGTTCGGTCGGACTCACCAAGAGTACCTGGTCCGATGGAAGGACCATGATGAATCAACTTGGGTCGACGAGCTCTATTTGAATTGTGGGGTTCTTCTACGAGAGTTCGAAAGAGAACGAGTCAGTCGTAATCGCTTCGCAGTGATGCAGACCCATGAAGACCAAGACCAAGACACGCAGTAGCATCGGTCGGTCTAGACCGGTGTGAAGATGTGGAAGGTCCGGAGTTGATGTGAAATTGTGATGAACTGTGACGAATTGGAGTAGCGGAATGACGAATGTGATGACTATTTTTCGTGATGGGGGTGGAACTGTTTACGATAACGTGTTCGGTGCAACTATGGAGAGAGTGGTAAAATTAGTTCAAGTGATTTGACGATCGAACATATGAAAAAGAAATGATGGCATGTATTACGAGTTATCTGGTCGACTACCTGCGACTTCACTTGCTATCGCCCCACAGAAGGCCGATGACCATCGACGGATGATTTTCCACTTGATCCTGAAACTGGTTACGCCAGGGGTCCTTCCGGTCAAGCTGGACCAAAGCATCCTTGAGGTCCGCGACCGGCTCAGCGCAATCAAGACCGGGGTACATATGCCGTCGTCGGCCAGCAGTCTGGTCTTCTCAACGCGACGCCTCGGCATGGAGAAACACCGGGTACAACAACACGTCGACGTCACACTCGCGGGCTCGCATCCCGTCCAAAATGTACTGGCACAGGGACTGCCAAGCCTCGCCCGCCCGAATTCGACGTCGCTTGCGCTTGCTCTGGAACGTCGCCAGGCCCGGATCTTGTCGCACCCGGTCGGGGGGAAGCATCAAGTAGTGGGACACTTCCCAAATTGCTTGGCCGTGGATCTTGTTGAAATTCTTCACCCGGCCTAGCAAAGTGCCGATCCACGGAGTCAAGTGGAACACAAGTCCTATCTTGGGGTGTTCGAAAATTTTCCATGGTTCATCGCCGTATAGGCGGGAGATCTGCGCCGACGTAATCAAGTCCGCCCTCCATGCAGACGCGGCAGGGGTTTTATTGGTCGGTGGAAAAAGCCAGGGGTCCGGGCGGGAGAAAGACCGGGCCAGAAGCTGCTTGGTCAGGGTAGACCGGCGCAAACAGCCGATTTGCCCCGACGACCACGGCAAAGTGATTTCAAACGTCGCGGCGGAAGGGAGCTGGTGTCAACCGCCATGTTCTTCAGTAGAGCGTACTTGTGAAGCTCGGATGTCCCGGGGAGAACCGAAGGCGCCGGCTTCGCTGATGTCGATACTGGTGTGGCGTAACTTGGCAAACCGATCTTCTGTTCTGACCCCAATGTCGACGCCACTTGGATGAAACTTTCACGTAAATTCGTTCGTGACTTGGACTGGATGGCGACCATAAACTCGGAATTGCAAGACCCTTCGCTGGAATCCTCCTCGAACGAGACCCCTGTGTGCTTGGTGCGATTTGCAGCACGGCGCGAGGGCGCTCGACTTTCCGAGGGGCTGTAGATTTCGTCCGTGTCCGAGTCCATAAGAAGCGCCTGTGTCTTGGCTCGCTTATGAGGCACTGCACGCTTCCCCCCCGAGTCTGGGTCCACGCGCAGTGCCCCGCGCCCTCGAGCTACCCGGCGCGTCCGCGCGCTTCTTTGATTTTTGTGCAATTTCGGGCTGCTGAATATCAGCCAATGAACGATGTCGGTCTTGGTCCTGCTGCAAGCGGTCTTGGTCTTGCTCCGAGGCGACTAAGGTTGCCGACCCAGACCAATCTATTCTGGAGGAAGCAGCCTAGCACGGATGCAGCAAGTTATCAAGCGCTGGCGGCACTGGTCTAGTGCCACCTGACGACGACCGGACTCTAGCGTCCAAGCGTCTGACTTGTCTTGATAAGACCGGACCTTCCCGGTCTGGTCTTGAATTGAAATCTGAAGCTCGGCAATGCGTCGCGCGAAGTCGTCGCCTTGCATGCGCAGTGAGGTCGCGTCAAGCTGTCCGTCTAGCTTCTGCCGGCGAACAAGTGCAAGTTGATCTCGGAGATGGGACTGATGAGCCTCCAGACGGGACAGCTCATGACGCGCGGTTACTAGCTCCTCTAAAATTGGTCGAAGCTGGTCAACATGATCGTCGGACTGCCTATCGGCATCAAGCAAGGCACCTATCGCCTTGACGACGCTGGGAGGGATGAGAGCTGAAGACAAACGAGGGCCAAGACAAGTACAAGACGAAGACCGAAGATGCGCACCTCGTGTTGCCTGGTGGTCCACCTGGGTCCTGAGACGCATGTTTTCAGCAAGCATATCCTGCATCTGCGTGTCGGCTTCAGTCTGACGCCCTTCCGATGTTTGAAGTGCACGAGAGTTACGTGGGCTGTCAGACCGAGCCGACCGGACAGGCGAAGCAAGGTGGGGAGACTCGGCGCATAGAGTTTCTGCAAGAACAACAAGAACAAGCGTCAAAGGGAAGCATAAGAAGATCAAGTGCAGTAAAGGCAGTACCTGACGCAGGTGTCGAAGATGTTTGATCCATGGGGAAGAAGTGTGAGTGACCAAGGTCCAGTTGGTCGAGTGATGGGTGAGTCAGACCGTTATCGTTGTGCGACACGGTCGGACTCAGGGGCGGCTGTGGTGAAGTGTACCACACATTCGGTCACTTTTGGTCAAGGCAGCTGGTCGAATTTCGGATTGGTCTAAACAAGGGGGGCTTTTTAGTCTATCAGATTCAAGGAGTGTCAAGAACGCAAGTTTTGGTGAGTCACCTGACATTGGGTATTTTACATATTTTCATGTGGGTACATATTGGGACCGTAGGGAGGTAGTATTGGTTAGATTTGTGGATTTGCCTAAAAGAGAAGAAGTCGTTTGGAATCTTTTGGTTTTGCCTTCGGGCTAACACCTCAACAGGAGGTCGTTTGAACCTTTGATATGTGCATCAGTCGCCTCCGCCCGCCGTGGAGTATTTGGGAGCAGAGGGTCGAGTAATCCCCTCTAGCTCATTATACCCGGTCTGGACGCGCCACACGCGAATTTGGCCAGCCGGAAGTCCCTCGACGGGAGCACGCATTGGTTGACATCCTCAAGTTTAAGTCACGTACGTTTGGAACGTACTAACAAGTAGATTTGTATTTACGTGGAGATATCGTTTGTGGAGTTTCACGGGCATATTGGGTCTTTACGTGGACATATTGGCTTATTGTAACATTGGTTGGAGTTTAGATCGGTTTTGGTCTTCTCTCATATTGGTCAGGGGCTAGACCGGTTGATTGGTCTACCCTCTATTATTTCTTATTGGTCAGGTCTAGATCGTTTGGACGACCGACCTATTGGAATTTATCTTTTGGAAGTGTTTCTGGTCTGTACGTACCTGTGGTGAAGCGTTCTGCCCTAGGTACACCTAGCCAGCACGGTCTCATATTCAAGACAGAATCAGATCAATCTGCGATCCCGATCCACCGAGTATGTAACTAGCCCATTCCATCGGGTACACAAGGTGAGATGAACTTAAGTGAATCGGACCAAGTGTCTTTGGATGATGACCGGTCGTCTGCCAGCAGCGGACTATCGGACCAGATTTCGAATGGAGGTCCGCGGGGTACCTTCCCCGTAAGTTGGAAGGCTGAGCACGATGGTGGTGGTCAGGTTGGAGATACAAATGTATTCGATTTCGAACTTTACTCCACCACACTTACGCGAAATTCGTCACCTCGTCTGTTGTGGATCTCATACTCCAGGCGTATGAGAAAGACCTACAATGTACGACGCTTATCAGCGCGTTGGGTGGAAAGGAACTTGGCTCGTCTGATCCAACCCTGTCAAGTCGATCCAAATCTCGTTTACACCGTTACAGGTACTGTAACGGTTTGCTATACTATAGCACGAGCGCGGAGGATACTCCGCGGGTAGTAGTTCCTCATGATGAGGAACTGAAGTATAAAGTCCTCTTTGAGGCACATGACGCCACTACCGGGGTTCATTTAGGTCGGGATAAGACCTACAGCGCTTTAAGCGCTTTGTATTGGTGGCCCGAAATGTATAAGTGGGTCGGTGCGTATATACGCACCTGTGAGACGTGTCAGAGGGTTAAGCCCTCTGCAAGTTCAGCTGCGCCTTTGGCGAGCTTATCCGTTCCGACGGAGTGCTGGAAATCCATTAGTATGGATTTATCTTCGGTTTTCCGAAGGATAAGGCTGGTAACATCGGCATTTTGGTCTTTGTAGACCGTTTGAGCAAGATGTCTCACCTGGCGGCGGTGCCAGAGTCCATTGATGGACAAGGAACAGAAAAAGTGTTTCTAGACCGTGTCTTTCGACAGCATGGTCTACCCGATTCCGCTGTGTCGGATCGGGATCCCCGTTTTACGGGAAAGTTTTGGGGCGCGCTGTTTAAGGTGCTAGGCACCAAGCTCTTTATGTCCACTGCGGATCATCCGCAGACGGACGGTCAAACGTAACGCGCTAATCGCGTTGTAGAAGACATTCTCCGGTGTTTATGTCCGGATTCTCCAAAGAGTTGGAGTGAGATGCTTCCTATGGCCGAATTTTCTATAAACAATTTGGTCCATGCATCTGCGGGGTTTACCCCGTTTTACGTGAACTGATTGGTGAATCCGAGGGTTCCGTTGACGCCACGTATTGTGGCCCAGGGCTTGTGGGGGGAGGATTCCCTGATGTCATCCCTGTATCTGTGCGAAAGCACATCAATAAATTCTTATCGACGCGCCTTAGTGTCTTACGACACGTCTGCGATGCTATGGCGGAAAGCCAAGACAAGCAGAAGGAGCAGGCTGACCACAAGGGTCGGCGTAACGAAAGGGCGTACAAAGTAGGAGAAATTGTTTTATTAAACGCTAAAAATCTTCCTACACATGCAGTTTCCAACGTGTTGAGGAACAAACTGCGGCCCAGGTTTGTGGGGCCTTTTAAGGTGCTAGCCCGAAAGGGCTTGTCGTACATCTTAGACATCCCAAAGGCGATGCGTACGCATCTAAACTTTTATGTGGGTATGCTTAAGCAATACCAGGACCCGGAGGCGGGTCCCCTCTTGGAGGGGGTTGAAAAGGCGGGTCCCCTCGTGGAGGGGGTTGAAAAGGCAGGTATCCATAAGATCCGTAAGACACGGCAGGGCGGAGGAAGTCCGACAGGGCAAAAATGCGACCACGAATCTCCGCAACGGTCGACTCGACAGATTCAAGCCGCTTCTCGAAGCGTTCAGTGTCATCCCACTCATCGCGGAGTCCCTCGTGGACATCATGGATGCGATGGCTGGGTCGATCACAGCGCTCGCCAATCTCACGTATTAATTGCGCGACCTCCTCCTCCAATTCTCGATGCGGAGGGTACTCTACATTATCATGTGGAGCGTCTGATGACGCGACGCCATCATCGGGGTCAAACCCAGTATCTGGTGAAGTGGAAGGGTTATCCACACTCACAGAGTTCGTGGGAGTCCGAGACTCCCATACGGTAGGATTGCCGTGACGCCGTTGACGCTTTCGAGCTGGAGACTCCTGCTTCGGGTCGACGACCAAAGGGGCGCGAGAAGCCCCTTCATTCCCAGTAGTTGGGAGTTCGCCGGAGGCAGATGTGGCCCTCACACAGTTCTCTGGCACCGCGTTGGGGGAAGGGGCGCTGGTATAGCGCGTGAAATAAGGGGCACGTAATAGCCCCATCGCTTTGGCTGTGGCAAACGCCATGCGAAACGCCCTCTCCACCCGAACGTCACGGTGGAAATAGCCGTTGTGCAGCTCATTAAAGCTGGGGAGGAGCTTCTCCCCTTCCGCCCAAGCGCGGAATTTCTTTTCTGCATCTTCGGCATTTTCTCCCAGAGAGAGAATGATAGGAACCTCGCGGAGGTTCTCAACAGGGGCACCCTGTGCCTGTCTGTCGAGGCGCTCTAGGTATAAGACGCTAGTGAACTGTTTTTGCGTGAGCAGTTGTTGCCGGAGTTTCTCCCGGCGTTTGAATTGATACGGCTGTTCAGCCGCAGGTCCAGGGGTATAGAATGATAAACCATCCCTTACCATGGCCCTAGCCCACTTTGGGAGATCACGAGGACCCTCAAAATTATATGCCGCCCGTGGAGGGCGTTTGGGGCGCGTAACACAGCCTTTCGTGCCTGTGCGTCAAGTTGGGCTTCTTGAGTTGCGTCCATCTCATTGGTGATGATCGCCTTCAGCGATCCGGATGTATCATCCGACATTGGCAGGGGTGGCGCACTAGCTAGTGCATTTTCCCCACGTGCGGGGAACGGATTAGGCTGCCGACATCGCCGTTTTGCGTTGTCGGAGCGGTCAGCCTTTGGGGAGATATCCCCAAGGGCATCCACCTCCGAGTTATCGGAATAGTCTACTTCCTCTTCTTAAGGAGAATCCACAGCACCACTAAAGGTGCTCATGGTTAGCCAGAGGATCTGGCAGTTGTAGTTCTCCAACTATAATTGATTTATTGCGCAAGCAATAGTCTTGATGGGGGAGGATGTAACAGGGTTACATTCTGGTTACATTTAGTTATGTTGTGTGCGTAAGTACACTACGGTTGGGGTCAGTATTGAACGGTCCGAAAGGTTTGGACCTATTGGTTATTTTAACCAATCAGGGCAGGAGCCCTTGGTGGAGGCGTGGCAGCCAGCCACGTGTTAGTACACAGGTGGTGTACATTACATTTTGGCTAGGTACGAATTTAGTAAGTTGTACTTAGTATTACATATACTTTACATTAGTTTAAATTAATTTAGGCTAATTACATATTAAATATACATTCAGTTTACATTTCACTATGAAGACTGCTAGGCGCACGACCTCGACCGGTCGCGCGCGCAGTGAGTGTTGTAGTGTAAGGGAAGTCCTTCCCTTAGCTACCCACTTAGTAAGGGAGCCTTGTATCAAGGCGTTAGCTTGTGCTAACGTGTAAACCAAAGGGAAATCTTGGCCCCGAGTAAGAGAGTACTATTACTAAGCCCATTTATAAGGGCGTATCGGCTAAGTATCGGCACATCGCCGCTTTATGAAAGTCTTCCTCTGTGCGCTAGCCGCACCGTGCGTGTACGCACCGGCTACATCATCGATCTGCGATCATCCGCGATCTAGCCGATTCGCACAAAATCAACTAGATAGATCCGCGATCTGCAAACTGCGATCATCCTCGATCTCGTCAACGATTCGCACAAAAGTCAACTAGATCGATCTGCGATCATCCGCGATCTCGCCGATTCGCACAAAATCAACAAGATCGATCCGCGATCTGCGATCGTCGATCGTCGATCATCCGCAATCTCGCCGATTCGCACAAAAATCAACTAGAACGATCTGAGATATGCGATCTGCGATCATCCGCGATCTCGCCGATTTGCACGAAATCAACTAGATCAATCCGCGATCTGCGATCTGCGATCAACGATCATCGATCAGCTATCATCGATGTGCGATCTTCGACCCCCAGTTTTTCCCCGAGATCTCGAATCGGCAACTTTTCGCACCTGATTGACACCTGTCGATCTGCTATTATTCACCTCTATCTGCATCGTAATTGCACGGATCTACGTCCCAGTCACCTGGAGAGCTACCCACGCCCAAACCGTCGGGTACACAAGGTGATCAAGACATATGCCTGTTACACGACAACCGGAGGACCCCCTTCGTTAGTCGGTAGTCTGGGCACTGTGGGAACGACTGTTCAAGCCTCAAAATTTGTCCAGCCGCTTCCCCACAATGGTGCGCGTGCCCGGATCTTTGGGCGACTCGGAATATCACCGTGATTCCCTGAAAGTTGATGCTGACGCGGAAGTGAAGACGGAAGCGGAAGCAGAAATGAAGATTAAGTGGAAAGGAGGAGGTGGTTGTGACGATGGAAGGCAGTTCGCCGTCGTCACTCTTGAAGAAGAAAAGAAATGATGATCATCAGGACCTGGGGAGGTATCCTGATGACATAAAGGAGGAAAAGCCTCGATCACCTCCAAAGGCTCCTTCAGGAGCCCCTGTGGATCACAACTTGCGTTGTGATCCGCCTATTGCATATGGATATGATGATCCGGATTGGAAGCCGGTGGCGACATACTACAAGTCTGACCAACCAAAGGCGTTGATGAAGGCGCCTGGTTCAGAGAACGACGGAAGTCGATCAAGTATGGCGCCATCAGAATCCGATCTGGTGAGGAAGTTTTATATGAAGGAACTGGAAAATTTCTTATTGATGGATTCGATCATGACCCGGGGTCAAGATCAAAGGAAAGCTGAACGGACCAGTCGATCAACCAGTGACGGATGGGAAGGACAAGCTTCATCTGGTGTTAGGGCTGACGCGCATGATAAAGCAAGTTGGTCTGACGACAGGCGCCTACGATTCTGGGTAATTGTTCGATATGGACCCTAAAGATGTTGCGACCGCTACCCAGCGGATGTTTAATCTTTTGGTGCCTTTTGTGGGTCGATATGCTAAGGTAGAACCCCCTCGATCTCCCTTGAAAATTGAAGCGGGTCCGTCGATCAACGTGGCAGAACACACGGGATCTTCCTTCTATGAATCTGCTCCTTCCAAGGGCGTTATGTCTGAGGTGGTGTCGAGCAGTGCTGATAGTGTGGAACCCAAGATTACCCGTATGACTATCTGCCAGAACGATGAAGCCAAGTTCTCAGCCATGAAGAAGGAACCTCGATCAGCCAAGGCGGAAGATGATCAGTCACCACAGGATCCACGGCTGCAAGCGTTTTTTAATGCGGCTATGGGGCGGGTTTCGGCTGTGGAAAGAGGCAAGATGACACCTGAAGCTGTACGCATGAAAAGCCACTGGCCAAAGCCAGGAAGAGCGGTGGCGGAAGTCTGTTGACATGGAGTCTTTGTATTCGCTCCGTGGTCACCAGCCAAAGCCAGGAAGATCGGCTACGGTTAAGGATGTTGACATGGAGTCTGTGTATTTGCTCCATGATAAACAATCCCAGCGTGATTATCTCGATCCAGATGAACCGATCCCTCCGCCTCAACCAGCTACGGTTCCGTCGGCGTACATTGGAGTGCCTGATCAACAGCTGATTCCCAGGATCAGGATGTCTGCGATCAGTGATCTGAAGGAGTTATCAGGGAAAGAAGTGGATGAATATTTTGCGCGAAATTGGATCAGTCGTCTTAAATCAGCATTTATGCGTGATCAAGCCTTTGAGAATGAGAAGTGTTTGACCATGGGTGATCTGCTTAAAGTACCGGCGCGCAATTGGCATCGCCCGCTGAGCAGATCGACTCGTGCAAGCTGGAAAAGTCTTGTCGATGAGTTTGAAACTTAGTGCTGTGGAAGTGGTCAATTGGCATCTCGCCAATATTACTACACGAAGCAGCTATCTGATGAAACCCCTATCTAGTATCTTCACCGGTTGAATGTGGCAGGAATTCGGGCCAAGTTGTCGATCAAGGAAGGTCCGCCTACGGTCTTACTCGAACATGTGCAGCATTTTTCTGGACACGTTGACGGATCACGAATTCTCTAATCAACTGGAACTTCTGCGGTTGGATAATGTTTCGGATTTGTAAGAGACGCTGCGGGATTATGCGCCCAATAAGTCGTGCCAGCCAACGGCGAAGGTAGGCACTAGCCGATTCCGTCAGAAAATTGGCGATGATCGATCATCTGCCCCAGCGCGGTAGCCTAAAGAAGTGCGCGCGATCAAGATGATGTCTGGGAGCGAAGGATCAAGTTCAGATGACAGCGGAAGTGATGGTGATCAGCGTCGTTACATTATTTGCTGATATGCGCGATCAACCAGTGACGAACGATCAACCTAGCGAGCCTCGATGTAGTGAGCCACGATCTGGAAAGCAAAGTGAACCAAGTGCAGTTGATCAAGGGGTGACGAAGAAGTACAGTCGTTGTGGATCGATCAAGCATGACAATTTAAGTTGCTAGAAGCGCCTGACCTGTCTGAAGTGTGGCAAGAAGGGCCACCCGACTGATCACTATGTGGTAAAGTGTACCATAAAATTGGTGCATAATTGTGGGTGTGACTGTGAGCACCACTGTGTGCACAACTGTGTGTACCAATATGGGTACAACTGTGGTGGACATGGACAGGACATAGACGGGGCATCGTGAGAAGGGACGACTAGGTACGAGAACCTAACGGATAGCGACGGACGACAGAAAAATCAGGTCGACTGGTCGACGGAGTACGTTGGAATGGGTAGTTCTGATTGGTTGATTTTAGGTAATTGGTAGTTTTACGGATATAAGGGCTAAAAAGGTTCTCCTTTTGCGTCCAACTGCTAGGTCACCTACAGGGACGGCACTTAGCGCCTCCCTTCATTAAAACTCACCTCTACGTCCCGGGCGGGAGCACTTAGTGCAATTTTTGGCCCACCGGCAGGCGTAGAGTGTTGAGAACTCGTACAGCAACTCCGGCCGCTGTGTCAGCAACTTCTTCGTTTGTAAAGGTTTTTGGGGAAATGGATTGAGCAGTACGATATCACCTCTCCCCCCATTGGTCCACGTTTGGCCCCTAGGAGTTCGGCTGCTTTAAGCGCCCCACGGGAACTCTAGGCGGATTTTAGTAGAAACCGTCGATCAGCCCGTAGCTGATCGACCCTCCTCTTAAGTTTAAGCGTAGAATACATATTATATTGGGTATTCTATTAGCGTAGTAAGCTTAAGAGGCTCGACGATCGGGTGGTGAAGACTTCCTCCACCTGATCAAGTACCCCTTCACCGATCGCCATCAAGATCGACGATCTACAACCTGCGACCTGCGATCAACTGATCGCAACTCGCGCCAGTTCGTGAGGAATCTACTAGACCGATCCGCGGTCCTGATCATCGACTGTTTGCGCCTGATCAAGCCTGATCATCCCTGATCATTGATCATCCCTTGATCATAGATTATTGACCCTGATCACCCCTGATCATCGATCATCGACCTTGATCATCCCCTGATTATTGATCAGCGGTCCTGATCATCGACTATTGGTGCCGATAAAGCCTGATCAAGCCTGTTCGCACCTGATCGACTCGGTGGTTTTGTTACGGACTCATCTCAATCTTGCATCGGAACTTCGCGGATGTACGTCCCGGTCATCTGAAGAGCGACCCACGCCCAAGCCGTCGGGTACACAAGGTGAGCAAGACACAATACCAGTGACACAAGATAACCGGAGGACCCCTATGTTATTCGGCAGTCCAGGCGCCGTGGTAACGCCTGATAAAGCTTCAAAAACTCTGATCAGCCGCTCCATCACAATTGCTTGTATGTCTGCCGAGCGTGTGGTGAAATTTATGATACGGGAAAGTGCCCTGTGGAGGAATTCTACAATCGCATCCGCCAGTGGTACAACTCTACCAAGCATGCCGGAATGTGGCCCAAGGAAGCAGAGGACATGTTAAACTAGGACGCTCGCCAGGTTGGAATCCGTACGAGACGCGCGTTCTGGTTTGTGTATTTTTGCATATGTGTATAAGAAGGCTGATCGAGCAGAATAGAAGAATAATGAAAAATGTGATCAGCCGGATTTAACACGTTTGGCTAATTTCCGTATTGATGAGTTTTCCCGGTCCCCGGTGATCATGGAAGTTGATCTACTTCCGGCTGAATCACGTGGATATTGGAAGTACCACTTGACCAAGAAATGGCTTAAACAAGTCAAGGCGAGTGGTAAAATTAATAATGAACGTGCCACGTTGCTATTGGATTCTGGGGACGAAGTGTCGATCATCGACTCAACCTTTGCTCGTAAGGTGGGTTGTCAAATCGACAAGAGCCAAACACGAGAATGTGTTGGTATCGGAGAAGGTGCATACCTCACATAGGGGCACACTAAGATCAAAGTGACGTTAGCTGGCTCTTTGTTTTATTACTTCCATGCATGGGTGGGAAAGCTCGTCGGTCAAGATGTTATATTGGGAATGTATTTTATGATCCCAGCTGGTGTTAGATTGGACATCGCCCACGGCGCACTAAGTTTGCCTGATGAAGTGATCATCCAATTGGAAGGGCGTCGGCAGTTGTACGGGTCAAGTGGAAACTTTATGAAACTTGATCAGTATGAGCAGATCCCGGTAGGTCGATCTGCCGAGGATCGGATTCGTGATCAACGATCTCGGAAATTATGGATTACTCGCAGAAAGGATTGGGTCCCCACTGTGACTAGGGGTGTGGGTAATCTACGGTATTTGCGCATTACGAACCTTGCTGATCATCCGATCATCCTACACGACGATACCATTTTAGGTATCTGGATGAATAAAGACGACGTTCCCCGTCACCCTGGATTTATTTCAGTGTGGTCTAATCGCTATAAGGAGTGGCAGAATCTCGCGTATCAAGCTTCTATCGATTCACTTCATGACGATCAAGAAAGTGTCGATCAAGGTCCCTTGGTCGATAAAAAAGAGTATCCCATTCCTCAAGGAATTTTAGTACGACCCGCAAACTCGATCACGCATCTGTGGCATTAGTAACTGGAAGATCGCAGAAGGTGCAAGAAGTGCAAGCGAAGCGCGATCTGGAACCTAGTTTGAAGAGTCCAACTCTTGATCCTGAAGTGAACGATCTGTTGCAAGAGATGAGACTGATCAAGATGTACGTGATCACCCCGTCTCAGTCGACCATGGTGAATTTGGTGTGATTCCTACCGATGATCAAGTGTGCTACCATGGAGGTGTAGATTTGTTCGTGGAAGAGTTGGAGAAACAGCTTGCCACGTTGCCTGGGGTCTCATAAAGTACCGAAGAAGTGATCAAGGATGATCTGCAAGTTGGTGATCCATTGATCAACACGGCAGAGGAAATTGATCATCTTCGCGATATAATCTGGGCGAAGAAACATCTGTTGATCGGGAAAGGAAACGCGTTGCCTCCTGCTGCACGTGGAATTGCTTGTGACATTGACATAGGCAATGCGCGCCCGATCGCTCAAAAGTTTCGGAAGGTTGCCCCACAATTTCGCAAGAAGTTATCAGCCTTGATCAAGGGGATATTGGCAACGAAGATCATCCAACCATCTACTTCGCCCTGGGCATCACCTATAGTGATCATCGTGAAGAAGAATGGAGTTGATATTCGATTATGTATCAATTATCGCGCGGCGAATCAACTCACGCGCTTGATGGTGTACCCAATGCATCTGATCTCTGATTTGCTCGAAGGTTTGGACAAGGCGTTGTGGTTTTGATCTTTGGATATGGCAAGTGGTTCTTGGGTCGTGTCTATGACCGATCGAGCACGTCAGATTTCGGCTTTTGTTACCCCGTTTGGACTGTTTTAATGGGATCGGATGCCCTTTGGCCTAAAGAATACTCCGCAGATCTACCAGCGGTTGATCGATAATGCATTGTAGGGGTATCTCAAGGTCAAGGACGGTACCGACCTAGCCAAGTCAACTGATGTGCTTACCGCGGGAGAGCCTGATCAAGCACAAGGCCCGTCTGTGTTGCAACGACGGTCATATCGATGAAATTTTGATCCCTGCACCTACACGGACGATCTTGTGTGATAAAGTGCGAAATCTATTGGAAAAGTGCGATCAGTGGAACTTGTCGACCAGCGTCGCTAGATCGTACTGGGGGAGGAGTGAAGTTCCTTATTTAGGTCATCACGTCTCTAGCCGCGGTTTGGAAACAAATCCGAAGAATTTGGACGATCTGATCAATCTGCCTTTTCCTGATACTTTGCGTGCTATGCAATCGTTTTGGGGAGTCTGAATTACTACCGTCGATTTATTGAAGACATCGCGATCTATGCTGCTGTAATCTATGAGTTACGAGAAACGGACTATCAAGAATTTAAGGGTCGATCATCGATCAATGAGAGTCCGGATCGCGAAGATGATCGAATAGTTAGGTCGCGAGTGGCAATAAGTATGCTGAAGGCAAAGATCGCGTCAACCCCAACCCTAATCCATTTCGATCAAGCCAAAACGCCGGTGATCGTGGTTTATGATAGCAAGTGGGCAGTGTCTGCCGCGTTAGTGCAAGAGCATGCTCAAGTATATTGACCCGTCGCATTTGCTAGCCGGACACTGAAGAGCGGTAAGTTGAATTATAGCTCCGTCGAAAAGGAAGTGTTGGACCTTCTGCAAATTCTCGATGTATACTTTACAATGTTGGTCGGAAAGTCTATCACTGTCCTATCACGTCGATCCACGTTGAAGTGGTTATTAACATCCAACGGGTTAGACGGACGATTAGGGAGATGGGCTGCGATCTTGTCACAATGGGACTTGGGGATCAAGAAATGTGTGCATGGAGAAGAGGAGGTACTAGGGGCGTTAGCCGCAAGTATCACCCCTCGCACCGAAATTGATGAATCCCTGATTGCGATCGCACCGAAAAAGCAGCCCCGACAGATGATTGAAGTGCCACCTCCCATGGTCGAGAAAAGCGAAGATCTGTATGTGATCAGTTTTGATGGATCTGCAAGTGTTAAGCGATGTGCTGGTGCGTTAGGTGCTATTGTGCGGAAATTGCCGGTGTGGAAGATCGTGATCGCGGTAGCTGATCATACACCTAACATCACGGTGAATGAAGCAGAGTATCATGGATTGCTTCTAAGTTTGGATCTACTGTCGCAATATCCCAGAGGAAGGGCGATCGTGTGTAGGGACTTGAATTTGGTGATCAGACAGATGCGTGGCGAAATAGAGTGCAAAGCACCGCGGCTACAAGTATTGCAGCAGCGTGCCTTAAAGCTCCTTCGCGAATGGCCTAATCATGATCTGTTACACGCTAAAAGGTAGTGGAATAAGAGTGCCGATCATATCACCACTACGGCCATGCGGGATGGGTCACGATGTGAGATCGATGACGAAAAACAGCTGGAATAATTGGTCGTTCTCAACAAATTGTCTGAAGTGATTACTTGGAATGGAGATCCTACTGTCCCGCAATTTCTGGTGACGACGCGATCACGTAACCTCCGTCAAGCGCGACCGTCAACTTGGCCCGAAGTATCCATAGAAGGGATAAGGGCGGATCGTGTCAAAAAGGCGCAATACGATGAGAAGTGGATTTGTGATTTGCGATGTTACTTGCACGGTAAAGTTTCACAATTGAGCGCAGACGAGGTAAAATATTGTGCAAAAATTGCCAACAACTATGATGTCGATGAACAAGGATTGTTGATCTACTGTGGAAATATGGCTAAAGGAAAATCCAGAGGTGAAATAGGTGATCGAGACGATCAACACTCTTTGATCAAGCTGATCTTACCTGAAACCCTACATGCGGATGTCCTCCACCATTATCATGTGAGTTTGGAATGAGGACACCAGGATATAGGGCGTAGATATCAGCGGATCAGGCGACATTTTCGTTGACGTGGTTTATCTCGCAGCGTTCAACGATTTGCTGGGCAATGTGTAGATTGTGAGACAGGGAAGGACCAGCCTACGATCAAGGGTATGTCGCCGGGAAACATTGAAACTACGTACCCATTTCAAGTGATAGCTATGGATCATACCCCGTCGTTGCCCCGATCAACTGATGGGCATACGGAACTGCTTATCTGGACTGATCTGTTCACGGGTATGGTGATCGCGAAAGCTGGACCGTCTCGTACAGCACAGAAAGTCGCCGAGAATTACGAAGACTGTGTATTTCGTCGATTTGGAGCTAGCGAGATGATAAGGCATGATCGAGAACCAGGTTTTATGTCCAAAGTATTTCGTGCGTTCAACAAGATCGTGGGACAATGACAGAGTTCCACTATGGCGTACCGTCTACAAGCGAACGGCAAGGCGGAAAGAATGGTGCAAACAATCACACGAGCGATCAAGATTTATGTATCAGACGTCGGTCAGAAGGATTGGAGCTCGTATGCAGAACGATTGGTATTTGCACTAAATTCGACCCCTGATCGGATACGTGGAGATACACCATTTTACTTGGCATATGGGTAGGATCCGCGATCATCGTTGGAATCAACGCTGCAACTTGGTGGAATCCGGCGCAAAGATCGTGATGCTCGTCGGTGGAGATATAGGCTGTAGAAAGACTACCGTTACGCCTGTGATCAAGTGAGTGCTCGATTGCACCAAGCCATGGATGATCGAGCCGCAAAGCATAATGATCAAGTGTCCCCACACAAGATCGAAGCCGGATCGAGGGTTTGGTTATACCTAGATCGGGTGATAGAAGGGTTCGCGAATAAACTGGCGCATATGTGGCATGGACCTTACAGATTCGATGAGGTGTTCTGTGATCATGCTGCAATACTGATTACAGCCGGCACTGACTATCGCATATTTTCAGTGCTACACCTGCAAGTTAAACTTGGTCAAAGAATTCCCAGATCGACTTACTGCTGTGCTAGCAGCTGGGGTACAAGATCGTTTTGATTTCGATGAAGCTTTACTACCCAAAGACATCTGAGAAAGGACCCTAGAGACAGACGAATTTAAAGTTGATCGTATCACCGATGTCCGATCTGGTCGAAAGACTAGGTATGGCAGAACGTTGCGTGAGTATCAAGTTTACTGGAAGGGTTACGATGAACCGTCATGGGTAGACGAGGCAGATCTAAATTGTGATGCTCTGATCAAGTATTTCGAAAGGATGTTGATTAACATGATTAGGTTCGACGTGATGCAAGTGGACGAAGAGTCCAACTAACTCATGATCGACGAATTGACTATGACATTATGACTTACGAACCCTCGATTAGAGAAGATCGATTGATGAACTCACGATTAATGGAGAAGCGACGATGGACTTGAAGTGGTGAATGTATGATGGCTATTGCGAGATGTGGTAGTGAAGCAACGGCAGATGAGCCTATGGAAGATCGATTTATGTATATGCATGAAAAGTGACAAAGCAACAATTGGGATTGGTATGATCAAGAATGTTTATTGATTGAGGAAGAAGTGATCAACTATCTAACGTGATCCATAAAACTTACGGCGAAGGCGAGGGATGTCATGGCCAGGATGATCATTAGGGGAAAGACGATACTGTATCCTCCAAGGTTCATCGGCGTCGACTTCACGTAGCGCGTCCTGCAATGTACGATGCGATGGATCTGATAGGTACCCTGGGTACCATGATGCATCATCAGCTGGGGCATACTTCAAGGGGCGTTTCCGGGCGCAGTGCGAGATAGACAGGTCCAGGGAATGTCAAGATCGCATACCCCGTCGAACATACCCTGCAGCACGTACTCCACCAGCTTCTTCCACAATTCCCCGGCGTGACTCCTACGCTGACGTCGACCCTCGTAGTAATCGCGGAAGAAGGCTTCGCGCTCCCTGAGGTCTTGATATATTGGGAGATGATGAGTCGACTCCCAGATCGCTTGGGCATGATGGTCCAGGAATGTCTGGTACCTCACTTCGGAGTCAGCAAACCAGCCGACCGAGCGGATAGAGATGGGTGACAGCATCTGTTTGAAGAACTCCCAGGGGCATCGCACATACGGCGACTCCACCTCAGATCGGGTGATCAGGTGATTGCACCACTTATCAGTCGCAGGGGCGTCCGTAGCAACTGGAAACAACCATCCAACGGGGCGTGACAAGTAATCACAGATCATGCGTTCCGAGATGTTATCCATATTGAAGTCGCCAAGCTGATCTGGGGTCCATGGCAAGATGTCCACATCTTGCGCACCATCAGGCACCATGATCAGCGACTTGGACGCACCCGTGTAGCCGGGTGCGTACACGCACGGTGCGGATAGCGCACAGAGGAAGACTTTACTTTAAGCGGCGTTCGCCGCTACTTAGCCGATACGCCCTTATAAAAGGGCTTAGTAGAAGAGAGCTCTCCTAATCGGGGCCAAGATTCCCGGGGTGGTTTACAGATAGCTTTCGATAACCCCTTGTGACAAGGCTTCCCTTATAAAGGGAGATAGCGTAAAGGATAACTCCCTTAGGCTATAATACTCACTGCGCGCGCGACCGGGCGTGGTCGCGCTCCTAGCTCCGCTAATGCCTTAACGGCAAGGCTCCCTTACTAAGGGTGTAGATAAAGGGAGGGCTCCCTTTACGCTACTTCAATAACTGCGCGCGCGACCGGGCGTGGTCGCGCGCCTAGCAGTCTTAAGTATTTTTGTAAACTGATTTATATTTAATATATGTAATTAGCCTAAATTAATTAAACTAATGTAAAATATATGTAATATAAGTAGAACTTACTAAATTCGTACCTAGCTAAAATGTAGTGTACACCACCTGTGTACTAACACGTGGATGGCTGACACGCCACCCCCAAGGGCTCCTGCCCTGATTGGTTAAAATAACCAATAGGTCCAAACCTTTCGGACCGTTCAATACTGACCCCAACCGTAGTGTACTTACGCACACAACATAACTAAATGTAACCAGAATGTAACCCTGTTACATCCTCCCCCATCAAGACTATTGCTTGCGCAATAAATCAATTATAGTTGGAGAACTACAACTGCCAGATCCTCTGGCTAACCATGAGCACCTTTAGTGGTGCTGTGGATTCTCCTTAAGAAGAGGAAGTAGACTATTCCGATAACTCGGAGGTGGATGCCCTTGGGGAGATCTCCCCAACGGCTGACCACTCCAACCGCGCCGAACGGTGCTGTCGGTCATCCAACCCATTCCACACACGTGGGGAAAATGCGCTAACTCGTGCGCAACTATTACCAACCTCGGATAGAATATCCGGATCGCCGAAGGCGATCACCACTAATGATCTGGACGCAGCTCAAGAGGCTCAAAATGCCGCACAGGCATTACAGACTGCCTTGTACGCCCCCATGCGCCCTATACAGGCGGCATATCGTTTTGGAGGTCCTCGTGACCTCCCAAAGTGGGTCATGAATGAGGTAAAGAAGGGTTTAGTCTTCTATACCCCTGGCCTCGCGGCTGTACAGCCGCAACACATCACACGCCGGAATCAACTCCGGGAAAAACTGCTCACGCAGAAGCAGTTCACTGCTACCTCATATCGAGAGCGTCTCGAGAAACAGGCACAGGGTGCCGTTGTTGGGAACCTCCGCGAGGTTCCCTTCGTTATCCTGCAAACAGAAGATGACAAAGAGGCAGAGCAGAAGTTCCGCACTTGGGCGGAGGGAAGAAACGTCTCCCCGAGTTTTTAAGTCTGTACAACAGCTATTCCGAACGTGACGTTCGGATAGAGAGGGCATTGCGCTTGGCGGTTGCCAGAGCCAAAGCCATGGGGCAATTACGTGCCCCTTATTGCATGCGCTATGCTAGCGCCCGTGACCTCACTGCGGTGCCGGAGCACAGTGCGGGTTCCGCATCTGCCTCCGGAGAACACCCTACTAGGAGTGAAGGGTCTTACCCCGCCCCTTTGGTCGTTGACTTACAGCGGGATTCTCCCGCTCGAAAGCTTCAACGACGTCACGGCAATCCTTCCGCAGGGGAGTCTCGAACTCCCACGAACTCTGTGAATGTGGATAACCGTTACACTTCACCAAATACTGGGTTTGACCCCGATGATAGCGTCGCGCCATCAGACGCTCCACCCCGTCCTGCTGTACCTTACGGCTAATCATCTTTTGCTTGTCTTGGCTTTCCGCCATGGCATCGCAGACGTGTCTTAAGACACTAAGGCGCGTCGATAAAAACTTATCGATGTGCTTTCGCACAAATACAGGGCCCTCCTTCCTCAAGCCCTGGGCCACAAACACGTGGCGTCAACGGAACCCTCGGATCCACTAATCCGTTCACGTAAAACGGGGTAAACCCCGTAGGTGCATGGACCGAATTGTTTATAGCAAATTCGACCATCGGAAGCATCTCACTCCAATCCTTTGGAGAATCCGGACATAAACTCCGGAGAATATCCTCAAGAACGCGATTAACGTGTTCCGTATGACCATCCGTCTGCGGGTTATCCGCAGTGGACATGAGGAGATTGGTGCCCAGCACCTTAAACAACGCTCCCCAGAACTGTCCCGTAAACGGGGATCCCGATCCGACACAACGGAATCGGGTATACCATGCTGTCGAAAGACACGGTCTAGGAACACTTTCGCTGTTTCTTGTCCATCAATGGACTCTGGAACCGCCGCCAGGTAAGCCATCTTGCTCAAACGGTCTAAAAAAGACCAATATGTCGTTGTTCCCGGCCTTATCCTTCGGAAAACCGAAGATAAATCCATACTAATGGATTTCCAGCACTCCGTCGGAACGGATAAGCTCGCCAAAGGCGCAGCTGAACTTGGAGAGGGTTTAACCCTCTGACACGTCTCACAGGTGCGTATATACGCACCGACCCACTTATACATGTTGGGCCACCAATACAAAGTGCTTAAAGCGCTGTAGGTCTTATCCCGACCTAAATGACCCCCTGTAGGGGCGTCATGTGCCTCAAAGAGGACTCTATACTTCGGTTCCTCATCATGAGGAACTACTACCCGCGGAGTGTCCTCCGCGCTTGTGCTATAATATAGCAAACCGTTACAGTACCTGTAACGGTGTAAACGAGCTTTGGCTCGACTTGACAGGGTTGGATCAGACGAGCCAAGTTCCTTTCCACCCAACGCGCTGATAAGCGTCGTACATTGTGGGTCTTTCTCATACGCCTGGCGTATGAGATCCACCACAGACGAGGTGACGAATGTCGCGTGAGCGAGCTCGTAATCGGGACGACGCGACAACGCGTCTGCAAGCACGTTCTGCTTGCCAGGTTTATACTTAACTTCAAAGTTGTACTCCGCAAAGAAGGAGATCCAACGGGCCATCCGTTGCGAGAGATGAGGCGACTTTGTCGCTGTCCGTAAGGACGCGTGGTCAGTATAAACCACGAACGGCTTTGAGCCGAGTAGGTGAACCCTAAATTTGACAAGGACATACTTCATTGCAACTATCTCCTTGTCATTAACGGGATAATTCTGTTCCGCAGCTTTAAGCTGCCTCTACTCAAACGCAATCACGCGTTCTCGTCCCGCGTCATCTGCTTGTAACAAAGCGCATCCGATTGCGAAATTGGAGGCGTCGCAGATGATGCTAAAAGGTTTCCCAGAGTCTGGGAGAGCAATAACGGGAGCTTTTAACAAGCTCCCCTTAACCGCTTCAAAAGCGGTTTGGTGTTTGGTTTCCCAACACCAATCAACATCCTTCTTAAGAAGGTCGGTTAATTGCTTCGCCATTTCAGCGTAGTTCTCGCTGTACTTGTGGAGATAATTGTCTAATCCAAGCCACTTCCGTAAATCTCTAAGATTTACAAGCAAAGGCCACTCCACAATGGCTTTCACCTTCGCCGGATCCGCCCGCACTCCATCCTTAACGATGAAGCATCCGAGGAAAGGAATTTCCTCAGCACCAAAAATACATTTGGATGCGTTTTCATAGAGTTTATGCTCTCCCATACATTCGAGCACAGATCGAAGGTGTATAAGGTGCGTCTGAAGATCAGACGAGTCGCCTTCCGCGCGACTATGAACGAATATATCGTCGAAGTACGTCTGAGCGTACTTTCTATGAGGGCGGAAGAGTTGAGTCACCAAGCGATTAAAAGTCGCTGGTGCATTTGAAATCCCTTGTGGCATAACAAGCCACTCCCACAACATGCCACTAGGCGTGCTGCCCGCTGTAAGCGGAATATCTGATGCTCGCATGAGCACCATATAATACCCGTTCACCAGATCTAAGGCACTGTACACAGTATAGCCCGCCATATTGTTCTGGAGGACATCCTTCCGAGGAATCGGAGTCTGCATGGGTACAGTAGCTGCATTCAGCTTATTGTACGCATGCACAATGCGCCACATTCCGTTCGGTTTACGAACACAAAAGTGGGAGATAAATGGGGAAACTTGCTCTCCCGTACCATCCCTGCCTCTTCTTTACCCTTGAAGAATGCGTCGATGACGTCGCATTGCTCCTTGGGAAGAGGCCACTGCCTAGTGACGCAGTATTTGGAACCGGGAACCAATCGATTTCATGTCGGAACCCCCGATCTGGTGGTAACCCCATCGGCGGGTTGTCACGAATGACATCTCCGAATTCATTAAGTAAGGAACGGTAAGGGTCCTCAGGATCCGCGAAGATGTTGAGACCGCTTCGGGCATTTAATGCCTGTTTGGTTTGCACCAAAACTGACTCGTCCATCGTGGATGAGGAGTTCAACTACTCTTCCGGACGCAATACGACAACCTCGTCGATTTCACCTGCTTTCAAAGCAGTTTCAAACTCGTTGAAGGACATCTCCTCCAACGACAACAGTTCGCCTACCCCAGGCAACCGTTCCAGGCTTACGCCTTCTGTGACAACACCAGTCACACTATTCAGCGTCCTATAGGACTGCTGACTACTGGCCTCGGGACTCATCCCGAGTCCCAGATGGGGGGAGTCAATTGCCCCATCTATTGGAAGCGCCTCGCGCTTATCCACAGAGGTCTCTACCCCTACCACTGGAGTCGCCTCAGAGGAATCCACCTCTGCCACTGGCAATTCACCAGTCTCGCCTATAACGGCGTGGTCGGAATCATTTCCGACGTGCAAAAGAGACGAATACGGGTCTCTTTGCTTGGAAGCGCCTCGCGCTTAACCACAGGGGTCTCTACCCCTACCACTGGAGTCGCCTCAGAGGAATCCACCTCTGCCACTGGCAACTCACCAGTCTTACCGTTAACGGCGTGGGGATTAACTGCCGAATCCCCCTCGTTAAGGAACTCTTCCTTAACGCCATTGGGAATGATCATTTCAGACATCCCAATCTCTGGCATCTCACGCCAGAATCGCTTTTGCGATCGAGCAAAGGTGGGTTCATGACTCGCCAATGCTTCACCCGATCGCGGGTGCGTTGAGCCAATGGACTTAGACTTCCAGTCTATCCATGGCTCGTGGCGTTCCAGCCACTTCATGCCCAGAATGAGTCCAAATCCAGGACTAGGCAACGTTCTTAGCTATCGAGGTTTGAAAATTTCAGCTTAAGGTCAATCGAGACCTTGGGTACAGAACCTATACGCCCGTCGCTAGACGGACCGTGACAACGTCACGAGAACGTACCTCTAGGGCCTCGGCATACAGCCGACTCTTCTCCACAGAATTCCGTCTGGCATAATTGTCAGACGCTCTAGAGTCTATCAAGACTCTCCAAGGCTTATCAAAGCCTTTCACGTCCGCAAGGACTCCCAGCAACCCTGGCTGGTACACCAACTCGGTGCTAAAAAGCACCGCTTCCCTCGGGGATTTGTGCTGTCGTCCCCTACCCTGGGGTTAACAGCACTGAGGGGTCCCACAGTAAGGCGCCCCGCACCTATTGGGAGCCGCTGTTTCCCGAAGTCTTGGGCAAGGGCTTTTTTGCCTCCCTCGGCCCCTTCCAGCGACTATCTCGCTGGGGATTTTGTGGACATCTGTTCCGCAGATGATCCGTGCTTCCACACAGGAAGCATCTCAGCGGCCCATGTCGCTGCAACATAGCTAAGAGCTCCGCCTCGAAGCTCTGCGAAAAAGAGTCGGTGTGACTCTTAGCGGAAGGTTTTTCCTCCGCTTCGACCTGACTAAGGTCCATGGGTTCGGGACCCACCTTAGAGGAACGGAAGTTCCTCTCGGAGTTGAACGCCATCTTGAACGCCTCCCCCAGGGATTGGGGTCGGCATCGGAACAATTCCGAACGTGCATGCCCTTCTCTCATGCCTCCCATGAAGACGGGGATGGACAAATCGTCCGAATACGCTTTCGCGTACATCCCTGCCAACAGGGTCTTAAGTTCTTGGATATATGTTTCCAAGTCCCTAGTGCCCTGACGGCACCTCAAAAACGCCAGCTGATTCTGGAAAACCAGATCAGGCGTTGCATACATGTCCATAAGCTTCTGCTTAAGGACCTACCAGGTAGGGAACACGTTTGTGACTGAATCCGAACACGTAAACGCCCATGAACGGGCTTTACCCGTAAGATGGGTCATGTGTGAATGTTGCAAACGAAATTGCGCAACTTCGTTCTGATCCTGTTGCAATTCGTCGCGCAGTACTCTCGATCTGCTGATATTGACTGGAGATCACGTAACTTAGAAGCTTGGTGACTAAGGCGGCGCCGCGCCGTCGAAAATTATGCCTGCAACTTGGAATTCTGGGCGCGTAGATCCTCGATCTCGGCATTGGTGATCGACACCTCACTGAGGCGCGCAGATAGCTCGTCAACTTGGGCTAGGGCAGCAACGAGCTCCTCCCTCTTCACGAGATTAGCTTCATTCTCTGCCCGGATGGGATCACTTTGGATTTTACGTTTGCTGGCCTCGGATGTAAGCTTGATCAGACGCTCGGACAAGCGTTTGTTCTTCGATAAGACGTGGTCGCGCTCTTGCTGCGCCGTGATCAAGAGTTGACGGAGTTGATTGATCGTGGCGCGATCTTGGAGTGCCTCAAGGCGCGAGATCTCCGCAGCTTGATGATCGATGGTCTCCGTATGGACCAATAGAAGATAACGATCTTGATCATGACCACTCTCCATATCGCGGATCCGAACGTGTTGCTCGGATATAGTTCCATCAGCGGTCTTCAGTTTGGTCTGGAGCTCGTTGACAGTCGCACAAACGTAATCGCGCAAAGGTGCAGCTCTCTCACGGAACCACTTCTCGCGATCAGCGAGTTTTCGGGAAAGGCGTGCGTTGGACCACTACAGCATCTGGACAGAGTATTCCAGCACTGACAGCAAGTCAGTCAACAGGACGATCTTCTTTTGCTGCGTGTTAACCTCCTCTTTCTGCACGCATGCTTGGTTGATCATAGAGATCAGCTCATCGGCCTTGGATCGATCGAAGGAGGAGTTACCATCCGTGATCGACTGCATGATCAGCCTGTCAAAAATTTGGAAGTGTATGATCACGACAACCAGATCGATGAGGACCTGATCGATAGGTGGTAACGACATGATCGATGGTTACTAGATCGATGGGAGAAAGGGATTATCATTGGGTAGAAACGACATGATCGATGATGTCATGATTGATGGGTGGTAACGGCATGATCGAAGATGTTATGATTGATGGGTGGCAACGGCATGATCGACCCACGCCCAACCGCTCTACGGCTGGGACGAGGCTGTGGGGAAGCGTATCGAAGCTTTTAAGGCCAACTGTGGTGAGCATGGACGGGCCATCGGATCAGATGCGGCACAAGGTACAGTACACGATGGCAAGAGACAGGCACATGATACATCAGGTTAATTGGTCGATGGAGCATATCAGGCTGGGTAGCTCTGATTGGTTGATATTAGGTAATTGGTTGATTTTAGGATATAAGCTATAATAAAGTTCTCCTTTTGCGTCCAATCAACACGATCATCGATTGTGACGGCGTGATAACATCGTGCCTCCCTTTCATTGCATACGCACCTTACACATCCCGGGCGGGATCACGTAGTGCACTTTTTGGCCCACCGGCAGACGTAAAGTTCTTGAGAACTCACCCTCAACTATGCCCGCTGTGTCAGCATCCCCGTTAGGAAAGGCTACTGGGAGGGTGATCGAGCATAGTGTTCTCACCTCTTCCCCCATTGGTTTGCATCTGTCCTCTAGAAGTTCGGCTTCTCTAAGCTCCCCTTGGGAACTCTAGGTGGATTTTTGTGAAATTTGTCGATCTGCACATAGAAAGTGCAGATCGACCCCCTTTCTCTTAAGTTTAGGCTAGGAATACAAAATATATTTGGTATTTCCGTAGCGATTTAGGCTTAAGATGGTCGACGATCAAGTGGTGAAGACTTCCGCCACGTGACCAAATACCCCTTCGCTGACTACTACTAGATCGAAAGCGTCGATCTGCGATCATCGATCATCGATCTGCGATCTGCGATCTGCGATCATCCACAATCTCGCCAATTCGCACAAGATCAACTAGGTCGATCTGCGATCATCCGCGATCTCGCCAATCGCATAAGATCAACTAGGGTCGATCTGAGATCTCGCCAATTCGCACTAGATCAACTAGATCGATCTGCGATTTTCGACCCCCACTTTTTCCCCGGGGTCTCGAATCGGCAAATTTTTGCACCTGATCGAAACCTGTCCATCTGCTACGAATTCCCCTCGATCATCATCGGAATTGCACGGATCTACGTCCCATTCACCTGGAGAGCGACCCACGCCCAAACCGTCGGGTACACAAGGTGAGCAAAACATAGGCCTTTCACAGGACAACCGGAGGACCCCCTTCGTTAATCGGTAGTCCGGGCACAGAGGGAACGACTGTTCAAGCCTCAAAATTTGGCCAGCCGCTCCACCACAGGGATTTGTCATGAATAATATGTTCCTCACCCAGCGCACCGGCGGCTTAGGCGGTTGGTTTTCGCCGATCAGCGGTAGAACTGGGGTGTTCGCTGTATATCGTACACCTAAGCAGAAATCTTCGTGCGGCTGGGGGCTGATTAAGTAGAAATTCTTCACATGATCAAGTGTGTGGGCGTTTCCAGGGTCCCATAATATTCTCGCTGTATCCAACTAATACCGTTCACCAGATTTGATTGCAGCATGCGGTTACACCGAGTCAATAACGATGCGAGGCCTTAGAACGTAAAAATATTCTTTAATTAGAGGTAATTGCGAACATACTTGGAAAATAAGAAATATTTGAGATAGCCACTAAAAATAAAGAAAACACTCGTGAAACACCAAACAGAACCAATATCCGTTTGATTATTTGCCTGATAACCTCTGAAGATGTGACCAGTTGTCAATCGTAACGAGAATGTTGCTGAATTTCCAGACCACGTCACCAGAGCCGCCCATAAGCCGTGTACCTATCACAGACGTTCAGCGGTTGTGGTGAGTCTCCACACATTCCACTTCCCAATTTACCTTCCAAGATCATCCCCGACTCCGACGTAAAAAGATGATAGACCTGATCAACCGTTTTCGTGGATTGATCCGACACTTCTCATTCGCTTCATCGCAACCAGGGGTGGCCGACTCACGTGATCAATTTCGTCTAGAACCTCACAACAAAATTGTATGAATCCTGTGACATCGCGAGCGACAACAAAGAAGACAAGATGGCACTCGTATCGAGAAGGGTACGGTGTGAACACCGCACGCCAGCGACAAGGAGGATGAGCAGAACCAATCTGGATCGCCATTTTCATGGAGGCATGTTTACGGTGGGACTAGAGGATGGCAGCCACCAAAGAGCCCGTACCTCTGTCGTAGGACAGTACGCTTTCTAGTGCGTTAAGTTGATGTAAATTTTTATAATTTACTCAAATACCATGTCTTTGGCATGGCGAGAACATGACAACTGTCACGATGCAACAAAACAGCTAAATG
>CM047582.1:8195053-8232054 GCA_026184515.1 Peronosclerospora sorghi
ATGTAAGGTGAAGTTTTTGCTATCTGATGATTACGCAATGCTGCAGGAGGGAGACGTGGTGGAACTGCAACCGCGTTTTGATCAGGAGCGAAGGCGGACAATCACCGTTCCAAAGGGTCATGTGTGGGTAGAAGGTGACAATGCAACGTGCTCTGTAGACTCGAGACGTGTGGGTGCTGTTGCTGTATCCCTTTTAATTGGAAGACCATTTTTGATGGTACGTTTTGATGCTAAGGATGCTACAAAAAAATGACTAACGTAATGATATGGGTCTTTGAACGAAGATCTAATTCTTGAAAAGGAACTATTTTTTTTATTCAACGGGACTTCTTGTGGTTTGATGCTACCAAATGAGCATTCAGAGCTGTCAGTGCAATCAAGGTTCATTTACCTATTCTCACTCGTCGCAAGTAAATTACATTTTAGTGCATGTAGCACTTCTTATATATTTTCTAACATGAGATAACGTCTAACATGCCCCTGTAATACCGACATTCAAACTTAGAGATGATTGGCAAGCTAATGTTTCATTAAATAGTCGCCTTAAATTTAGCGATTGGAGGGCACCGCAAAAACAGGGGCATTTTAGGATTTTTTTTAAAGAAGAGGGGCATTTTAGAATTTTTGGGCGAAAACAGGGGCATATTAGACGTTATCTCACTATTTATATATCATTGGTTCTTATGTCCGTAAACCATGGCTTCAGTTTCCCATACTTATTGAATGCCACATCCCTGTGAGTACACCACTCAACTTTGGATTAAGGGTGACGTCTTCATGAAACAACATACAACCTCGATGACCAACTAATTTGATAAGAAATTAAGTGGAAATACAAATTATGTAAATCCCAACTCTTTGTTACTCAATAGATGAACTTGTGCATACTTTTTATGATGATACTCAACAATTTCTTGAATTCTTAGAGATCTGTTTAACAAGTGGGCGCCATGTAGTCTCGTTTAATGACTAGACATCGATAGAGACACTCTTAGAGGAGAAAAAGCAGCGACATATCCTCTATTCTCATTTTTATTTTAAATGATGATACTAAAACCGCGAATAGTTGAGCATATAGTGCACATAGTGGCTTGCCCCAATGTTTTTATGAATTTTGGCCGAAGAAAACAAATCTTACGACGACGATTCCATAATCGATCCAAGTAAAATCAGATGGAAATTACCGTTCCAAAGAGTTCAATATGGACACGACTTACCAAGAAATGAATGAAATGGTGAATTTCAAGATCTGGCAGATTTGAAGTGAATACATTACTACTCCCGTTTGCGCTCCATTTTTGAGGCTTTCTCGCATCACTTGAATTTGGCCTTTTTTCCGCGATTAAACAATTTGATTGTGTCATTCCAGTAGATAATTTGGAGTATAAACATGGGGTTGTGTGACTTTCGACTATTTTTAGCGAATTAACCAGGAATGCACTAGTAAGTAATTCTCACAAATCTGAATGCAATCACCTGTAATGCTGAAATACATCATTCTGCAACCTGCAAACAATAATGCGAAGCTTTTAAAGTTCTTTTTTCGTTTGTTTACATTTTCTTGCACAGCCCTGCGCAGGACTGCGCACAATCCCGACGGGATGGTCACCGGCCACATGGTAAAAAAAGGAACTCTCCCGGCGGACCACCGGAAAGTTTGCGCCTATCCCCCGACGATCGCTCTAACAGACCCTCGCCCGGCGGGCTACAGAAAAGTTCGCGCCTTTCCCCGACGATCCTACCACAACATTTGTCCTACAACACACCCGCCCTTTTACCCGTGTACAGTCGCGGCTGCGTCGCATTATACTCTACTGATCGCCATGGAAAACCTTCCAGCTGATTTTTACCCTTTCCTCGAGAAAGAAGAGCAAGCAGCAAAGCATTCGTAGAACGGTTATGCCGTGTACAGTGCAAGGTCTAAGACAAACAAGGTATGCACTGAAGTGAGGAAGATCTGGATGAAATGCGCGCATGGCATAGAACCAAAAAGTCACGGGAGTGGCACTCGTCCCACATCAAGTGTTCGATCTGGTTGCAAGTGGCAAGCAATCATTCAGCGCAGAGATTGTGACAGCGGAAACCATGTTTTGAGCGTCAGAATCATTATCGGTGAGCGCAATGGGCACAATGCAGTTGAGGATACTGCTGCATATGCGACAAATCGAGTCCTGCAACACGAACAAGAGCACCAAGTCACCACAATCGTGAAAGATGGAGTTACACCACGTGTTGTCCTCTCGATACTCCGTCAAGACGATCCTACAACATTGATCATTGGAAAGGACATATACAATACGAAGCAGAAGGTAAGCAGATTGGATTCCATTCTTTTAAAAATAACCGCGGATATCAGTAACCTCCGCACTTGCTGGGTTTATTAATGCAGTATTTCTTTTCTAGGCAAGAAACTGTGCACTGAATGGGTGTCGACCTATCGAGGCTCTGCTTGATCGTTTTGAAGAGACAAATGTTCACACAGTTTTGCCAATATGAGAGTGGCAACCTATCATGTTTTTATTTCGCCCCAAAGTCAGACATATCCCTAGCGACAGGATTTTCAGCAAACGCAGTGCGTAGAATGACCATTACAAACATCATATTTGAATGAAGACTAGTATTAACTTTTGCTTTTGGTCCACTCGCGCAACCAGATATTTATCACGGATTCTACCCAAAAGACACAGAGGTACAAGTTGCCACTTCTGCATGTCGTCGGAGTCACACCCACTAATCAGACTGTGTTACTCGCATACGGCTTTCTTTCGGAAGAAAGCGACAAAGATTACACGTGGGATTTGCAGCAGTATCGGAGTTGCTTTGGAAAGTTAATTGGTAGCGGAAAAATCACTGTTGTTGTCGATCGAGAGCTTGCACTAATAGCTGGAACGAGCCGTATTTTCTCGCGCCGTTGTACTAATCTGCATTTGGCATGTCAACAAAAACGTGCAAGCGAAGGCAAAAAGGTAAGAGCAGCGGTTGAGAACTTATAACATGCCCCAATTTGCTGTTACTCTTGATCGCTTACAAAAGGAACTTCAAGACCGCAGCTGAGTACTGAAAATTCTGGGAGAATTGGATGTCCATTTGTAACTGTAGCCGGTGCGTACACGCACGGTGCGGCTAGCGCACAGAGGAAGACTTTCCTTTAAGCGGCGTTCGCCGCTACTTAGCCGATACGCCCTTATAAAGGGCTTAGTAAGAGAGAACTCTCTTACTCGGGGCCAAGATTCTACTTTGGTTTAACAGTTAGCACAAGCTAACGCCTTAACACAAGGCTCCCTTAATAAGGGGGTAGCTAAGGGAAGAACTTCCCTTACGCTACTACACTCACTACGCGCGCGACCGGTCGATATCGTGCGTCCTGTAGTCTTTTGAGTGAAATGTAAACTGAATGTATATTTTATATGTAATTAGCCTAAATTAATTTAAACTAATGTAAACTATATGTAATACTAAGTAGAACTTACTAAATTCGTACCTAGCTAAAATGTAGTGTACACCACCTGTGTACTAACACGTGGCTGGCTGCCACGCCTCCACCAAGGACTCCTTCCCTGATTGGTTAAAATAACCAATAGGTCCAAACCTTTCGGACCGGTCAATACTGAACCCCAACCATAGTGTACCCACGTACACCACATACTAAATGTAACCAGAATGTAAACCTGTTACATCCTCCCCCATCAAGACTATTGCTTACGCAATAAATCAATTTTAGTTTGAGAACTCCAACTTCCAGAAACACTGTCTAACCATGAGCACCATTAGTGGTGCTGTGGATTCTCTTCAAGAAGAGGAGGTAGTCTATTCCGAGAACTCGGAGGTGGATGCCCTTGGGGGGATCTCCCCAAAGGCTGACTCTCCGACAACGCCGATTTTGCGATTTCGGCAGCCTAATCCGTTCCCCACACGTGGGCAAAATGCACTAACTAGTGCGCCACCCCTTCCAATGTCGTATGATACATCCGGATCGCCGAAGGCGATCATCACAAACGAGCTGGACGCAGATCAAGAAACCCAACTTGCCGCACAGGCACGAAGGGCTGCGTTACGCGCCCCCAAACGCCCGCCACGGACGGCATATAATTTGAAGGTACTCGTGACCTTTCAAAGTGGGCTAGGAATATGGTAAGGAATGGTTTAGCATTCTATACCCCTGGCCCTGCGGCTGAACAGACGTATCAATGCGAACGCCGGGAGAAACACCGGCAACAACTGCTCACGCAAAAGCAGTTCACTAGCGTCTCATACTGAGAGCGCCTCGACAGGTAGGGACAGGGTGCCCCTGTTGAGATTCTCCGCGAGGTTCCTATCATTCTCTCTCCGGGAGAAAATGCCGGAGATGCAGAAAAAAAATCCGCGCTTGGGCGGAAGGGGAGAAGCTCCTCCCCAGCTTTATTGAGCTGCACAACAGCTATTCCCGTCGTGACGTTTGGGTGGAGAGGGCGTTGCTCATGGCATTCGCCAGAGCCAAAGCGATGGAGCTATTACGTGCCCCTTATCGCACGCGCTACGCCAGCGCGCTTCCCCCACCACGGTGCCAGAGGACAGTGTGAGCGCCACATCTGCCTCCGGCGAACTCCCAACTACTGGGAGTGAAGGGGCTTCTCGCGCCCCTTTGGTCGTTGACCCGCAGCGGTATTCTCCCGCTCGAACACGTCAACGACGTCGCGGCAATCCTGCCGTAGGGGAGTCTCGGATTCCCACGAACTCTGTGAGTGTGGATAACCCTTCCACTTCACCAGATACTGGGTTTGACACCAATGATGGCGTCGCGCCATCAGACGCTCCACATGATAATGTGGAGTACCCTCCGCATCGAGCATCGGAGGAGGAGGTCGCGCAATTGCGACATGAGATTCGTGAGCGCTGTGATCGACACAGCCGTCACATCTATGCTGTCCACGAGGGACTCCGCGAGGAGCGGCATGCCACTGAACGCTTCGAGAGGCGGCTTGCCTCTCTCGAGACGAACTTTACGGAGCTTCGTGGTCGCATTTTAGCCCTTTCGGGCTTCCTTCGCCCTGCCGTGCCTTACGGCTCTTACAGCTATCCGCCTTTCTGCCCCCCTCCAGGAGGGGGCCCGCCTCCGGGTCCTGGTATGGCTTAATCATACTAACATAGAAGGTTGGATGCGTACGCATCGCCTTCGGGATGTCCAAGGTATACGACAAGCCCTTTCTGGCTAGTACCTTAAAAGGCCCCACAAACCTGGGGCGCAGTTTATTCCGCAACACGTTGGAAACTGCATGTGTAGGAAGATTTTTAGCGTTTACTAAAACACTTTCTCCTACTTTGTACACCTTTTTGTTACGATACCCCTTGGGGTCATCCTGCGCCTTCTGCTTGTCTTGGCTTTCCGCCATGGCATGGCAGACGTGTCGTAAGAGACTAAGGCGCGTCGATAAGAACTTATCGATGTGCTTTAGCACAGATACAGGGCTGACATCCGGGAATCCTCCCCCCTCAAGCCCTGGGCCACACACGCGTGGCGTCAACGGAACCCTCGGATTCACTAATCCGTTCACTTAAAACGGGGTAAACCCCGTAGATGCATGGACCGAATTGTTAATAGCAAATTCGGCCATAGGAAGCATCTCACTCCAACTCTTTGGAGAATCCGGACATAAACTCCGTAGAATATCCTCAACAACGCGATTAACGCGTTCCGTATGACCGTCCGTCTGCGGATGATCCGCAGTGGACATGAGGAGCTTGGTGCCCAGCACCCTAAACAACGCTCCCCAAAACTGTCCCCTAAAACGGGGATCCCGATCCGACCCAACGGAGGGTAGACCATGCTGTCGGAAGACACGGTCTAGGAACACTTTCGCTGTTCCTTGTCCATCAATGAACTCTGGCACCGCCGTCAGGTGAGCCATCTTGCTCAATCGGTCTACAAAGACCAATATGCCGGTGTTCCCGGCCTTATCCTTCGGAAACCGAAGATAAAATCCATACTAATGAATTTCCAACACTTCGTTGGCACGGACAAGCCCGCCAAAGGCGCAGCTGAACTTGCAGAGGGTTTAACCCTCTGACTCGTCGCACAGGTGCGTATATACGCACCGACCCACTTATACATGTTGGGCCACCAACCCAAAGCGCTTAAAGCGCTGTATGTCTTATCCCGACCTAAATGACCCCCGGTAGGGGCGTCATGTGCCTCAAAGGGGACTCTATACTTCAGTTCCTCATCATGAAGAACAACCACCCGCGGAGTATCCTCCGCGCTCGTGCTATAATATAGCAAACCGTCACAGTACCTGTAACGGTGTAAACGAGCTTTAGCTCGACTTGACAGGGTTGTCTCAGACGAGCCAAGTCACTTTCCACCGAACGCACTGATAAGCGCCGTACACTGTGGGTCTTTTTCATACGCCTGGCGTATGAGATCCACCTCAGACGAGGTGACGAATGTCGCGTGAGTGAGCTCGTAATGCTTGCCAGGTTAATACTTAACCTCAACGTTATACTCCGCAAAGAAGGAGAGCCAACGGGCCATCCTTTGGGAGAGATGAGGCGACTTCGTCACTGTCCGTAAGGACGCGTGTTCAGAATAAACCACGAACGGCTTTGAGACGAGTAGGTGAACCCTAAACTTGACAAGGGCATACTTCATTGCAAGTAGCTCCTTGTCATGAACGGGATAATTCCGTTCCGCAGATTTAAGCTGCCTCGACTCAAACGCAATCACGCGTTCCCGTCCCGCGTCATCTGCTTGTAACAAAGCACATCCGATTCCGAAATCAGAGGCGTCGCAGACGACGCTAAAAGTTTTCCCAGAGTCTGGAAGAGCAAGAACGGGGGCTTTTAACAAGCTCCCCTTAACCTCTTCAAAAGCGTTTTGGTGTTTGGTTTCCCAACACCAATCAACATCCTTCTTAAGAAGATCGGTTAATGGCTTCGCCATTTCAGCGTAGCTCTCGCTGTACTTGTGGAGATAATTGGCTAATCCAAGCCACTTCCGTAAATCTCTAAGATTTACAGGCGAAGGCCACTCCACAATGGTTTTCACGTTCGCGGGATCCGCCCGCACTCCATCCTTACCGATGAAGCATCTGAGTAAAGGAATTTCCTCAGCACCAAAGATACATTTGGATGCGTTCGCATATAGCTTATGCTCCCGCATACTTCGAGCACCGCTACAAGGTGTATAAGATGCGTCTGAACATCAAACGAGTCGCCTTCCGCGCGACTATGAACGAATATATCGTCGAAGTACGTCTGAGCGTACTTTCTATGAGAGCGGAAGAGTTGAGTCACCAAGCGATTAAAGGTCGCTGGAGCATTCAAAGCCCCTGTGGCATAACAAGACACTCCCACAGCATTCCACTAGGCGTGCTGACCTCTGTAAGAGGAATATCGGATGCTCGCATGAGCACCTGATAATACCCGTCCACCAGATCTAAGGCACTGTAAACAGTACCGCCCACCATATTGTTCTGGAGTACATCATTCCGAGGAATCGGAGTTTGTATGGGTACAGTAGTTGCATTCAGCTTGTTGTACGCATGCACAATGCGCCACTTTCCGTTCGGCTTACGAACACAAATAGTGGGAGATGAATGGGGAGATTTACTCTCCCGTACCATCCCTGCCTCTTCTTTCCCCTTGAAGAATGCGTCGATGACGTCGCATTGCTCCTTGGGGAGAGGCCACTGCCTAGTGACGCAGTATTTGGTTCCAGGAACCAAATCAATTTCATGTCGGACTCCCCGATCCGGTGGTAACCCCATCGGCGGGTTGTCACTAATGACATCTCCGAATTCCTTTAACAAGGAATGGTAAGGGTCCTCAGAATCCTCAAGGATCTTGAGACCTCTTCGGGAATTCAATGCTTGTTTGGTTTGCACCAAAACTGACTCGTCCATCGTGGATGAGGAGTTCAACTCCTCTTCCGGACGTAATACGACAACCTCGTCGATTTCACCTGCTTTCAAAGCAGTTCCAAACTCGTTGAAGGACATCTCCTCCAAAGACAACAGTTCGCCTACCCCAGGCAACCGTTCAAGGCTTACGCTTTCTGTGAAAACGCCTGTCACACTATTCAGCATCCGATAGGACTGCTGACTACTGGCCTCAGGACTCATCTCGGGACCCAGATGGGGGGGAGTCAGTTGCCCCATCTATTGGAAGCGCATCGCGCCTATCCACAGAGGTCTCTAACTCTACCACCGGTGACTTACCGGGATCACCTAATAATGCGTGGTCGGAATTATTTCCGACGTGCAAAAGAGACGAACTACGTGTCTCTTCGCTTGGAAGCGCCTCGCGCTTAACCACAGGGGTCTCTATACCTACCACTGGAGTCGCAACTTGTTTGCCGAACACGGCGTGGTCGGAATCAGTTCCGACTTGTAGAAGAGACAAACTACGGGTCTCATCTCTAGGAAGCGCCTCGCGCTTAACCTCAGAGGAATCCACCTCTACCACTGGCGACTCACCAGTCTCGCCTATATCGGCGTGGGGATTAATCGCCGAATCCCCTTTGTTAAGGAGCTCTTCCTTAACGCCATTGGGAATGATCATTTCAGACATCCCCATATCTGGCATCTCACGCCAGAATCGCTTTTGCGATCGAGCAAAGGTGGGTTCATGACTCGCCAATGCTTCCCCCGATCGCGGGTGCGTTGAGCTAATGGACTTAGACTTCCAGTTTATCCATGGCTCGTGGCGTTCCAGCCACTTCATGCCCAGCATGAGGTCATACCTCGAGTCCAAATCCAGGACTAGGCAACGTTCTAAGCTGTCAAAGTCTGCAAACTTCAGCTTAAGGTCAATCGAGACCTTGGGTACAGAAACATGTACGCCCGTCGCAAGACGGACCGTGACAACGTCACGAGAACGTGCCTCTAGGGACTCGGCATACAGCCGACTCTTCACAACAAAAGCTTGTCTGACATAATTGTCAGAAGCTCCAGAGTCTATCAAGACTCTCCAAGGATTATCAAAGCCTTTCACGTCCGCAAGGACTACCAGCAACACCGGCTGGTACACCAACTCGGTGCTAGAAAGCACCGTTTCCCTTGGGGCTTTGTGCTGTCCTCCCCTACCCTGGGTTTAACAGCACTGAGGGACCCCCCAGTAGGGCGCCCCGCACCTACTGGGAGCCGTCGTTTCCCGACGGCTTGGGAAAGGGCTTCTTCCCAACCCTTGGCCCCTTAAAGCGAATATCACGCTGGGGGTTCCGCGGACATCTGTTCCTCAGATGATCCGTGCTTCCACACAAGAAGCATCTTAGCGGCCCATGCCGCTGCAGCATTGCGAGGAGCTCCGCTTCGAAGCCCTGCGGTAAGGAGTCAGAGTGACTCGTAGCGTAAGGTTTCTCCTCCACTTCGACCTGACTCAGGTCCATGGGTTCGGGACCCACCTTAGAGGAACGAAAGTTCCTCTCGGCGTTAAACGCCATCTTAAACGCCTCCCCCAGGGATTGGGGTCGGCATCGGAATAGTTCCGAACGTGCTGGCCCTTCTTTCAGGACTCCCATGAGGACGGGTATGGACAAATCGTCCGAATACGCTTTCGCGTACATCCCTGCCAACAGGGTCTTCAGTTCTTGGACATATGTCTCCAAGTCCCTAGTGCCCTGACGGCACCTCAAAAACGCCAGCTGATTCTGGAAAAACAGATCAGGAGTGGCGTACATATCCATAAGCTTTTGCTTAAGGACTTCCCAGGTTGGGAACACGTCCGTGACCGCATCCGGACACGTAAACGCCCATGTACGGGCTTTGCCCGTTAGATGGGTCAGTGCAAGTCCCACTTGCAAGTGATCGGCGATCACATTCGCTGTGTTGAAGGCCGTTTTGACCTCTCGTAACCACACATAAAGAGTATCACCTTTTTCACCGGTGAATTCCTTTATCTTAAAGGATAATGGGGGACGCACCCCCGTGGAACGACCTCCACCTAAACTCGCCTCATGGGAGATGAGGGCATTGACCCTTTCCTTCACGGCCTCAAGGCCCTGCTCCACTAGGAGCTGCATGCCTTCGTCACCCAGTAAGGATAACAGCCTGTTAAAGGCTTTCTGCTGGACGAGGGTTAACCTGTCCCAATCGTCCTGATTCATCCCTTGCAGAGGATGCCGTAGCTTACCAACACAGGTGTTGGATTGACTACAAGTGCTACCTGATGTAGCCAGTGCGTACACGCACGGTGCGGCTAGCGCACATAGGAAGACTTTCCTTTAAGCGGCGTTCGCCGCTACTTAGCCGATACGCCCTTATAAAAGGGCTTAGTAAGAGAGAACTCTCTTACTCGGGGCCAAGATTCTCCTTTGGTTTAACAGTTAGCACAAGCCAACGCCTTAACACAAGGCTACCTTAATAAGGGGGTAGCTAAGGGAAGAACTTCCCTTACGCTACTACACTCACTACGCGCGCGACCGGTCGATATCGTGCGTCCTGTAGTCTTTTGAGTGAAATGTAAACTGAATGTATATTTTATATGTAATTAGCCTAAATTAATTTAAACTAATGTAAACTATATGTAATACTAAGTAGAACTTACTAAATTCGTACCTAGCCAAAATGTAGTGTACACCACCTGTGTACTAACACGTGGCTGGCTGCCACGCCTCCACCAAGGGCTCCTTCCCTGATTGGTTAAAATAACCAATGTTCCAAACCTTTCGGACCGGTCAATGCTGAACCCCAACTGTAGTGTACTCACGTATACCACACATACTAAATGTAACCAGAATGTAACCCTGTTACAAGCGTCCTCCAACTCCTTTCCCTCCTCCACTGATTCCTCCAATTCTGCATCTTCGATTTCCTCCTCTGCCTCCTCCATTTCGCTTTCGGCAGCAGCCATGGCTTTCTTCGCATCATCCACTTCTACGTCGTCGCCTTCTACTAACCCTTCCTCAAGCCCATCCTCAGCATTATCTATTTTGTCTAGCGCAACCAATTTCTTCATCTTGGTAACATGCAAGTCGTTCGCAATATGATCACGCATTTTCTTCGACAAACGTCGATGACCGTCTGGTTCTTCGTCGTCGTCTTCATTTTCGTCGTCGTCGTCATCATCTTCGACGTCGTCATCATATTGCTCTTCTTCCGTAACAGTGCTGCGCTTTTCTTCCTTCTCCTCCTCCTCCCCATCTTCAGTGTCCTTCAACTTGATTTTCTCCGCTTCCGCGTCTTCGATGCTGTTCCAGGTAAGTCAGTTATTTTCAGCCGATGAAAATGAGAGCTACGTACACCAAAAGACGGATCAAATTTTATTATATATATAGATTTGCAAGTTCAAGCAGAGTCCATGCCACGTGCATTAAACTGACAACTCCATAGTGTCAAAGCAGGTGTCTGAAATGTCTTAAATAATTTTTATGCGCAAAAGTGTAGATTCTTTATTGTTCCCCGAACTCTAATATGACTATCGCTTACTCTCTTGTGCGCCTTGCTTTCTTGGAGGACGTTGAACGCCAAAGTAGCTTTGCAAAAAAACGACCAGGGCCAAGTTATCTCTTGCGTTGCTTCAGATTGAAAATGTAACAGGGTTACATTCTGGTTACATTTAGTATGTGTGGTGTACGTGAGTACACTACGGTTGGGGGTCAGTATTGACCGGTACGAAAGGTTTGGACCATTGGTTATTTTAACCAATCAGGGCAGGAGCCCTTGGTGGAGGCGTGGCAGCCAGCCACGTGTTAGTACACAGGTGGTGTACACTACATTTTAGCTAGGTACGAATTTAGTAAGTTCTACTTAGTATTACATATAGTTTACATTAGTTTAAATTAATTTAGGCTAATTACATATAAAATATACATTCAGTTTACATTTCACTCAAAAGACTACAGGACGCACGATATCGACCGGTCGCGCGCGTAGTGAGTGTAGTAGCGTAAGGGAAGTTCTTCCCTTAGCTACCCCCTTATTAAGGTAGCCTTGTGTTAAGGCGTTGGCTTGTGCTAACTGTTAAACCAAAGGAGAATCTTGGCCCCGAGTAAGAGAGTTCTCTCTTACTAAGCCCTTTTATAAGGGCGTATCGGCTAAGTAGCGGCGAACGCCGCTTAAAGGAAAGTCTTCCTATGTGCGCTAGCCGCACCGTGCGTGTACGCACTGGCTACATCAGGTAGCACTTGTAGTCAATCCAACACCTGTGTTGGTAAGCTACGGCATCCTCTGCAAGGGATGAATCAGGACGATTGGGACAGGTTAACCCTCGTCCAGCAGAAAGCCTTTAACAGGCTGTTATCCTTACTGGGTGACGAAGGCATGCAGCTCCTAGTGGAGCAGGGCCTTGAGGCCGTGAAGGAAAGGGTCAATGCCCTCATCTCCCATGAGGCGAGTTTAGGTGGAGGTCGTTCCACGGGGGTGCGTCCCCCATTATCCTTTAAGATAAAGGAATTCACCGGTGAAAAAGGTGATACTCTTTATGTGTGGTTACGAGAGGTCAAAACGGCCTTCAACACAGCGAATGTGATCGCCGATCACTTGCAAGTGGGACTTGCACTGACCCATCTAACGGGCAAAGCCCGTACATGGGCGTTTACGTGTCCGGATGCGGTCACGGACGTGTTCCCAACCTGGGAAGTCCTTAAGCAAAAGCTTATGGATATGTACGCCACTCCTGATCTGTTTTTCCAGAATCAGCTGGCGTTTTTGAGGTGCCGTCAGGGCACTAGGGACTTGGAGACATATGTCCAAGAACTGAAGACCCTGTTGGCAGGGATGTACGCGAAAGCGTATTCGGACGATTTGTCCATACCCGTCCTCATGGGAGTCCTGAAAGAAGGGCCAGCACGTTCGGAACTATTCCGATGCCGACCCCAATCCCTGGGGGAGGCGTTTAAGATGGCGTTTAACGCCGAGAGGAACTTTCGTTCCTCTAAGGTGGGTCCCGAACCCATGGACCTGAGTCAGGTCGAAGTGGAGGAGAAACCTTACGCTACGAGTCACTCTGACTCCTTACCGCAGGGCTTCGAAGCGGAGCTCCTCGCAATGCTGCAGCGGCATGGGCCGCTAAGATGCTTCTTGTGTGGAAGCACGGATCATCTGAGGAACAGATGTCCGCGGAACCCCCAGCGTGATATTCGCTTTAAGGGGCCAAGGGTTGGGAAGAAGCCCTTGCCCAAGCCGTCGGGAAACGACGGCTCCCAGTAGGTGCGGGGCGCCCTACTGGGGGTCCCTCAGTGCTGTTAAACCCAGGGTAGGGGAGGACAGCACAAAGCCCCAAGGGAAACGGTGCTTTCTAGCACCGAGTTGGTGTACCAGCCGGTGTTGCTGGTAGTCCTTGCGGACGTGAAAGGCTTTGATAATCCTTGGAGAGTCTTGATAGACTCTGGAGCTTCTGACAATTATGTCAGACAAGCTTTTGTTGTGAAGAGTCGGCTGTATGCCGAGTCCCTAGAGGCACGTTCTCGTGACGTTGTCACGGTCCGTCTTGCGACGGGCGTACATGTTTCTGTACCCAAGGTCTCGATTGACCTTAAGCTGAAGTTTGCAGACTTTGACAGCTTAGAACGTTGCCTAGTCCTGGATTTGGACTCGAGGTATGACCTCATGCTGGGCATGAAGTGGCTGGAACGCCACGAGCCATGGATAAACTGGAAGTCTAAGTCCATTAGCTCAACGCACCCGCGATCGGGGGAAGCATTGGCGAGTCATGAACCCACCTTTGCTCGATCGCAAAAGCGATTCTGGCGTGAGATGCCAGATATGGGGATGTCTGAAATGATCATTCCCAATGGCGTTAAGGAAGAGCTCCTTAACAAAGGGGATTCGGCGATTAATCCCCACGCCGATATAGGCGAGACTGGTGAGTCGCCAGTGGTAGAGGTGGATTCCTCTGAGGTTAAGCGCGAGGCGCTTCCTAGAGATGAGACCCGTAGTTTGTCTCTTCTACAAGTCGGAACTGATTCCGACCACGCCGTGTTCGGCAAACAAGTTGCGACTCCAGTGGTAGGTATAGAGACCCCTGTGGTTAAGCGCGAGGCGCTTCCAAGCGAAGAGACACGTAGTTCGTCTCTTTTGCACGTCGGAAATAATTCCGACCACGCATTATTAGGTGATCCCGGTAAGTCACCGGTGGTAGAGTTAGAGACCTCTGTGGATAGGCGCGATGCGCTTCCAATAGATGGGGCAACTGACTCCCCCCCATCTGGGTCCCGAGATGAGTCCTGAGGCCAGTAGTCAGCAGTCCTATCGGATGCTGAATAGTGTGACAGGCGTTTTCACAGAAAGCGTAAGCCTTGAACGGTTGCCTGGGGTAGGCGAACTGTTGTCTTTGGAGGAGATGTCCTTCAACGAGTTTGGAACTGCTTTGAAAGCAGGTGAAATCGACGAGGTTGTCGTATTACGTCCGGAAGAGGAGTTGAACTCCTCATCCACGATGGACGAGTCAGTTTTGGTGCAAACCAAACAAGCATTGAATTCCCGAAGAGGTCTCAAGATCCTTGAGGATTCTGAGGACCCTTACCATTCCTTGTTAAAGGAATTCGGAGATGTCATTAGTGACAACCCGCCGATGGGGTTACCACCGGATCGGGGAGTCCGACATGAAATTGATTTGGTTCCTGGAACCAAATACTGCGTCACTAGGCAGTGGCCTCTCCCCAAGGAGCAATGCGACGTCATCGACGCATTCTTCAAGGGGAAAGAAGAGGCAGGGATGGTACGGGAGAGTAAATCTCCCCATTCATCTCCCACTATTTGTGTTCGTAAGCCGAACGGAAAGTGGCGCATTGTGCATGCGTACAACAAGCTGAATGCAACTACTGTACCCATACAAACTCCGATTCCTCGGAATGATGTACTCCAGAACAATATGGTGGGCGGTACTGTTTACAGTGCCTTAGATCTGGTGGACGGGTATTATCAGGTGCTCATGCGAGCATCCGATATTCCTCTTACAGAGGTCAGCACGCCTAGTGGAATGCTGTGGGAGTGTCTTGTTATGCCACAGGGGCTTTGAATGCTCCAGCGACCTTTAATCGCTTGGTGACTCAACTCTTCCGCTCTCATAGAAAGTACGCTCAGACGTACTTCGACGATATATTCGTTCATAGTCGCGCGGAAGGCGACTCGTTTGATGTTCAGACGCATCTTATACACCTTGTAGCGGTGCTCGAAGTATGCGGGAGCATAAGCTATATGCGAACGCATCCAAATGTATCTTTGGTGCTGAGGAAATTCCTTTACTCAGATGCTTCATCGGTAAGGATGGAGTGCGGGCGGATCCCGCGAACGTGAAAACCATTGTGGAGTGGCCTTCGCCTGTAAATCTTAGAGATTTACGGAAGTGGCTTGGATTAGCCAATTATCTCCACAAGTACAGCGAGAGCTACGCTGAAATGGCGAAGCCATTAACCGATCTTCTTAAGAAGGATGTTGATTGGTGTTGGGAAACCAAACACCAAAACGCTTTTGAAGAGGTTAAGGGGAGCTTGTTAAAAGCCCCCGTTCTTGCTCTTCCAGACTCTGGGAAAACTTTTAGCGTCGTCTGCGACGCCTCTGATTTCGGAATCGGATGTGCTTTGTTACAAGCAGATGACGCGGGACGGGAACGCGTGATTGCGTTTGAGTCGAGGCAGCTTAAATCTGCGGAACGGAATTATCCCGTTCATGACAAGGAGCTACTTGCAATGAAGTATGCCCTTGTCAAGTTTAGGGTTCACCTACTCGTCTCAAAGCCGTTCGTGGTTTATTCTGAACACGCGTCCTTACGGACAGTGACGAAGTCGCCTCATCTCTCCCAAAGGATGGCCCGTTGGCTCTCCTTCTTTGCGGAGTATAACGTTGAGGTTAAGTATTAACCTGGCAAGCATTACGAGCTCACTCACGCGACATTCGTCACCTCGTCTGAGGTGGATCTCATACGCCAGGCGTATGAAAAAGACCCACAGTGTACGGCGCTTATCAGTGCGTTCGGTGGAAAGTGACTTGGCTCGTCTGAGACAACCCTGTCATGTCGAGCTAAAGCTCGTTTACACCGTTACAGGTACTGTGACGGTTTGCTATATTATAGCACGAGCGCGGAGGATATATTGCCGCGGGTGGTTGTTCTTCATGATGAGGAACTGAAGTATAGAGTCCCCTTTGAGGCACATGACGCCCCTACCGGGGGTCATTTAGGTCGGGATAAGACATACAGCGCTTTAAGCGCTTTGGATTGGTGGCCCAACATGTATAAGTGGGTCGGTGCGTATATACGCACCTGTGCGACGAGTCAGAGGGTTAAACCCTCTGCAAGTTCAGCTGCGCCTTTGGCGAGCTTGTCCGTGCCAACGAAGTGTTGGAAATTCATTAGTATGGATTTTATCTTCGGTTTCCGAAGGATAAGGCCGGGAACACCGGCATATTGGTCTTTGTAGACCGATTGAGCAAGATGGCTCACCTGACGGCGGTGCCAGAGTCCATTGATGGACAAGGAACAGCGAAAGTGTTCCTAGACCGTGTCTTCCGACAGCATGGTCTACCCTCCGTTGGGTCGGATCGGGATCCCCGTTTTAGGGGACATTTTTGGGGAGCGTTGTTTAGGGTGCTGGGCACCAAGCTCCTCATGTCCACTGCGGATCATCCGCAGACGGACGGTCATACGGAACGCGTTAATCGCGTTGTTGAGGATATTCTACGGAGTTTATGTCCGGATTCTCCAAAGAGTTGGAGTGAGATGCTTCCTATGGCCGAATTTGCTATTAACAATTCGGTCCATGCATCTACGGGGTTTACCCCGTTTTAAGTGAACGGATTAGTGAATCCGAGGGTTCCGTTGACGCCACGCGTGTGTGGCCCAGGGCTTGAGGGGGGAGGATTCCCGGATGTCAGCCCTGTATCTGTGCTAAAGCACATCGATAAGTTCTTATCGACGCGCCTTAGTCTCTTACGACACGTCTGCCATGCCATGGCGGAAAGCCAAGACAAGCAGAAGGCGCAGGATGACCCCAAGGGGTATCGTAACGAAAAGGTGTACAAAGTAGGAGAAAGTGTTTTAGTAAACGCTAAAAATCTTCCTACACATGCAGTTTCCAACGTGTTGCGGAATAAACTGCGCCCCAGGTTTGTGGGGCCTTTTAAGGTACTAGCCAGAAAGGGCTTGTCGTATACCTTGGACATCCCGAAGGCGATGCGTACGCATCCAACCTTCTATGTTAGTATGATTAAGCCATACCAGGACCCGGAGGCGGGCCCCCTCCTGGAGGGGGGCAGAAAGGCGGATAGCTGTAAGAGCCGTAAGGCACGGCAGGGCGAAGGAAGCCCGAAAGGGCTAAAATGCGACCACGAAGCTCCGCAACGTTCGTCTCGAGAGAGGCAAGCCGCCTCTCGAAGCGTTCAGTGGCATGCCACTCCTCGCGGAGTCTTTCGTGGACAGCATAGATGTGACGGCTGTGTCGATCACAGCGCTCACGAATCTCATGTCGCAATTGCGCGACCTCCTCCTCCGATGCTCGATGCGGAGGGTACTCCACATTATCATGTGGAGCGTCTGATGGCGCGACGCCATCATTGGTGTCAAACCCAGTATCTGGTGAAGTGGAAGGGTTATCCACACTCACAGAGTTCGTGGGAATCCGAGACTCCCCTACGGCAGGATTGCCGCGACGTCGTTGACGTGTTCGAGCGGGAGAATACCGCTGCGGGTCAACGACCAAAGGGGCGCGAGAAGCCCCTTCACTCCCAGTAGTTGGGAGTTCGCCGGAGGCAGATGTGGCGCTCACATTGTCCTCTGGCACCGTGGTGGGGGAAGGGGCGCTGGCGTAGCGCGTGCGATAAGGGGCACGTAATAGCTCCATCGCTTTTTCTCTGGCGAATGCCATGCGCAACGCCCTCTCCACCCAAGCGTCACGACGGGAATAGCTGTTGTGCAGCTCATTAAAGCTGGGGAGGAGCTTTACCCCTTCCGCCCAAGCGCGGAATTTCTTTTCTGAATCTTCGGCATTTTCTCCCGGAGAGAGAATGATAGGAACCTCGCGGAGAATCTCAACAGGGGCACCCTGTGCCTGCCGGTCGAGAAGCTCTAGGTATGAGACGCTAGTGAACTGCTTTTGCGTGAGCAGTTGTTGCCGGAGTTTCTCCCGGCGTTCGCATTGATACGGCTGTTCAGCCGCAGGGACAGGGGTATAGAATGCTAAACCATTCCTTACAATACTCCTAGCCCACTTTGGAAGGTCAAAAGGACCTTCAAATTATATGCCTCCCATGGCGGGCGTTTGGGGGCGCGTAACGCAGCCCTTCGTACCAGTGCGGCAAGTTGGGTTTCTTGAGTTGCGTCCAGCTCATTGGTGATGATCGCCTTCGGCGATCCGGATGTATCATCCGACATGGGCAGGGGTTGGCACACTAGTTAGTGCATTTTCCCCACGTGTTGGGAACGGATTAGGCTGCCGACATCGGCGTTCAGCGTTGTCGGAGCGGTCATCCTTTGGGGAGATATCCCCAAAGGCATCCACCTCCGAGTTCTCGGAATAGTCTACCAGTTGGAGTTCTCCAGCTAAAATTGATTTATTGCGTAAGCAATAGTCTTGTTGGGGGAGGATGTAACAGGGTTTCATTCTGGTTACATTTAGTATGTGTGGTGTACCTGAGTACACTACGGTTGGGGTTCAGTATTGACCGGTTCGAAAGGTTTGGACCATTGGTTATTTTAACCAATCAGGGCAGGAGTCCTAGGTGGAGGCGTGGCAGCCAGCCACGTGTTAGTACACAGGTGGTGTACACTATATTTTGGCTAGGTACGAATTTAGTAAGTTCTACTTAGTATTACATATAGTTTACATTAGTTTAAATTAGGAAAAATTTAATGCGCCCCCCCCCAAATGAGAATTTCGAATATTTTTTCACAAAAGTTAGGAAAGCGCTATTTGTCCCCCATCTCCGCCCCCAGAAATTATTTCCATGGATCAGCGCTTTCCTAAGTAATATCGAAAATTTTCAAGAAGAGCTTCAGTAAACCTACTAATCAAGATACTGGTGCCGTGGCTATGATCGTAATTGAAACCAGAGATGAAGGAGAAGGCTAGTTCTTCTGCCATTGCACTTGATCTGTAACAGGGTTACATTTGAGTTACATTTAGTGTTGGTGTACATGAGTACACTACGGTTGAGGTCAGTATTGACCGGTTTGAAAGGTTTTGAACCATTGGTTATTTAACCAATCAGGGCAGGGGCCCTTGGTGTGGTGGTGTGTCAGACATTCACGTGTCGGTACACAGGTGTGTACACTATATTTTAGCTAGGTACGAATTTGGAATATTCTACTTAGTATTACATATAGTTTATATTCGTTTAAATTAATTTAGGCTAATTACATATTAAATATATTCAGTTTACATTTCACTCTAAAGTGCAGACGCGCGACCTCGATCGGTCGCGCGTGCAGTGAGTCTCGTAGGTAAGAGGGAGGCCTCCCTTTACTTACACCCCGTAAAGGGAATACAGCCGTTAAGGCTACGTAGTAAACCAACCCGGGAATATTGGCCCCGAGTAGGAGATCTCTCCTACTAAGCCCTTTATAAGGGCGTATCGGCTAGGTAGCGGGAGATACCGCTTTAACGAAGAGTCTTCCTCTGTGCGCTAGCCTCACCGTGCGTATACGCACGGGCTACATCTGGTAGCACTTGTAGTCAATCCAACACCTGTGTTGGTATACTAAGGCATCCTCTGCAAAGGATGAATCAGTACGATTGGGATAGTTTGACCCTCGTCCAGCAGGAAGTCTTTAAAAGGCTGTTACCATTAATGGGTGACGAAGGCATAAAGCTCCTAGTGGGGCAGGGCCTTGAGGCCGTAAAGGCAAGGGTAAATGCCCTCATCGCTCATGAGGCGAGTTGTAGTGGAGGTAGTTCCACGGGGGTGCGACCCCCATTATCCTTTAAGATAAAGGAGTTCACCGGAGAGAAGGGTGACAACCTTTATGGTTGGTTGCGAGAGGTCGAAACGGCCTTCGCCACAGCAAATGTGATCGCTGATCACTTGCAAGTGGGACTTGCATTGACTCATATCACTGGTAAAGCCCGTGCATGGGCGTTTACGTGTTTGAAGTCAGTCACGGACGTGTTCCCAACCTGAGCAGTCCTTAAGCAGAAAATTATGGACATTTACGCAACGCCTGATCTGGTTTTCCAGAATAAGCTGGCGTTTTGAAGTGCCGGCATGGCACTAAAGACCTGGAAACATATATCCAAGAACTTAAGACCCTCTTGGCAGGGATGTACGCGAAAGCGTATTCGGACGATGTGTCCATTCCCGTCTTCATGGGTGGCCTGAGAGAAGGGCCAGAACGTTCGGAATTGTTCCGATGCCGCCCGAATCCCTGGGGGAGGCGTTCAAGATGGCGTTCAACGTCGAGAGGAACTTCCGTTCCTCTAAGGTGGGTCCCGAACCCATGGACCTTAGTCAGGTCGAAGCGGAGGAAAAACCTCCCGTTAAGAGTCACACTGACTCTTTTTCGCAGAGCTTCGAGGTGGAGCTCTTAGCTATGCTGCAGCGGCATGGGCCGCTAAGATGCTTCTTGTGTGGAAGCACGGATCATCTGAGGAACAGATGTCCGCGGAACCCCCAGCGTGATATTCGCTTTAAGGGGCCAAGGGTTGGGAAGAAGCCCTTGCCCAAGCCGTCGGGAAACGACGGCTCCCAGTAGGTGCGGGGCGCCCTACTGGGGGTCCCTCAGTGCTGTTAAACCCAGGGTAGGGGAGGACAGCACAAAGCCCCAAGGGAAACGGTGCTTTCTAGCACCGAGTTGGTGTACCAGCCGGTGTTGCTGGTAGTCCTTGCGGACGTGAAAGGCTTTGATAATCCTTGGAGAGTCTTGATAGACTCTGGAGAGTCTGAAAATTATATCAGACAAGCTTCTGTGGATAAGAGTCGGCGGTATGCCGAGGCCCTAGAGGCACGTTCTCGTGACGTTGTCACAGTCCGTCTTGAGACGGGTGTACAGGTTTCTGTACCCAAGGTCTCGATTGAACTCAAGCTGAAGTTTTCAGACTTTGACAGCTTAGAACGTTGCCTAGTCCTGGATTTGGACTCGAGTTATGACCTCATTCTGGGCATGATGTGGCTGGAACGCCACGAGCCGTGGATATACTGGAAGTCTAAGTCCATTAGCTCAACGCACCCGCGATCGGGGGAAGCATTGGCGAGTCATGAACCCACCTTTGCTCGATCGCAAAAGCGATTCTGGCGTGAGATGCCAGATATGGGGATGTCTGAAATGATCATTCCCAATGGCGTTAAGGAAGAGTTCCTTAAAGAGGGGGGTTCGGCTGTTAATCCCCACGCCGTTAACGGCGAGACTGGTGAGTTGCCAGTGGTAGAGGTGGATTCCTCTGAGGTAACTACAGTGGTAGGGGTAGAGACCCCTGTGGTTAAGCGCGAGGCGCTTCCAAGCAAAGAGACCCGTAGTTCGTCTCTTTTCAACGTCGGAAATGATTCCGACCACGCCGTTATAGGCGAGACTGGAGAGTCGCCATTGACAGAGGTGGATTCCTCTGAGACGACTCCAGTGGTGGGGGTAGAGACCCCTGTGGTTAAGCGAGAGGCGCTTCCAAGCGAAGAGACCCGTAGTTCGTCTCTTTCGCACGTCGGAAATGATTCCGACTACGCCGTTATAGGTGAGACCGGCGAGTCACCGGTGGTAGAGGTAAGGACCTCTGTGGATAGGCGCGATGCGATTCCAATAGATGGGGCAATTGACTCCCCCCATTTGGGTGTCGGGATGAGTCCTGAGGCCAGTAGTCAGAAGTCCTATCGGATGCTGAATAGTGTGAAAAGTGTTGTCACAGAAGGCGTAAGCCTGGAACGGTTGCCTGGGGTAGGCGAACTGTTGTCGTTGGAGGAGATGTCCTCCAACTAATTTGGAACTGCTTTGAGAGCAGGGGAAATTGACGAGGTCGTCGTGTTGCGTCCGGAAGAGGAGTTGAACTCCTCGTCCACGATGGACGAGTCAGTTTTGGTGAAAACCAAACAGGCATTAAATGCCCGAAGCGGCCTCAAGATCCTTGCGGATCCTGAGGACCCTTACCATTCCTTGTTAAAGGAATCCGGAGATGTCATTAGTGACAACCCGCCGATGGGGTTACCACCGGATCGGGGAGTCCGACATGAAATTGATTTGGTTCCTGGAACCAAATACTGCGTCACTAGGCAGTGGCCTCTCCCCAAGGAGCAATGCGACGTCATCGACGCATTCTTCAAGGGGAAAGAAGAGGCAGGGATGGTACGGGAGAGTAAATCTCCCCATTCATCTCCCACTATTTGTGTTCGTAAGCCGAACGGAAAGTGGCGCATTGTGCATGCGTACAACAAGCTGAATGAAGCTACGGTACCCATGCAGACTCCGATTCCTCGGAAGGATGTTCTCCAGAACAATATGGCGGGCTGTACTGTTTACAGTGCCTTAGATCTGGTGGACGGGTATTATCAGGTGCTCATGAGAGCGTCCGATATTCCGCTTACAGCGGTCAGCACGCCTAGCGGCATGCTGTCGGAGTGTCTTGTTATGCCACAAGGGCTTTCAAATGCACCAGCGACTTTCAATCGCTTGGTGACTCAACTCTTCCGCCCTCATAGGAAGTACGCTCAGACGTACTTCGACGATATATTCGTTCATAGTCGTGCGGAAGGCGACTCGTCTGATGTTCAGACGCATCTTATACACCTTCGAGCTGTGCTCGAAATATGCGGGAGCATAAGTTATATGCGAACGCATCCAAATGTATATTTGGTGCTGATTCAAATTCCTTTAATCAGATGCTTCATCGGTAAGGATGGAGTGCGGGCGGATCCCGCGAAGGTGAAAGCCATTGTGGAGTGGCCTTCGCCTGTAAATCTTAGAGATTTACGGAAGTGGCTTGGATTAGCCAATTATCTCCACAAGTACAGCGAGAACTACGCTGAAATGGCGAAGCCATTAACCGATCTTCTTAAGAAGGACGTTGATTGGTGTTGGGAAACCAAACACCAAAACGCTTTCAAAGCGGTAAAGGGGAGCTTGTTAAAAGCTCCCGTTCTTGCTCTCCCAGATTCTGGGAAACCATTTAGTGTCGTCTGCGACGCCTCCGATTTCGCAATCGGATGTGCTTTGTTACAAGCAGACGATGCAGTAAGGGAATGCGTAATTGCGTTTGAGTCGAGGCAGCTTAAAGCTGCGCAACGGAATTATCCCGTTCATGACAAGGAGCTACTTGCAATGAAGTATGCTCTTGTCAAATTTAGGGCTCACCTACTCGGCTCTAAGCGGTTCGTGGTTTATTCTGACCACGCGTCCTTACGGACAGCGACAAAGTCGCCTCATCTCTCGCAACGGATGGCCCGTTGGCTCTCCTTCTTTGCGGAGTAAGACTTTGAGGTTAAGTATAAACCTGGCAAGCATAACGTGCTTGCAGACGCGTTGTCGCGTCTTCCCGATTATGAGCTCGCTCACGCGACATTCATCACCTTGTCTGTGGTGAATCTCATACGCCAGGAGTATGGGAAAGACCCATAATGTACGGCGCTTATCAGCGCGTTGGGTGACAAGGGACTTGGCTCGTCTGAGCCTACCCTGTCAAGTCGACCTAGAGCTCGGTTACACCTTTACAGTTACTGTGACGGTTTGCTATATTATAGCACGAGCGCGGAGGACACTACGCGGGTGGTTGTTTCTCATGATGAGTAACTGAAGTATAGAGTCCTCTTTGAGGCACATGACGCCCCTACAGGGGGGTCATTTAGGTCGGGATAAGACCTACAGCGCTTTAAGTGCTTTTTATTTGGTGGCCCAACATGTATAAGTGGGTCGGTGCGTATATTCGACCCGTGAGAAGTGTCAGAGGGTCAAACCCTCTGCTGATTCAGCTGCGCCTTTGGCGAGATTATCTGTATTACGGGGTGTTGGAAATCCATTAGTATGGATTTTATCTTCGGTTTTCCGAAGGATAAGGCCGGGAACACCGGCATATTGGTCTTTGTAAACCGTTTGAGCAAGATGGCTCACTTGGCGGCAGTGCCAGAGTCCATTTATGGACAAAGAACAGCGAAAGTGTTCCTAGACCGTGTCTTTCGACAGAATGGTCTACCCGATTCCGTTTTGTCGGATCGGGATCCCCGTTTTATGGGACAGTTCTGGGGAGCGTTGTTTAAGGTGCTGGGCACCAACATCCTCATGTCCACTGCGGATCATCCGCAGACGGACGGTCAGACGGAACGCGTTAATCGCGTTGTTGAGGATATTCTCCGGAGCTTATGTCCGGATTCTCCAAAGTATTGGAGTGAGATGCTTCCGATGGTCGAATTTTCTATAAACAATTCGGTCCATGCATCCACGGGGTTTACCCCGTTTTACGTGAGCGGATTAGTGAATCCGAAGGTTCCGTTGACGCCACGTGTGTGTGGCCCAGAGCTTGAGGGGGGAGGATTCCCGGATGTCATCCCTGTATCTGTGCGAAAGCACATCGATAAGTTTTTATTGACGCGCCTTAGTGTCTTACGACACGTCTGCGATGCCATGGCGGAAAGCCAAGACAAGCAGAAGGAGCAAGCTGACCGCAAGGGCGGCGTAACGAAAAAGTGTATAAAGTAATAGAAAGTGTTTTATTAAACGCTAAAAATCTTCCTACACATGCAGTCTCGAACGTGTTGAGGAATAAACTGCGCCCCAGGTTTGTGGGCCCCTTTAAGGTATTAGCCCGAAAGGGTTTGTCGTATACCTTATACATCCCGACGGCGATGCGTACGCATCCAACCTTCTATGTGGGTATGCTTAATCCATACCGGAACCCTGAGGCGGGTCCCCTCTCGGAGGAGGGTGAGAAGCCGGATAGCCGAAAGGCGCGACAGGTAGGAACATCTCCGACAGGGTTGAAATACGACCCTGAAGCTCCGCAACGAGAGACTCGAGAGAGGCAAGCCGACCCTTGATGCGTTCATTCGCACTCCCTTCGTTGCGGAGTCCCTACTGAGCATCTTGGATGCGACGGCTGTGCCGATCATAGCGCTCGTGGAAGTCACGTCGCAATAGCGCTACCCCCTCCTCCAGTGCTCGATACGGAGGGCACTCCACATTACCATGTGGAACGCCTGATGGAACGACGCCATCACCGGGATGAGACCCAGTACCTGGTGAAGTGGAAAGGGTATCCACATTCCCAGATCTCGTAGGAATACGAGACTCCCCTGCGGCAGGATTTCCGTGACGTCATTGACGCTTTCGAGCGGGAGAATCCCACTGAGAGTCAACGACCAAAGGGGATGAAGAAGCCCCTTCACTCCCAGTATTTGGGAGTTCGCCGGAGGCAGATGCTGTGCTTGCATTGCTCTTCGGCACCACATCGAGAGCAGAGCGCGTATAATAGGAGGCAGGTAGTTGCCCTTGCGCTTTGGCCTGAGCATAGGCCAAGCGTAGCGCCCTATCTACCCGAACGTCGTGTTCGGAAAAGATGTTGTACAGCGTATCGAAACTGGGGAGGCGTTTCTCCCCTTCCGCCCAGGCGCGGAATGCCTGTTCTGCGTCTTCGACGCTTTCGTCTCTCAAGAGAACAAAGGGAATCTCGCGGATGATATCCACGAGGACATTGCGTGCCTGCTTCCCGAGGCGCGTTCGGTAGGACTTAACGGTATAACGTTTGGGCGTTAGTAGTCGGGCCCGGAGTTAGTTCCGACGCGCAATTTCACGCGGCAGTATAGCCGCTGGACCAGGGGTATAAGAGGCTAGACCCCTCTTGACCGCCTGCTTAGCCCTCTTTTGAGGGTCGCGAGGTCCCTTCCGTGCCCGTACGGCACGTCGGGCCTCTTGAACCAAGGACGGTTCATTGGTGGTGGTCGCCTGTGGCAACCTGGAGGTATCACCCTAGCGGGTAACGGTGGCGCACGAGTTAGTGCGTTTTCCCCACGTGTGGGGAATGGGTTGGATGACCGACGGCGCCGTTCGGCGATGTCAGCGTGGCCAGCCGTTGGGGAGATCTCCCCAAGGGCATCCACTTCCGATTTGTCGGAATAGTCTACCAGTTGGAGTTCTCCAGCTAAAATTGATTTATTGCGTAAGCAATAGTCTTGATGGGGGAGGATGTAACAGGGTTACATTTGAGTTACATTTAGTGTTGGTGTACATGAGTACACTACGGTTGAGGTCAGTATTGACCGGTTTGAAAGGTTTTGAACCATTGGTTATTTAACCAATCAGGGCAGGTGCCCTTGGTGTGGTGGTGTGTCAGACATTCACGTGTCGGTACACTGGTGTGTACACTACATTTTAGCTAGGTACGAATTTGGAATATTCTACTTAGTATTACATATAGTTTATATTCGTTTAAATTAATTTAGGCTAATTACATATTAAATATATTCAGTTTACATTTCACTCTAAAGTGCAGACGCGCGACCTCGACCGGTCGCGCGTGCAATGAGTGTCGTAGGTAAGAGGGAGCCCTCCCTTTACTTACACCCCGTAAAGGGAATACAGCCGTTAAGGCTACGTAGTAAACCAACCCGGGAATCTTGGCCCCGAGTAGGAGATCTCTCCTACTAAGCCCTTTATAAGGGCGTATCGGCTAGGTAGCGGGAGATACCGCTTTAACGAAGAGTCTTCCTCTGTGCGCTAGCCGCACCGTGCGTATACGCACCGGCTACATGATCAACTGGACATGTACTGTCATATAGGCACGCCAAGGCACTTAGGTGGCGCCGATACGGCGAAGTTACCGAGATCTTCGGCATCACCACTCAGAATAGCGACTCAGCCTGGGGAATATATTCTACATGTAGATGAGCACCAATCTGATGTCGCCCAGTGAGTCATGTCTGGCAAAATAACACGATGGATTTAATTCTGTACGGTATAACTATAATCCAGAGAGACATCCTAGCACCAGCTCAACGTTCGATCAAATCTATAGCGATGATGTTGTCAATGCCCAATGGTTTATTGTATCCTGCATAATCTGTATTTAAAGGAGTAACAAATACAGAGCTTGCAGCTCTACGTGGTCGAACGTATCTAGAGGATTTTTATGAAGATCGTCTTGCCAAAATATGACGAACAGTTCCAAAAAGAGCAGCTCAAAATGACCGATATACGCCCGTAAGAGAAGGCAACATTACTGAGTATCGGGATGTACTCAATGACTTTCTTGAGATCCAAAACGAAAGAAAGTAATCCAGGATGAGTAGATGCGGCCTAATCAAAGAATCAAAATAGATTCATTCTATTGATAAGTAGCTTAACTCGTGCATAAATCCATTGGAGGCGGTCCAACGGGGCCTAAATATCCGCAGATCGTGTTAACACACGCCCACTCGTCTTCAAAATCGCTCTTCCACATCCGTACGGTGTCATAACACCTGAATACGCGAGCATCGTGCCTGTGACATTCCACTCGACTCTCCAGACTTCGGAATAATGATGATGCTTCCGTGCAACTTCTTTCACCTCCGCTCGTAAATGATCATCTTGATGACTTGTAAGGCGCCAAATACGTACCGTACGATCTTTACTCGCTGTGGCTAATAAATGGAATGATTGGCCCATATTGGGTGCCCAACAGACGTCATGAATCGCATCGGTATGACCCACAAGATCAGCCACGACTTGCCACTTGCGATATGAATTGTTATAGCCCCAAACTTTTGCGGCGTCACTATTCCCGCCCACCATAATCATAGGTACATCAAAGCGCGATTTGTTCCATGACAATCAAGTTGCACCATCTTTATCAGCTAGAAATTCTTCTTGGAGTGGCCAATGAGACAAGTTCATGACGTCAATGTCTTCGTACATTCGCACAAATCCATCTTTAGAGGCGTAAGCCTGTTAAAATCAAAATACAAGTCGCACCACATTTCATTTTGCTCGAAAAATTCGCATGCAAATTTACGAGGCGCAGCCACAAATGTCGAGGAGAAAATTTAACGTCGTGGACCGAATCCCGCGCATCAACGAGTTGAGCTTGATAACGCCATCCGTCTCGACATCCTATCGTAGGAACATGTGGTGACATGGCTCTGACACTATCCGAAGTTGCCACAGGACCCGCGCCAGGATTGTGAACATACACTCCTTGATCTTCCCAAATTGAAACCGTCCGATCAAAGGAACAAGACGCTAGAATTTGCCCAAATTCAGGAGCCCATTCAATTTTCCACACACTTGCTTGATGGGCATTCCATTCGTATTCCAGTCGTCATTCTTGTCCAGTTTCTTGCCAAATTTTAATTTTTCGATCCGAACTGCAGGTGGGACAATCGCTTGCCATAGAAATCAAAACTCATATCGTGGATAAAATCCGAGTGTTGCGACGGAAAACGTCGAAATATTTTCTGGAGAGATATCAAGCTATTAGAGGAGGTAGGAAGCGTAGCGTCGAAAGGTTCGTACCATTGCATTCATCTTAGAAGTAGCTCAGCGATTGCTAGAAACTCACGGTAGCAGCGCTGATGACGTAATTAATAGTTGATATATGGGATAAAATTTGATTGGCTGATCCATGGAAATAATTTTTGGGGGGCGGAGAGGGGGGGGGAGAAATAGCGCTTTCCTAACTTTTTGTGAAAAAATATTCGAAATTCTCATTTGGGGGGGGGGCGCATTAGCCAAAATGGATGGGCGCATTAGATTTTTCCTTAAAATAATTTAGGCTACTTTCATTTTAAAATATACATTCAGTTTACATTACACTCAAAAGACTACAGGACGCACGACCTCGACCGGTCGCGCGCGTAGTGAGTGTAGTAGCGTAAGGGAAGTTCTTCCCTTTGCTACCCCCTTATTAAGGGAGCCTTGTGTTAAGGCGTTAGCTTGTGATAACTGGTAAACCAAAGTGGAATATTGGCCCCGAGTAAAAGAGTTCTCTCTTACTAAGCCCTTTATAAGGGCGTATCGGCTAAGTAGCGTCGAACGCCGCTTAAAGGAAAGTCTTTCTCTGTGCGCTAGCCGCGCCGTGCGTGTACGCACCGGCTACAACGCTGAAGATGGGGAGGAGGAGGAAGAAGACGAGAGCGATGACGAGGATACTATTGACACCGTAGAGAAGTCAAAGAATTCCTCGACAAAATCAAAGTCCGTACAGAAAGAAGATGACGACGACGAAGATGATGATGACGACAACGTAGAACAACATTAAATCTTGGCCCCAGCCAAGAAACCTTCAAAGATATCGAAGTCTGAAACAAGTCAAAGTCAGAAACTATTAGGGGGGGTCAGACATAAGAAAAAAAGTGTTTATTTCGTGAAATAAACACTCGCGATATGAACGTTTATTTCACACGATATACACACTTTGAAATGAGCAGCTCTCGAGCTGCTCATATCCGAAATAAACGTTTATTTCGTTTTGAAATACCCCCTTTGGTGAACGGGCCCAATCAGGCCGCATGAACGGACCCTATTTCTGGGTCCTAAGAAAATGTAGCGACGGAAGGGCCAACGGACGATCGTCCCTTACGTCTCTATACTCTCCTTCCTTGCACAAATAGCGCTCTCTTGTACATACACCTCTACCTTCCTGGTTTACGTTTTTGAGGTGAAATAAACACTTTTTTTGAAGTGAAATAAACGGGTCACTAAGATCGGCAGGGGTGTATATCAAATTTGATATAAACCTGATATTTGATTAATATAAACGTAGTTTATTTCGTTTGGGCTAAACTTCAAGTTTGACCCCCCCCCCCCTATTATATATATGGATAGTGTATATCTATTTGCCGTGACTTCGCATTTTTCTCAGGTCAACCCCAATTTACATTCTGCAGTGTTACAAATATTAGATTGGTTGCCCCGTTGGTACAACGGGGCACTATGCTAGTTTATAGTATATATGATTTACGTTGATGTTGGAGGACACCAACGGTCTCGCATAATCACAAATCCGTCGCAAATCGCAAATTGTATGTGTCACAAATCACTCGCAAATCGGGCAGCGCATTTTGAAATACTGGGATTTTGGAAGACATCCATTCTATGAAATAAACGTATTCCCGGCTTTTGGTACAAAGCGTAATAACGAATATGTTCAGCAAAAATGTCACCTTATTTACAGATATAGGCCGCTTATCACTTGCAGGGGTATGTGGAAGCGTTTGATAATTTGTTGACACATGTGGATATTTGAATCTATCGCGCATTTTTCTCCTCCACAGCCCTCGAGAAGGGTAGAGTGTGAATATTTATGGTTGAATACTCAACGAAACAGTCACCCGCCTCGGACTGGGAGGCAGCCGAGCAGTTTTAGTTATGGGCATTGAAAGGAATTGGCTGACTATCAAGCATGGAATTCAAATCAAGTGGCGGTTCGGCAGCTAATACTTATCGTGTGCGTCCAATACGAGACACTTGTTGTCGAAAAATCGACACAATGTCTAGGGACCAGTAGACAAGCGCCGAGTGTCTCACCACGAATGCAAGAGAGAGTGCGGTTCTGCTTGCAAATGTTTCAAGCAACACACCAAGAGAGCATTCTCATTGAAGAAGGAAGAACCAACGGATCCAGGCTTAGGTTATATCAGATGTCTAGTCGTCCTTATGTTGACCAAATGCCGACGGGGTGTAAAAATGCGAGGTTATTGATCTGGTTTGGAATAAAACCAAGCATTGCCAGAAAGAGCGCACGTTAGATTTCTTTGGGTGTAGAATTTTGTGTACCCAGCAAACGCCGTTGCTAAGAGTGCAATCATAGCGATCGGTCGTTTTGGCTATGTGGTCCAATGGCTCATCCTTGCAACGAGGTTCTCACCATTTTATGGAAGCCCACATCGAGCTGCTGTGTTAAAGGAAGAGGACAAAGCGCTAACTCATGTTTTTGTATACGCTTGGGATGGCGGTGGATCCTACAAAGTAGATATAATCCTTTACGATAACCAGTTGGGATAGTATTTAGAGGGTTGTATTCTCAGCAATACCGATAATGTAATACTCTCGTTAACACCGATCTGTCGAGGTTGCAATTGAAGGAACGTCAGTTTAGCGCTTGACAACTTCCTTGTGTGACATCCAGACATTGTTCGCTTGTTTGGTCATAGTAGGACAAATCATAATGATAGATGCAAAAGCATCGCAGAGGCACTTGATCATTTTCCCTAAAACTTCATGCCAAGTTTGCCTAAAGTCCATCATTTTCTTTGACCTTCGAGATTTGCACTTCATTAGCGAAGTCAATACTTCGATAGTTCGAACCTGTTGACGGGAATTGATCATGTGCCTATAATCTATTTACTCGCAAGGTTTTCTGGGTGCGTATGACTATTCGTCACTTTGTTGCGTTGGACAGTAGGTTTACCGCAACAGCATGAATAGTGTTGGTCAATAAAGCAAATTGCGGTACAGTACACGTATGCGAAAGATGTTGCTTACACATTGTGGTCAGCTCGTTTATCCATTCGACATGCGATGCTACCGCAGTCGACGAAGTCACTTGGGGAACTACCGCGGGGATTAATCGTTTGCTGGGACGGTTCTACACAGCTTTATATGTTTGAGACCACAAATGCGAATCTAGAGCCTGGATTTCGCTCTTCAAGTTCTGCGCCACGGATCCAGCTGCTGTTGGCGACGCCGCAGTGGCGCCAGACGTCCACCGATCACCTGGTCTCTGTGACACAAACACCTGGATCGTATTTTAGCCAAACATTTTGTCGCTGCGATTGACAAACGACAGTCCATCACGTTCGCTTATGCCATCATCTTGAGCAATCCTGGCAAACGTAGATCCACTTGTGCTACTTAGAGTGTATTCTATCCAGGCCGAATTGGTTTACATGCTACTTCTCCAAACCAACCAGGTTCGATTAAACTTACCATATTATTTTAATCTATGAATACTTTTCATGTAACATTTTACAAAGAAACCAGATCACCTGTACCTAGCTGCCACATGATCTTATCCGGCCCATGCTTTTTCACCTGCAAGCAACATGGTACAGTGCTATAAATGGATTTGTACTGTAAGAACAAGCCTAGCCCTGGCCATGTGACCCGACGCACCAGCTGTCGTTACTGAACGTATTTGATTCTTGCCTGACTATAGAGAAATCAAGTGCCAGACATCCCAAATCGACAGAGCACGAGGCTGGAAGAGACGAGCCTCCATCTCTGCTTTCCTCCCTAAGCTCGCGTAGAAAAAATCATTCATTCATTCACCATAGGCCATAGGTCGGTTTTTGCTTTTGTAGTGAAGCCGCAAGGTCAGTGGGACAGCGCTTTTTGTGGCTTCGCCGTGTTGATTAGACGACGACTAAGACAAGAGAGAAAGTGTAGAGAGAAGTGGGTCTCAACTTAGAAGAAAACCGGAAACCCAATCAACAAAAAGCGTCTCATTAAACCAATAGCCATGCCGCAGGTAAGCGCGCTTGATTCTCATTCTTATAAGGTGGCGACCACTAACGCATGGATAAAATCTACCGTATCCAGACACTAGCGTTCGCGGAACAATGTCCCGCATATGTGTATCAAAATGTTAACTTTCGTGCAACCGTCAAGCTAGTGGACGAGCATAAGGCCAAAGTCATGGGGTACGTCCACCCCTCTCTCTCTCTCACACGTAACCCCTTTAATTTTCCTAATCTCTACCTACACGATCCAATGTGGCTCGACCTATAGTGTCCGTAAGCTCTTACGCGTGTCGTTACGTTTCCATGACACGAATGATCCAGTTGAAGAGCAAGATGCGGTGCTCCAAGGAGCGTCCAAAGTCTCTATCGATCCCACGACGGGACTGGCGCAGCTGTCCATGAGTTTACGGACCTTAACCGCCACTTGTGACGGCCGCACGTTTTGCTTGGAAGTTTCGAGTCCCGACTCAGACATGGAGGCGGTCTATTCCACCCCGCTAAGTATCGTCAAGGAAAAACTCCACGTTGTGACCCAGCCCCCCGAAGTCTGGTTTAAAGACGAAGGAGGTCGGGAAAGGTGCATGACCGTCGCGTTAACGCTCCTGCCGGCGCCAGGCGCGTACCTGGAAGACCGCGTCGTGCCACTCGACATTCGATTGCTCTATGAATCAGGCAACAAAGTGCTCAATCAGCGCATTCTGCGACTCTTTCCCGACATGCGACCCAATATGATTCATGGTCGGGTCACGATTTCCTTTCGTATCGACGACGTGTCCAAGAATCATCAAGGCCAGTCGTTTATGCTCGAGATTGGACCGGAACAACAGGATGGCAGCTCCATGTTTCAAGATATCGCACCCACGCGTACGTCCGTGATTGCCGTCCGATCGAAACGGAACAAACGAAAGCTCAGTACCCAAGCCACGCCCGTCGTGGCTGCCTCGTATGGTACGCGGGTCTCCCCTCGGAGCGTGGCTGGGACCCCGCGGACCCCGTTTTTAGGCCCCCAGGGGGGACCACCAGCCACCCACGAACTCCTGCATGGAGGACATCGTATGCTCACGGAAACACATCCACAACGTGCTCGCAAGTACGTGGCCACGAGTGCAAGTATGGGGTACGGTATGCTACCGTCGCAGCACCCCATGGCGTCCGTGTCGTGGAGTACGTCTATGATGCAGCCCAGTAACACTGTCGTCTCCCCCGTCCAGCAGCAGCCACGTCCTCAGCAGCCCACGCCCGTGCTATCTCCCACCGACACGAGTCCCAAAGCTGTTGAATGGGCCCTCGCTGGCTTTGAGATTCGTCCAGATGGCGCCATGAACACGACACGTCCAATCTATCGCTGTCCACAATGTCGACGCCTCAATGATGTCGACATGTTAGCAGCAGGCCCGAGCCTTTCCCATAGTCCTCACTGCGTCTTTGCGCCCCCTAGTGGAAATGGAATGAACATGATGTACCGTTCACAAGTGGAAGGCTTGTCCATGAACCAGCAGCGACTCCAGCCGCAACCGCAGCAGCGTGGATACGGAGGGTACCACCAATATCCAGCACCCCCACCAACGTCAAGCAGTACTAGCCACGGAAGCAGTGCCACGCTTGTCGATTCCTCAGCTCTCAACGTGCTCCAAAACACGGTCAATATCTCCTCCAAGCCGGAGGACGCATCGCCTCGAACGCTCGCAGCCTTTGCGTCGACCTCAACGCAGCGCCCTCCCATGACCATTTCCCCCTACATGAACAAGGTGACGACCGAAGGAGCTGCGGGAAGTAGTGGCCACGAGCAGCCCAACACTGGCAACTTGTTCGAGAGCAATGCGTTCCATAACCAGATGGGGATGGGCCACCACCACACGGACAAGTTTGTCTTGACGAGAAACACGCCGATCCAAGACGACCCGGCCCTGGACTCTCCCCACGAAGCTCGCGAGTACCAGCAAGACACGAGTGCGAGCATTGGAAGTGTCATTGGCCTGTCTCTCTTTAATGAAATGACGAGTATGGGCATCAATCTCGACCAGAGCACCAAGAGTGACGCGTCGTTGCTCAGTGCCTTTAGTGCTGGTCTTGGCGGCACGAGCACCGAGCCACCCAGTGGCGAAGAGCATGTCTTTTACATCCTCGCTCGCATGTACACGGATGCCCAGGACCAGAAGCTTGGCTTACCTGCGTTTGATCAGTTCCAACGAATGGTACCGCGTCGTGTTTTGAATTTCATGTGGGGACGCAAAGCGCGCGTGACTGACTCGTCTTGGTTCTTTCTTGCTTCTTTCTAGCTCGGCTTTTACACGGAAGCGCAGGACGATATCCAGACGCAAGTCGTGTTTCATCCGCTACGCGATACCTACATCTCGGACGACGAGCGGGACAAGATTACGTCATGGTTTCTGGACGAGCTTCGATGCAACGCGCAGACGGTGCATTCGTTGCCCAAGTATCAGCACAATCTCATCCTGCTCCGCGAAGACGCGCTCATGTTTTACTGGAGTCAGTCTCTTGTCTAAGCAAGAGAAAGATGGGGTGTTGGGTGCAGACACAATCGGTTCCACCAGCAGCCGTGTGCAGTATCGCTTTTAAGGTTCGGTATGGTAGTTCTAGGTGCATACCGAAAATAGATGGAGCGCGTATGGTATTCGGTATATGATACCGATTTTCAAATCAACGGTATCGGTATTAGGGTATTGCTACCGACTTTTGCCTCAAGGGTACCCGAGCATACCGAGTGTAGGCCACACGGTAGGATACAACCGGTATGATACCGAGACAACGGGAGAGCGGTACCTAATGCCGGTAGACAATACCGACTTTTGGCAGCAGCGGTATTTAATACCCATATCAATACCGACTTTGCCAAGATGCGGTATCCAATACCAGTACCGATACCGACAGCGGTATCGAATACCGGTACCAACACCGAAATTAGAGTACAGCTATTAGAGTACGTGAGAGGTAGTTATTATAGAGATCTGTGAGAGGGGTACAGTACAGTAGCACTTGTGGCAACATCAGGCAAACTGCCGTAGCAGTAGTGTTGAAAACGGCTCGGCTCAAGCCGGTTCAGCCGTGGCTCGAGCCGAGCCGATGGCTCGGCTGCGGCTCGGCTTGGCTTGCTCCCGAAGCCAAGCCGGTCAAGCCGTGACTTGAGCCGTTTTCCAAATATTTTCTCTTGTATGAATATATTCTGAATATCAAGGATACAAAAGTATGTTCTTGCCATTTTGGCAAAAACAGATTGAATTCAGAAGACTCTGACTATGATATATATATATATATGCACATGGATTTTTCTCACACTTTGTTGCATCTCAAAAGTTTCTACCCAATCGGAGGATGACGTGATGGGCGGAGTAGAGAATTTCATAGAAACTTCTATATAGCTTTGCATGTGTGTAAAAAGGCAGCCCGTCCGCTGTATCTTCCTGTACTCTACGCATTAATACATGCATTATCTCTCTATTCTGTCCTTACGATACATATCACCAACTTTCAGTATAATAAGTATACTCAAGCCGTGGCTAAGTGGCTGGCTTGAGCCGAGCCACATTCCATGTCTCCGAGCCGAAGCCAAGCCGAGCCGACTCCAATCGCTCGGCTCCACACTCGAGGCAAGCCGAGCCGAGCCGTTTTCAACACTACCTAGCAGCATGAAGAAGGAGAGCAGTGGCAGCAAAAAGCCGTGGTATAATGCTTGCAGCATCGGTATTGGAAGAAGGTGCTAAAGCTTTAGTCTCTATTAACAGAGTAGATATTAACGTGGTACTCGTGATAGGTGAGGATGGGCACTGGACACCAACAACATTGGAGGAGTAGTTAGAAGGACTATTGTAGAATTACTCTGCGTCCTTATAATAAATAGTATACTATCAACCACCTACTTGACATGCTCGCAATATATATTAGATTCAGGTAGCTTCTTCTGTTGTCGTCAATCAGCTGGAGGCTACTACTAGTGGGGCCACGTATTACCACTCTCTAACGAGACAGAAAAATGATACCGACTTTGTATTGGGCGGTAGGGTATATCAACAAATGATACCGACTTTGTGTAGCGCGGTATGGTATACCGACAATTGATACCGACTTTTGGTAGCGCGGTATGGTATACCGACAATTGATACCAAGTTTGTCTTGAGCGGTACGGTAGCCACCCGCAATTGATACCGGCTTTGTGTAGAGCGGTAGGGTATACCGACATTTCATACCGATTTTACGTGGGACGGTATGGTATACCCTGGCTCAGTACCAACTTTAGTAAGCGGGCGAGGGAAAAATCACCCGAGCTTTTTCGCAAAATCACCCCAACCGTGGGCTTTTCATCCCACCCACCCGACCGGCGCTCGTTACGGACCCATCCATCGATTGAGCGAAACTGTTTTCTTGATTTTTCTCTTGCCCACTCGTAATATATCTAGTTAATGATTCTTCCGGATTGTGATAAATCGTGGTACATACTCGGTAGTGTAGAATAAGCCTCTGTTAATAGGCATTCAAGCAGAGGATCGATCACCCACCACCCCTCATCACGCATGGCCTCCATCCAGTGCGTCGTCGCGCAGCTATGGGACTGCAGACTGCAACAAGTTAGCACGAGACTCGTCCTCTGATTACCTGTTTAAATTGTTGGTGCTCACGCAAGTGTTCATGTATCTCGAAGCTGGTGCCGTTCCCTCACTCCTGCAAGTATTTACGCACACATACATGATCACTAAGTCCGCAAGATCAGGGACTGCTGGGCGCTGTGATCTACAT
>CM047582.1:8232154-8261001 GCA_026184515.1 Peronosclerospora sorghi
CAGCTTACAATCAGCACACCGTTGCGCACTAGCCTTAGCATCGTCAACATATTATAATCACTGCAATTTTACCTCACTAAAATAATATTGTCTACTATATGGCGATTATTTCATTAAATAGTCACCTTAAATTAGCGATTGGAGAGCACCGCAAAAACAGGGGCATTTTAGGATTTTTTTAAGAAGAGGGGTATTTTAGAATGTTTGGGCGAAAACAGGGGCATATTAGACGTTATCTCATAAATAGTAAATATTAATGTAATTCGGATGTTTTCGTCTTATAAGAAAGTTTGGGTTATAAATTCCTGCAATACACCATGCGAGAAGTAGCCAACAGCGAACGTCCGATCCACGCCGTTTGAGACGCAAACTTTGCCATCAGATGTGCACTGATGTAGCCCAATCATGATGATCAAGGCTGTTTTATCTTTTACCAATCCAGTTAGCTGAGTGCAGTTACCCAGTACAGGACAATGAATGCCTTTCCAACAAGTATGCACTGGCGAAGTAACAGATAATTCTACAAGTCCGCATCTCTACGGAAGGCTATCATATCTCACAAAGAATGGCTCGTTGACTATCACTATTTGCTAAATACAACGGAGTACAAACCAGGAAGATTGAACGTCGTAGCGAATGCGCTATTACGGTTGTCTGAACCATCCATAATCCAATGAAGTAGTGGATGCACTGTACCTACATTGCCTCATGTACAAGAACATTATAAAAAAAATGATAAGATTCGCCTATTGATTAGTTATTTAAAAATCATTCAGCAAAGAAAAACGAAGAATACCTGAGTTTCTTGGGCGCAAGTTTTCATTGGTATCGATTGCGCAACGGGATGTTGCTGTACAGTACAGACCAACATCATGTTTCAATACCATAATGCACCGATATGGTGGTATCAGGTTGGAGAATCATACTCTTCCTTTGAATGCGACCTTTACTGCAGGAAAGTACAACAGCGCTAGCAAGATTTTTCAGGCGCGTAACGCTTGCTTTATGCGCAGGAACACTTCAATCTCTTCCCGTTTCTACAGAGTTTTGGGCAGTACATTACAATTGACTTAGGTTTTTACCTTCGACCCGACAATAGGCGGTTAAAAAGATATATTTGGCATTGTAAACAAAGCAAAATACGATTCTAAAAGATGGTATACCTTATGAAGTGTCAGTGAATATCACGCCGCTCCAACAACATGGATATTCATCAGTGTTTTCTGTAGACACGGAATAGCAGAAAGAATGGGATCGGACCAGGAACCGAGTTTTACACTACGTTCATGGCGTGAAACTTTCTCAGTGATGGTTACGCAATTAAACATGTCATCTACAGACCATCCGGAAACGAATGGGAAAATAAAACGGGTTAAAGTGCATTCTAAGCGACGTTATGCGTTCTTAATCACATTCTTTCAAGGAGTATAGTCCACTGAAAATGTTACTATCACAAAGTGGGTGCATATTCTCAATAAAGCATAAACTATTCTATGTGAATGTCATCTCGCATCCACGTACCCCAGTTTTACATGGCGGTACACCAAATCTAAGTGGGGGGCGCTTAAAGTTTTTGAGAAAGACATTCCTCATGAAACACAAGTCGCAGCGACAATTTGTGGAGGTATATCCGGCGCATCTACTGCTACTGCGGCAGTAGACATCGAAACTTCGATTGATTTGCTGCTACAACGGTAGTTGATGCGTATCGAGAATATCTGTCATTCCGACAGAATAAAAAGTAGAAACAATATAGATAAGGACAATTTCAGTCAAAACGTTACTCCTCAATTTGAGCCGAAACCGTACAACTACTTACTTCTCACTTTCCATATGCTACACAAGCAGCATACGAAGATGATTACGGACCTAATGCAAGCAAAGCCGCAAGTGACTTTGTATAACATCTTCAAGATGTATTAGAATCCGTTTAATGTGAAAGGGCTTTTGCATTTGATAAGCAGAAGCTAAACCTTGTTGAAACGGGTGAAAAACACAAAATTCGTTAGAAAAAGGTATAATCTACTGCTAAAAGTCTACCTGCAGATGCCATCAGCGACTTCCCCAAATGGAAGCTGTTTATTTTTATATGACCCTTTAAAGTCCAGTGCGTTAGAGGAAATGCCTCGGATCAAAACTGGTGAAAGAACACATCCACTTAAAAGAGGTGCTAAAATCAATGCACATCTGCAATGAGAAACTTCTCTAAACAGAAGTTCTCTAATTCTATTAGACCCTTTTGAGGTTCAGTGCATTAGAGGGAATTTATCCACGTTAACGTGGAAAGAAAATTTCTTGAATCGTGGTTTTATCGAACCAGAGTGGTGCACATGAAAAATTGATTGTCGAGAACATTGTAAAATATGCCGCGCCAAGTTTAAAACTGAGTTGATGATAAGATATTAGTCTCAACGAGATGATTAGATGAGACATGCGCAGCAAATGATCGCATGGGCGCAGGAATTTGAAGATGATGCGCAAACGCAATATAAATTCGGAAAGAATTCCGTAAATTTTGTTAATGACCAGAAGAAGATAAGATTTGTATACTTTTTGACGAGAATTTCTGCCGCAATTTAAAAGGAGAAATATGAACGATTGAAAAGCTCCGAAGTAATAGACATAGATGTAAACTTCAAAGATGATTTTCCGATAAATAATTGTGCAGCAAAATCTCGTCTCGGAAAGGACTACTGGGGGACAAAAAAACGGGTGTAGTGAAATTTTTGTTAAAAGTGTTGGAAGGACCCGCCTTTCATGCGTTACGCAAGACGGTCGGTTTTAAGTCATAACGAAGTTTCACCAATTACAAACTTTCACCTGAAAATCCAATATTAATCCAATGATAATCGGACCTACCATAATTTTTCCGGTTCTGGCCGGTAACAATTGGGTAATACCCATTTTTTGGGTGCTGCTCTTGTTTCTGGTACGAATTGGGTAATAACCATTTGGTTGGGTATCAGTTTCATATATACATTTTATTAGATAAAATTTAGGCTTAACTCTAAGATACTTACTTCTGATTTTTCTTCTCCTAGTACACAAGTACACAGGCAGAATATAGTACGTTTGTCTCTAGCGGGGGGGGGGGGCAAGGTGGGATTGTATTGTTTGTCGGAAAGTGGAAGTGATACATAAGTACACATTACGTTACAAGTACGGCTTGGAATCTGGAACGTGGAGTTTTGTGGAAGTTGGAATTGTCTACGGTCACGTTACTCTGTGGAGATATCGATAGTGGAATAAACGTGGAGGAATAAAGTTCTTTTTCATTTCATTACTGCTTTGATACTCAGCTTTGTCTCGTTTTTGAAGTCGTGCGCATAGTACACATTTTGTAGTTGGAACGATCGCAGGATATAGAAGCGGAGAAATATGAGTGATCTCGAAAAATTTTGATGTTTCCAGAGGGTGGATTGTTGTAAAACACGACGAGAACTTACGAAGAACGACAAATCCAATTTCAACCACGGTTTTAAAGAAAGTCAATTCACGCCAATAAAATCAATAGGATGCAACGGAAAAGGGTTTTATTTGGTGGATATGGTAAAGTAATGATATACGTTTGAAAACAAATATTATTCCGTGGGAAATGTTGGTTCATTTTCGTGGCAAAGTTAAACCAAGAATATGAACAAGAAGTTCGCAAACGTGGTTATTATTGCTACCAGGCGAAGACGTCCAGGAATGTACTTTGCACAACTTTCAAGCACCTGGATTATATTCCGTCGAGCTACCGGCAAACCCAGGCGGATAACTCGTGTCCTAACTGTAGCCGGTGCGTATACGCACGGTGCGGCTAGCGCACAGAGGAAGGTTTTACTTAAAGCGGCGTTCGCCGCTACTTAGCCGATACGCCCTTATTAAGGGCTTAGTAGGAGAGAGCTCTCCTACTAGGGGCCAAGATTCCCGGGTTAGTTTACTCTAGCCTGTACTAGTGCCTTAACGGCAAGGCTCCCTTACAAAGGGTGTAGCTAAGGGGAGGGCTCCCCTTACGCTACGGCACTCACTACACGCACGACCGGTCGAGGTCGTGCGTCTGTACTACGGAGTGTAAATTAAACTGAATATATTTAATATGTAATTATTTAAAATAATATAAACTATATGTAACACTAAGTAGAATATTACTAATTCATACCTAGCTAAAATGTAGTGTACACACCTGTGTACTGACACGTGGATGGATGACACACCACCACACCAAGGGCCCATGCCCTGATTGGTTAAAATAACCAAAGGTTCGAAACCTTTCAACCCGGCCAATACTGGACTCAACCGTGGTGTACTCATGTACACCAACACTCAGTGTTACCCGAATGTAACCCCGTTACATCCTCCCCCATCAAGACTATTGCTTACGCAATAAACAAAATTTTGTTGGAGAACTCCAACGCCAGTACCTCTGGCTGTCCATTGTACACCCTCAGCGGTGCTATGGACGCAAACTATTCCGACAGCTCGGAAGTGGACGCCCTTGGGGAGCTCTCCCCAACGGCTCGCCATGTTCATAGCGCCGAACGGCGCTATCAGTCATCCAACCCATTCCCCACATGTGGGAAGAACGCAATAACTCGTGCGCCACCTTTACCCGCTAGGGGTGATACCTCCAGGTTGCCACAGGCAACCACCACCAATGAACCGTCCTTGGTTCAAGAGGCCCGACGTGCCGGACGGGCACGTAAGGGACCTCGCGACCCTCAAAAGAGGGCTAAGAACGCGACCAAGAGGGGCTTAGCCTCTTATACCCCTGGACCAGCTGCTATAATCTCGCGTGAAATTGCGCATCGTAACCAACTCCGGGCCCGACTACTAACGCCCAAACATTATTCCGTTAAGGCCTACCGGACGCGCCTCGGGAAACAGGCGCGCGGTGCCCTCGTGGATGTTCTCCGCGAGATTCCCCTTGTTCTACTGAGGGACGAAAGCGTCGAAGACACAGAACAGGCGTTCCGCGCCTGGGCGGAAAGGGAGAAACGCCTCCCCAGTTTTGATGCGCTGTACAACAGCTTTTCCGAACACGACGTTCGGGTAGAGAGAGCTCTACACTTGGCCTATGCTCAGGCCAAAGCGCAAGGGCAATTGCCTGCCTCCTATTATACGCGCTCTGCTCTCGATGTGGTGCCGGAGAGCAATGCAAGCACAGCATCTGCCTCCGGCCAACTCCCAGATATTGGGAGTGAAGGGGCTTCTTCAGCCCCTTTGGTCGTTGACTCTCAGTGGGATTCTCCCGATCGAAAGCGTCAACGACGTCACGGCAATCCTGCCGCAGGGGAGTCTCGTACTCCCACGAGTTCTGGTAATGTGGATACCCTTTCCACTTCACCAGGTACTGGGTCTCACCCCGGTGATGGCGTCGTGCCATCAGGCGTTCCACATGATAATGTGGCGTACCCTCCGTATCGAGCACTGGAGGAGGGGGTCGCGCTATTGCGGCGTGACTTCCACGAGCGCTGTGATCGGCACAGAATTCGCATCCAAGATGCTCAGGGGGAACTCCGCAACGAGGGGAGTGCGAATGAACGCATCGAGGAGCGGCTTGCCTCTCTCGAGACTCTCGTTGCGGAGCTTCAGGGTCGTATATCAACCCTGTCGGAGATGTTCCGACCTGTTGCGCCTTTCTGCTATCCGGTTTCTCACCCTCCTCCGAGAGGGGACCCGCCTCCGGGTTCTGGTATGGCTTAAGCATACCCACATAAAAGGTTGGATGCGTACGCATCGCCTTCGGGATGTCTAAGGTGTACGACAAGCCCTTTCGGGCTAGCACCTTAAAGGGGCCCACAAACCTGGGGAGCAGTTTATTGCGCAACACATTTGAAACTGCATGTGTAGGAAGATTTTTAGCGTTTAATTAAATAAAATAAAACACTTTCTCCTAGTTTGTATACCTTTTTGTTACGCCGCCCCTTTAGGTCAGCTTACTCCTTCGGCTTGTCTTGGCTTTCCGCCATGGCATCGCAGACGTGTCGTAAGGCACTAAGGCGCGTCGATAAAAACTTATCGAAGTGCTTTCGCGAAGATACAGGGCTGACATCGGGGAATCCTCCCCCCTCAATCCCTGGACCAAACACACGTGGCGTTAACGGAAACCTCGGATTCACCAATCCGTTCACGTAAAACGGGGTAAACCCCGTAGATGCATGTACCGAATTGATGATAGCAAATTCAACCATTGGGAGCATCTTACTCCAACTCTTTGGATCCGGATATAAACTCCGTAGAATATCCCCCACAACGCGATTAACGCGTTCCGTCTGACCGTCCGTCTGCGGATGATCCGCAGTGGACATGAGGAGCTTGGTGCCTAGCACCTTAAACAACGCACCCCAGAATTGTCCCGTAAAACGAGGATCCCGATCCGACCCAACGGAATCGGGTAGACCATGTTGTCGAAAGACACGGTCTTGGAACACTTTTGCTGTTCCTTGTCCATCTATGGACTCTGGCACCGCCGCCAGGTGAGCCATCTTGCTCAAACGGTCTACAAAGACCAATATGCCGGTGTTCCCGGCCTTATCCTTCGGAAAACCGAAGATAAAATTCTTGCTAATGGATTTCCAACACTCCCTTGGAACCGATAAGCTCGCCAAAGGCGCAGCTGAACTTGCAGAGGGTTTAAACCTCTGACTCGTCGCACAGGTGCGTATATACGCACCGACCCACTTATACATGTTGGTCCACCAATACAAAGCGCTTAAAGCGCTGTATGTCTTATCCCGACCTAAATGACCCTCGGTAAGGGCGTCATGTGTCTCAAAGAGGACTCTATACTTCATTTCCTCATTATGAGGAACAACCACCCGCGTAGTGTCTTCCGCGCTCGTGCTATAATATAGCAAACCGTCACAGTACCTGTAACGTTGTAAACGAGCTCTAGCTTGACTTGACAGGGTTGGCTCAGACGAGCCAAGACCCTTTTCACCTAACGCGCGGATAAGCGCCGAACATTGAGGGTCTTTCTCATAAGCCTGGCGTATGAGATCTACCACAGACGTGGTGACGAATGTCGCGTGAGCGAGCTCGTAATCGGGACGACGCGATAACGCGTCCGCAAGAACGTTCTGCTTGCCAGGTTTATACTTAACCTCAAAGTTGTACTCCACAAAGAAGCAGAGCCAACATGCCATCCGTTGCGAGAGATGAGGCGACTTTGTTGCTGTCCGTAAGGACGCGTGGTCAGTATAAACCACGAACGGCTTTGAGCCGATTAGGTGCCCCTAAATTTGACAAGAGCATACTTCATTGCAAGTAGCTCCTTGTCATGAACGGGATAATTCCGTTCCGCAGCTTTAAGCTGCCTCGACTCAAACGCAATTACGCGTTACCTTCCTGCATCGTCTGCTTGTAACAAAGCACATCCGATTGCCAAAAAGGAGGCGTCGCAGACGACACTAAATGGTTTCCCAGAGTCTGGAAGAGAAAGAACGGGAGATTTTAACAAGCTCCCATTTACCGCTTCAAAAGCGTTTTGGTGTTCAGTTTCCCAAAACCAATCAACATCCTTCTTAAGAAGGTCGGTCAATGGCTTCGCCATTTCAGCGTAGTTCTCGCTGTACTTGTGGAGATAGTTGGCTAATCCTAGCCACTTCCGTAAATCTCTAAGATTTACAGGCGAAGGCCACTCCACAATGGATTTCACCTTCGCGGGATCCGCCCGCACTCCATCCTTACCGATGAAACATCCGAGGAAAGGAATTTCCTCAGCACCAAAGATACACTTAGATGCGTTTGCATATAACTTATGCTCTCGCATACATTCGAGCACTGCTCCAAGGTGTATCAGATGCGTCTGAACATCAGACGAGTCGCCTTCCGCACGACTATGGAAGAATATGTCGTCGAAGTACGTCTGAGCGTACTTCCTATGAGGGCGGAAGAGTTGAGTCACCAAGCGATTGAAAGTCGCTGGTGCATTTATAAGCCCTTGTGGCATAACAAGCCACTCCCACAGCATGCCACTAGGCGTGCTAACTGCCGTCAGCGGAATATCGGACGCTCGCATGAGCACCTGATAATACCCGTCCACCAGATCTAAGGCACTGTACACAGTACAGCCCGCCATATTGTTCTGGAGGACATCCTTCCGAGGAATCGTAGTCTGCATGGGTACAGTAGCTGCATTCAGCTTGTTATAAGCATGCACAATGCGCCACTTTCCGTTCGGTTTACGAACACAAAAAGTGGGAGATGAATGGGGAGACTTACGCTCCCGTACCACCCCTGCCTCTTCTTTCCCCTTGAAGAATGCGTCGATGACGTCGCATTGCTCCTTGGGGAGAGGCCACTGCCTAGTGACGCAGTATTTGGTTCCGAGAGCCAAATCAATTTCATGTCGGACTCCCCGATCCGGTGGTAACCCCATCGGCGGGTTGTCACTAATGACATCTCCAAATTCATTTAATAAGGAATGGTAAGGGTCCTCAGGATCCGCGAGAGTCTTGAGGCCGCTTCGGGCATTTAATGCCTGTTTGGTTTTCACCAAAACTGACTCGTCCATCGTGAATGAGGAGTTCAACTCCTCTTCCGGACGTAATACGACAACCTCGTCGATTTCACCTGCTTTCAAAGCAGTTCCAAACTCGTTGAAGGACATCTCCTCCAAAGACAACAGTTCGCCTACCCCAGGCAACCGTTCAAGGCTTACGCTTTCTGTGAAAACGCCTGTCACACTATTCAGCATCCGATAGGACTGCTGACTACTGGCCTCAGGACTCATCTCGGGACCCAGATGGGGGGGAGTCAGTTGCCCAATCTATTGGAAGCGCATCGCGCCTATCCACAGAGGTCTCTACCTCTACCACCAGTGACTCACCGGGATCACCTAATAATGCGTGGTCGGAATTATTTCCGACGTGCGAAAGAGACGAACTACGGGTCTCTTCGCCTGGAAGCGCCTCGCGCTTAACCACAGGGGTCTCTATACCTACCACTGGAGTCTCAACTTGTTCGCCGGACACGGCGTGGTCGGAATCAATTCCGACCTGTAGAAGAGACGAACTTCGGGTCTCTTCTCTAAGCGCCTCGCGCTTACACTCAGAGGATTCCACCTCTATCACTGGCGACTCACCAGTCTCGCCGTTCACGGCGTAGGGATTAACCGCCGAATCCCCCTCGTTAAGGAACTGTTCCTTAAAGCCATTGGGAATGATCATTTCAGACATCCCAATCACTGGCATCTAACGCCAGAATCGCTTTTGCGATCGAGCAAAGGTGGGTTCATGACTCGCCAATGCTTCACCCGACCGCGGGTGCGTTGAGCCAATGGACTTAGACTTCCAGTCTATCCATGGCTCGTGGCGTTCCAGCCACTTCATGCCCAGCATGAGGTCATACGTCGAGTCCAAATCCAGGACTAGGCAACGTTATAAGCTGTCGAAGTCTGCAAACTTCAGCTTAAGGTCAGTCGAGACCTTGGGTACAGAAACCTGTACGCCCGTCGCAAGACGGACCGTGACAACGTCACGAGAACGTGCCTCTAGGGCCTCGGCATACAGCCGACTCTTCTCCACAGAAGCCCGTCTGACATAATTGTCAGACGCTCCAGAGTCTATCAAGACTCTCCAAGGCTTATCAAAGCCTTTCACGTCCGCAAGGACTACCAGCAAACCTGGCTGGTACACCAACTCGGTGCTAGAAAGCACCGCTTCCCTCGGGGCTTTGTGCTGTCGTCCCTTACCCTGGGGCTTAACAGCACTGAGGGGTCCCCCAGTAGGGCGCCCCGAACCTACTGGGAGCCGTCGTTTCCCGACGGCTTGGACAAGGGCTTTTTCCCCACCCTTAGTCCCTTGTAGCGAGTGTCTCGCTGGGGATTTTTCGGACATCTGTTCCTCAGATGGTCCATGCTCCCACACAGGAAGCATCTCAGCGGCCCACGCCGCTGCAACATAGCCAAGAGCTCTGTCTCGAAGCTCTGTGAAAAAGAGTCCGAATGACTCTTAGCGGGAGGTTTCTCCTCCACTTCGACCTGACTCAGGTCCATGGGTTCGGGACCCACCTTAGAGGAACGGAAGTTCCTCTTGGCGTTGAACGCCATCTTGAACGCCTCCCCCAGGGATTGGGGTCGGCATCGGAAGAGCTCCGAACGTGCTGGCCCTTCTCTCAGGCCTCCCATGGAGACGGGGATGGACACATCGTCCGAATACGCTTTCGCGTACATCCCTGCCAACAGGGTCTTAAGTTCTTGGATATATGTTTCCAAGTCCCTAGTGCCCTGACGGCACCTCAGAAACGCCAGCTGATTCTGGAAAACCAGATCAGGCGTTGCGTAAATGTCCATAAGCTTCTGCTTAAGGACCTCCCACGTAGGGAACACGTTCGTGACCGAGTCCGAACACGTAAACGCCCATGCACGGGCTTTACCCGTAAGATGGGTCAGCGCAAGTCCCACTTGCAAGTGATCAGTGATCACATTCGCTGTGGCGAAAGCCGTTTCGACCTCTCGTAACCACACATAAAGGTTATCACCTTTTTCCCCAGTGAATTCCTTTATCTTAAAGGACAATGAGGGACGCACCCCCGTGGAACGACCTCCACTACAACTCGCCTCATGAGCGATGAGGGCATTTACCCTTGCCTTTACGGCCTCAAGGCCCTGCTCCACTAGGTGCTGCATACCCTTCTCACCCAGTAAGGGTAACAGCCTTTTAAAGGAATCCTATTGGACGAGGGTCAAACTATCCCAATCGTCCTGATCCATCCTTTGCAGAGGATGCCTAGTCTACCAACCCAGGTGTTGGATTGACTACAAGTGCTACCAGATGTAGCCGGTGCGCATACGCACGGTGCGGCTAGCGCACAGAGGAAGTTTTCCTTAAAGCGGCGTTCGCCGCTACTTAGCCGATACGCCCTTATTAAGGGCTTAGTAGGAGAGAGCTCTCCTACTCGGGGCCAAGATTCCCGGGTTAGTTTACTCTAGCCTGTACTAGTGCCTTAACGGCAAGGCTCCCTTACAAAGGGTGTAGCTAAGGGGAGGGCTCCCCTTACGCTACGGCACTCACTACACGCACGACCGGTCGAGGTCGTGCGTCTGTACTACGGAGTGGAAAGTAAACTGAATATATTTAATATGTAATTATTTAAACTAATATAAACTATATGTAACACTAAGTAGAATATTACTAATTCATACCTAGCAAAAATGTAGTGTACACACCTGTGTACTGACACGTGGATGGCTGACACACCACCACACCAAGGGCCCATGCCCTGATTGGTTAAAATAACCAAAGCTTCGAAACCTTTCAACCCGGCCAATACTGGCCTCAACCGTGGTGTACTCATGTACACCAACACTCAGTGTTACCCGAATGTAACCCCGTTACACTAACTGTCTGATCTGTGCGGAAGGAAAATATATTCTTGACAAAGTCACGTATAGTTAGAGTCGGTGTGGTAATCGGTATGGTCAAATGCCAAATTACGACTTTTTCACGTGTTTTTTAGATCCATAACTGTCGAAAGGTAACGAAATAGTCTTCACCAAAATATGTCTACCAACGCAAGCTACAAGCCTCGCCTTTTTATATACTTCGTAGCCAGTGGTTTTCACCTCGCAAATAGTTTGAGATCTCCAACGCTTTTAACTCAGAAAAAATTGCATATGAATAGCGTCTTCGTCTGCAGCGCATGCATGTCGTCAGAGGTGGCTCCTAGCCTTGTAGCATTTTAAAAAAGTGTGTTTAACGGCACAAATATCGCTGGCAAGAACGTTGAGTTTTTAGACGTGTCCTAATGTAAAATTGGTTCAGCCCCCAATAAGGTGATTGCAATATATGATACGGATAACGCGAGAGTTTTTTGTGTAAATGTGTTCTAGTTTTAAAAAAAAGATAGGCAAACAAGTTCCCCTCGAAATGAGGGGTCCAAAAAGTTACAGAAGCCGCATGTTATGAGTCAATTCCACGGTAACCTTTAGTAAAAGGCGAAAGATTAATACGCTATGAAATTAACTTAGCGGATTGATTATGAAATCTTTCCTTTTCTATACTTATTCCCTAGTGTGGCCTGCACGAACATAAGACCATAAAGTAAAATTTGGCAACATAGATTTAATTTAAATCTGAGAAAACCGGGTATTACCCAATAAACTGTGTACATGAGTACCGGTATTATATACCACTCCATTAATGTATCGAGTGATTTAACTAAGTATCTCGTTAAAGTACCCATATTGGACGATGCACCGTATTTATTATACTACCGGCCTCTTAAATACATGTAATGGGTAGAAGTCGAAGTCGCAGTAGGAGCCGCTCCCGCAGCCATAGCCGACAAGATAAGGCGCACAGCAGAGGAAGCCACTCGCGAAGTTATAGCCCACTCAAGAAAAGAGCGCACGCAATCCACAAGAAACAGCACAATAAAGAGCAAAAAAAACGTCGTACGAAGCATCAAACGAAAAGCGACCACGAACAAGGGGTTCCTGGCGCCGTGCCGCGAGTCAAAGATAGAGCGCAAGCAGAAGGAGACGTGAAAACGGCCACGGGGGAGTCCACGTCCATCGATGCGAAAAGTTTCTTTGAGCAGCTCTACCGACAGGAGGCGGCGAAAGAACCAGTGGGCACTGTGCACGCTCGGGGTCTTCGTGCCCCCGTTTCGGGCACGTCCCTCTCGTCGTCAGAAAAGTGGGAATGTAGTAAGGCTGGCTGTGGTCACCGGAATGCCAAAAACGTCCCGACGTGCAGCAAGTGTGGCGCCATGAAACGAATGACCGAGTGGCGATAAGTTGACGGATAGAGAGAGACGAACGAAACGTGAGTAAATAGCCAAACAAACACACCAAAAATCCAGCCATGTGGCACTTCTTTTTCCCCTATTCTTTCCTTCTGCTCTCATAAAAGTTTCCTCGCTATGAGTGACGGTCAGATCTTGCGCACGGGCGTGCTCTTTAAGAAAGGCTCGGGCACGGGGCCCTTTGGTCGGAAGAACTGGAAGCCACGGTACTTTGTCCTCACGCCGTCGCGTCTCCAGTATTTTACGTTTGAGGACGGCGAGCTCAAGGGCGAGTTAAGTTTACAAGGGTGCGACGAAGGCGTGCTCGAAGTCATGCCCGCGGATAGTATGAAGACAGGGAGCAGTGCGTCCACGATCTGGCGCGTCGCGATTAATGCGCCAGAGCGTCGTTTGTTGGTGGCTGCGGGCACGGAAATGGAGATGAATGACTGGGTCGATAAGCTCGTGCTCGCGTTCCGCATAAACTCGGGCCAGCCACCGATTCAGCGGGCGTCCATGCCCGCGACGTCGTCGACATTGAGCAGTTCGAACCCGAGCACGGCGTCGATCCGGGACTTTCAAAACTTTTCCGTGCCGCGACGCGGGGTGAACCAACGATATAGTGTCGGGGCCGAAGTCGGCCACCCCGCGTCCAGTGGCATGAAAGAGGTAGGACTCGAGAGAGCGACTCGGACGCAGCAGCAAGTGGAAAGACAGGACGGACACGCGCACGAGGACGTTGAAAGGCGCGTCGCGATGCAAGAAAAAGAAGAAGAAGCCGTGGCACGTGCTGCGGCGATGCAAGAGTTGCAGCGTCAAGAAGAGCAAGAAAAGGTGGCACAAAAGGAGCGGGAGGTGGAAGAGAGGCAAGAGGCAGTCGAGCTCGAGCGCGTTCGTCTCGAAGAAGAGGAAGCTGCTCGTCTTCGATATGATCAAGAGCAAGAGAAGAATCAGAGCAAACGCGTGGCGGACGAAATGATGATGCAAGAGCATGTTGAAGCTCAACAAGGTGACGACCCATTGGAGATACAACGTCGTCAGAAACGAGAGGAGCATGCGCGACAACGCGCGGAGCGGGAGCAGACAATCAAGTTGAAAATGCAGCAGGAGTTTGAGCTGAAAAAGCAGACGCAAGAACAGGTGAACCCGCGACTTAGTGTAGATGACAGTGAAATCACGGTCGAGCTCGATGCAAGCACTCGGAGCTCGAACGAGGAGGATGCAGTCCCGACATTTGTGTCACGGGAATCGGCGTTTCCACCTCGCTCCTCGCTCGTTGGCGACGTTAAGCGCGAGATGATTCAGAAACAGCAACTAGAATACCAACGACGTCGCGAGGCTGCGCTGAAGCAGGAGCAGCTGGCGCGTGATGCTGAAGTGGAGCAGCAGCGTGCAAAGATGGAAGCTCTGGACGTACGTGAAGCTCCGCGTGAGGTGGAAGTGGCTCCTCGCGAGATTGAAGTCGTGAGGCGAGCGCCTCCAAAGAAGACCCTTCCGGATGCTGCGGACCCTATGGAGGGAATTGAATTCTGAGCCCTGGGCTCCCTAAGAAAAATGATGCGAGAAAATACGGAGGCTGTGTTTGAATGGAGACACGTTTGGAGGTCTCCTAGACTGGAATTAGGAGCGTCGAAGATTCGAGGAAGAAAATGAAATCTCAGCTCTAGCAGCATAACAGTGGTCCAGTATAGACGAAATTTAAGTGAAGGAAGTTGACATTACCATTACATAAGATTAGATTCCATCTTTTTCTCTAGCCGGACGAGCGCGTCGGACACGGCACGAACGTGCTCTCAGTCTCTCGTGCTCTTCAGGTTTGCGTGGATTCCTACCATCTTCGCAACAAGTACCCAAAGCGCACATACAAAGGCATGCATTTAACTGTCTCTACTTTTTGTTGATGGGGCGCGCAATTCCTGCAGCGCCCGGCGTCGCCGGAAACGTTTATTTGGATTATGACTTTTCGATAAAAACGTAGCAAATTACATATATGCATATTAGGGGGAGTCAACATGACGTTTTTGAGAGGGGATAACTGATGGGAGATTCAGATTTACCGGGGGGGATAAAGTTATCGGGTACCCGAGGAGCTGGGTGAAAACGTTATCCCCTTTCCCCCAGTCCGGGTATCCCAAATCCCCCCCCCGCCCCCCCCCGGCCCCGCCCATCAAAACCCACTTGACACACGCGAACGCGCTCCTCCACAGTTCCTCCACACAACAACAACAACAACGACGACGCTCTCCTCCAGCCTTTACCCCAGACACCGTCACCGACAATTGTGAAATCCCCCACGTCGACTAGGTGAAATCAGACGGTTTGTCATATGTTGGCAGGGGTGATGGACGGGATCTGATCCGGGTTTATCAGGGGTGATAATTTTTCGGGGTTTTGTCATGTTGACTCCCCCTATTATTAGTTTAAGCACTCAACTTAACACTAATAAAATCACTAGGATTTTGATTTGTTTCGCGCGCGTGGGTAAGTGGAGTTTCAGTACCCCGGTTGACGGGTGGAAGTTTTCTTATATTTGGTTACGTGGAATCTCGTTTGTGGATTGTGGAGCAGGCTACGGTATCTCGTTTCGAATCACGTAGTGGATTAACAAGTGGAACGTGAATATACAAGTTTGTTTTTGCGTTTTATTTGCTATCGTTACGTTATTTCCTCTTTCACTGTTGCTCGCCGGTGGAACGACGCGCTAGTACGCATTACTATCGTTGGAACGCGTGTCATCAAGTACACGGCCGAAGATGAGTGATTATGAACACTTTTTCATGACGTGGAGATCTTACGTTTCCTATAGGTTATGAGCCCAAGGAAACGGGCCTACAAGTCCTCTATGGTTCTGCGATGTCTGGGATGCGCGGTCACCTGCAAGTCCCCATTTGAAAGAGTACTATGCAAAAGTTTTGTTTCTCGTAATATTTCATATCACATTTCACTGTGGATGTTGGGAATGACGTACAGAAAGAAGGAAGGCGTTTACGGGAATCAGCCTTGATACGGTTTACAGCGCAGTATTGATCAGCATTTAATAGCTGCCGTGGTGACCACGTGGTATCTCCTTCTCCAGCCAACCATAAGTGAGTCTTCATCACATCGACCGTCGCATGTCGTGAGTAATTCAACACGATGGTCTTTATCGTCAATGTTGGCCTGGTCTTGTTAGATCTACCATTCGCTAATATATTGGTCGACCAGATCATATCTGACGGCACACCAGATCGATCTTATCATTAGATTGAATCCAGCTACTAAATTGCTCTCTGGATTAATCTCGTCACCTGATCGGACCTGCGCTCGATCGGGCCTCAGTATCCGGTCGATCAATCCAATCGTTCCTTGAAACAGATCGAACCTTAACTATCAACATGGACCATCCACTGATCGATTTTCAGACCAAATCGGTCCTATCCGTTAGCCACTCCATCCAACTCAATAGGATCACCACTTTATCCCATCTAGATCGTATCACATTTCGTTACCATTCCTGCTCCATCTGAAAGTTCTTGGCTCAATCAACCGTAACACCTCTTTTCCCTCTCAAGAAATTGTCGATCGGCCAACGAGATTAATGTTTACGACAATATATCTCAATCTGTCAGCCAGCATCTCCACACTTGGTACATGCATCGCCGAAATGATACCCTTCAGTGAAAAGTCCATCCAAAAACGTTAGCTTCACATCGGTATGTTTTGCGCTAGCAGATCTCGCCTCTTTCTCCACTTTCTTGATCGCCGCCTGGTTGTCTATCTTGAGGACCTGGGGCGTCTTCGCGTGCAATCCGATTTCCGTTATCAATTCTTTCAACCCCAGCGCCTCTCGACCGGCCATCGAAGCTGCAACAAATTCTGCTTCGGCCTTCGAGAGTGCCACCGTGGTTTTCTTTTTACAAGCACAGTTAGCCAACACTCCATTTACAAACGTAACCATAGCCGAAACGCTCTTTCGGTCCGCTGTATCAGCCGCAAAGTCAGCATCACTGAAAACCATAACCCTCAACGGCAACGGCAGTTCATCGTCGTGCTTTAATTTTGACTTGAAATTTCTCGTACCCTTCAAGTACTTGAGGATCCTTTTGGCAACCTTGTATTCACCAACGGTCGGCGCGTGGGTCCTTCTGGTTGCTGGTGCACCAAACGAAATATATGGGCGCGTGCATCTAACAAGTGACTGGAAACTCTTTACACACGGTATATTCGTCTTGGGTCGCACTGGTAGCGGTTCACGAAAACTTTCAACATCTTCCAACACAAGAAACGGCGTCATCGCCGGGTTCATCTTGGTCAACTTATGTGTACTCAAAAACCTCATTAATCGTAGCTTATTGGTCCAACACATAACCACTTCTTGGGTATCCTCCGATTCTCATGCCTAATAACTTCGTTGCGCTGCGAAGGTCCTTCAATACCAATACTCGCATGTCCACAAAGAAATTCTCGACAACTGTTTCACTGGTGCCCGTGACCAGTAGGTCATCTGCACCGACACCGACGACCGTGTAGCGTCCAACATGGTTCACAAAAATACAAGTGCCTGTGATACATTGTGCAAAACCAAGGCCCGCTAAATTTTTGCACAAACACTTGTGCCACAGGCGTTCAGCCTGTTCAAACCATATAGATTTCATTTTAGCTTCAGCTCTAGCTCTTTCTGCGACTCCACACCAAAATCATTCAATTGTTCTTGATTTATCACCATGCCTTGCGAAACTTGTAGATATATCTACACACTTCCTCTGTCTTGGCCTTGGATAGGCACTCGGCACGTCTCCATGACGTGCAGTCACCCCCCAAATTTGCGCTAACACCAGTATGAACTTCACGTTGTTCAATTCCATCACCGTCGAGAAAGTAAGAAAATAATCATCTCCATAAGAATTCTTGTCGTCCCTGGCGACAATCCTCGTTCCACCGACCCATCTGCATTCATCTTGGTCTTGGACACCCACTTGGTGGGGAGATATACCTTGTTTTGCGGGCGACGTCCTACAGTGAATGTGCACAGGTCTTCAAGTGACTTGATCTCCTCCATTTCTGCATTTCTCCACATGTTATTGTGAGCGCACGCATGCGCCTCTCTGGAGCTTTTGGGGTCGGGACCCACCATCAACGAAAAATCCTTTTGAACCTTTGGTTAACACACAGCAAAAGCACATAGATCACTTTAACCAGCCTGGCCATTGCCATGGTCATCGGTTTCATTTGTTGCACCAATGTCACTCGAAGTAACGTCGCCTGAAACTGCTTTCAGCTTCCGTGATTCTTCCTATTCCTTGGACTTTAGTGTTGTTTTCTTCTTTCGACTTGACTTGCGCGTACTTGGTCCTGTCGTCTGCTCTTGTTGTTTCACTTTGTTTGTGTTGCTCGATTCATCATTTTCGCGCTTGGATTGCGCGGGGTCTTAGTTCTGTTTCTTCGAGCGCAATTTCGCTCGTTCCTCCAGGTCACCCTTAACTTCGTCTTCCAAACTTTTTGCAATCTTACTGCTCGCTTCTTCACTTAGTGTCTCGATCTCGGTGACATGCCTCGTCACCGTGACCACTCGATCTTTTAGAAGATGAACCTTATAACCCTTCGTTTCATCATTCTCGCCCAGTATCAATGCGCGCTCGGCATGTCGCGCAAGCGCTTTCTTCCTTAGATCCCTCCAAACCATGCACGGGGACTCGAAAACCACTATGTCGGTGATCACCGGTCGCTTGCCCGTCAATATTTGGACAGGCGACAAATGTCCTTGATTATCTCTTGTCGGAGTGCGTTTGGGTATGTATGCAGCATACTCAGCCGCCTCCGACCAAAAAACAGCGGTATTCTTGATCCAAATATCATGCACCGGACCATATTAAAGATGACACGGTTCATTCGATACGCTTTCCCGTTCGAGGCGGGATTCCCGGCTTCAGTGATTTGGCGACGAATACCAGTCTGTTTTCAGAACAGATCGACATTCTGGTATTCGCCGCCGCCATATGTACGCAGCCCGTGTACACGACACGAGAACTCATTCTCGAAGCATGCGAGAAAATGTACAAACATCTTGGCTGCCCTGGCCTTGGTGCGTGCAGCAAATACGCGTACGTAACTTGAAAAATGATTCACAAGACAACTAAAAATCTGTTGCCGCGTCTGTCCCGAGGAGTGATGTGTCCCTCGAGGTCACTGCATATCACTCTTTTAGTTCTATCAATCGGCGCGTTCAAATCCACCTTCGGTTGGACCTTGCGCGTTGCTTTTACCTTCAACACAGGTTAGGCAATTCATCCTATTTGTGTCCATGAGGACTATGCCTTACCTGGGTTCCCTGGCCAGTCTTTCGACAGTATCATAGGCCAGGTGACCCAAGCGCACATGAAAATGATGCAAGCTTCCAGTGTGGGCATCGGTGGCGACGTCTTCTAACACACTGCTTAACACGATGCCCGCAAATCAATTTGAATCGTAAGTCTTCTTAGTCACCGATAAACTATCCAAAAATACAGATCCATATGTCTTGATACGAAACAACCTTTCCCCGTTTAACATCATTTAAATCAGGTGACCATTAGCCGCAATGGTACAACCTTTTCCCGCCGCCCGCCCAGATAAATGAGATTTTTTGCCAATTTTGGCGCGTAATACACTTCCGTCAACTCGATAACGGTTGACGGCTCATCATACGTATTTAAGGTAATTTTACCGACTTTGGTAGCCTTAAGCATACCGCCTCCTCGGAGCGCAAATTGTCACTCGGACCACATTCTATGGCGCCTTCCAACAAATCCGTGTTCGACACCTGGTGTCTACTAGCCCCACTATCGATAATCCATATATTTTCATCCACTTTTCCGGCTGCACACGTGTTGCTTCTGCGTTTAAGCTTCACTCTAACGTTGAGAGCACAATCCTTTTTTGCCACCCGTCCCTGGACTTCTTACTCTACCTTCCATTTTGACCGTTGTGCCCATGTTTACACCGCCTTTCTGGGCAATACCCCTCTATGTGGCCTTCGTTTCCATACGTGTTACATCCAAGCCTATTTTACTTAGAGTCACTGCGTGTGCTTGCATTCTGGCAGAAGGTATACTCTTCGCTGCATCATCCTCCAGCCTTTGATCCCATGATATGAGCTCTTGAGCATAACACAGGTAGTCTTGCCTAGCAGGATCGTACATGGTCATTAACATGACCTTCATCCGAGGTGCCGCCAACTTCACGATGTTTTCAACAATTAACTTTTCGCTCGACCCACTCTCACGGACCAGAGCTACTAAGTACAAGTAATGTTGCGTCCAGCTTCTTCTAGCTTCCTTCTCTGCAGCAAACCACATAGCAGCTTATTGATGGGATATATTTAATTTTAAAAGGATACCAATGACATCTGTTCCAAAACGTAGTTCATGTGTGGCGCAACTTGCCACCACGAGCCAATATTTGAACGGAAATATTCCGCGGTTGTTCTTTCCAGATGTTCACCGAGTTTATTCACCTTCTGTCTCTCGGTCCAGTTGAGCCCTGACGTTAACTCGCCAATCTCGATATCTTCCGTGAACAGGTAGGCCCACCACTTGAGCCCGGCACCTAGGCCTGGGTATAGCTTCTTCCACGTAAACTTTTTCCACTACCAGTTAGGGATTTTATGTATTGCATGGCCGAAATTCAGCGCATGCATCTGTTCTGCGGGTATATTCGCACCGCCTTCACCCGGCACTCCGACTAGTGCCTCACGGGGTTCTGAATCCACATTAGGGAGTGGCCTTGCGCCAAGTTCCACCCCTTCGTCCTCGGCCAGGTCGTGCAGTGTCATCTGACGAACGAACGGACGGTAGTTTCGTAAGCTATCGCGAAACACAGTGTCCTTCACGCGTACCGGGAAGCTCTTCTTCGACCCGGACGAGAGACTACCAACTGAGCACTTAAATTTCCCTTCTATAACGACAATCAGGCGTGCCGATATATCCTTCAGGCCCTCCATAATGGCCTGCAGGACATTTTTGTCCTTTGGGGACTTTTTCATCGCTATAACCCATGATATTTTTCACCGAAAAATTGTCGTCCAATATCGAACTCACTTCATAGCTCTTGAACCAAAGAGACCTTCCACTAGTTCTACGTGACAACTGCAAACAATAAAAAAAAAACTCGTAACGCCAAGAAAAAACCACGAGATAGTCAAACCAGCCCTTGGGCTCATAACCTGTTCAATAAATTTGACTTTATTTTCCACCTGTCAGATCTTAAACTCCCTGGCCTGAGAATTTTTGACCAGGTAGGATCCAATGCGGGGGTTGATTGATCTGCGACGTTCGTCGCGCCGTAGTAGTTTCAACTAATTGATATAATAAATAAAAATTAAAAGTGTATTATGTAAAGTTACCTTAAGATACAGTCAAACTAAAATGCTCATCAAAAGTAACCGTCAAGGTAAACCTAAATATATTATCCCTTTACCATCCAATGGGGTTTCGCCATCTTGTCAGGGCGCAAAAACTTAAAATGGGTACACGCACTTCCAGCAACTTCAGTATTTTCTTTTTTCTCCTCCCCGGCGAACAAGGGCTGGTCAAGATACGCATGATAAGGGTAACATTATCGTAAATTGTAGCTGTAGAAAATCTCTCATGCGACATGGACACATCCATAACCGCGGTTTTAAACTTTCTCGCCACGCTGCGCAGCCATATGGAGAAGTCGAATGATATAGAGGCTACCACCGTCAAGTTTTGCTGCCATATCTATCGCTCGGCGCGTTGATAGACTGACCAAAGTCAGATTGATCCTGAACAGGTTGTGGTCAAACAGATTTCACCTTATGCGGTATTCACACAATAGAGCTATGCTCGGGTGGCCGGCTCACGTGTTCGCTTTCGTCTAGAGCCTCACAACAAAATTGTATGAGTCCTGTGAAATCGCGAGCAACAACAAAAATAGCAAGATGGCACTCGAATTGAGAAGGGTACGGAGTGGACACCGCGCGCCAGCGACAACGAGGATGAGCAGAACCAATCTGGATCACCATTTTCATGGAGGCACGTTTACGGTAGGACTAGAGGAGGGCAGACACCGAAGATCCCGTACCTCTGTCGTAGACCATTACGCTTTGTAGTGAGTTGAGTTGATGTAAAACTATTTTATAATTTACTCAACTATAATGTCTTTGGTATGGCGAAAACATGACAATTATCATGATGCAACAAAACAGCTGAATGTATTCCCTCGTGAGGAGGGATCATAAATTTAAATGAAGCCGCACATTGTAAGTCAATTCCACGGTAATCTTTAGTAAAAGGCGAAAGATTAATACGTTTTGAAATTAACTTTGCGGAATGATTGTAGAAAAGGAGGGATGCTAAATTCACATGGGTATTTTGCCAATTCCTCATGGTTGTGACGTCGCTGTACCGATAGATAAGTACAGTAGCAAAAAAACAGCCAAGCGGTAACATGGTCCACATCCTCGAGTCGACAATAAGTCTGTGGTGGAGCGGCTGATCAGAATTGTTGAAGTTCGATCAGTCGTTACCACGGCGCCCGGACTACCGACTAACTAAGGGGGTCCTCCTGTTGTCCTTTGACTGCTCGTGTTCTTACTCACCTTGTGTACCCGACGGCTTGGGCGTGGGTCGCTCTCCAGGTGACGGGGATGTATAACACTGCAATTCTTGAAGCAAGATTGAGGGAAATTCGTATCGAATCGACCTATGTGTCGTTCAGGTGCGATAAGGTGTAATAAGGATAGAATAAGGTGTGATCAGGCTTGATCAGGTGTGTTCAGGCTTGATCAGGTGTGATCAGGTGCAAAACGGCGATGATCAAGACTGAGGATCGATGATCAAGGTCGGTGATCGATGATCAGGGGTGATCAAGTTTAATAATCGATAGTTGCAGACCTCTGATCGATCCAGTTGATTTTTCACGAATCGGCGCGATTGAGGGTTGGTGATCGCAGGTTGCAGATCGATTATCAGGGGATGATCAGCGAAGGGGGTACTTGATCAGGTGGCGGAAGTCTTCACCACTTGATCACTGAGCCTCTTAAGCCTAGTCCGCTAATAGAACACCCAATATACTATGTATTCTTAGCCTAGACTTAAGAGGAAGGGGTAATTCCACAAAATCCACCTAGAGTTCCCGTGGGGCGCTTAGAGCATCCGAACTTCTAGGGGCCAAACGTGAACCAATGGGGAAGAGGTGAGAGCGCCCTGCTCGATCACTTTCCCAAAAAAAAGAAAACCTTTACAAAAACTACCTCTGGCACAGCGGGCGGAGTTGAAGCTGAGTCCCCAAGAACTCTACGTCTTCCGGTGGGCCAAAAATGCACTAGGTGCTCCCGCCCGGGACTTAAAGGTGCGTATAAATGGAGGGAGGCTCTAAGGTGCCGTCTGTAATGGGGTGCCATTACATAATTGATATCAAGTTAGAATATCACAGTTTAATTTCAGACGCGTTGTCTGAAATTTAAATAAGATATTATAAGTTATTATAATCTACGAAGGAAAAGTCGATTCGGTATAAATACCGAATCATGCAGGTTAACTAATAGTACAGTTAGTTGAATACTTGATATTATTATATTAATTAGGTAGTTACTATACTATTAGCCTCTTAACCACCCATTAAATAAACACTCTTAATTTTGCGTTCTAACCCATAAGTAAATATTTATATATTTACTTTTAGTATAAGATTAGTTATTATCAACTAATCCTGCCCTATTGCATTGCGGGCTTCCTCGCAATTACAGTGTAAGCCTGTAACAGGATCAGTCCTGTTACACCTGGTCACACTTTGTGGTCCGTCTTAACGACCACAGTTCCGTTCCGCTAGTCAACTAGCGGAGCGAAGATTAAGAGCCGCTCGGCATCATGTCGCGAGACATGACGCCTACCGAGCGATAGAGAACGCTGGAAGTGGTGACGGAACACTTCCCTCACTTCACGTCGCGTAATAAAGACGCGACGGTAGAATGGTTCGGTCTATGGGGACCGACATCATTACTTTCCTCCTGGATAAGACCCCGGAGGAAGCAATGGAGGTGGTGCATCGCTTTAGGCGAAACCACCTCGAAACACCATCACGGCCCGCGCAAGAGGCAGCGCGGACGGCACCTGCAACGCATAGCGTTGAAGTGGTAAAGGCGCGAGTACCGCCCTTTACCGGTGAAGGGGGCCAGCCCCTTCCTAGATGGTTTGCAGAGGTGGAAGATGCAATCTCTGCGCAAAATATTGTTGACGAACGTCAACAGGCGTACTTCGCCACAACATGTCTGGGCGGCAAGGCCAGGGCATGGGGGATGAGTCGCAGAGCCACTGATGACTCTGCGTTCCTGAATTATCAGGAATTAAAAGCTGAGCTAAAGCTCAACTTTGAAGCTCCAGAAATGGAGCTAAGTATTTGGCAGGAGTTCATGGAACTCCGGCAAGGTAAGTTTGACCTTCAAGCGTACGCTCAGAAGACGCAATATTTGCTTTCAAATATTGTGTATGAGCCTGTGCCCCCTGCTATGCAGGTCACTGGCTTCATGAAGGGACTCAATGATGGTCCCGTCAAACAGAGTCTCTACCGGCACCCTCCAGAGACTCTAGAGACTCTAAGGGATGCCATTGATATGAGCATCCGTGAGGAGTTCAGCATGCGATCAGCGTCATCGCATTCTGGGTACAGCCGAAGGGCTCAACAGCCCTTCGCTTTTGACATGCCGCAACAGCATGTCAACAATCAGCAGTCAGGCAGACGAAGTTCACACTTCGTCTCAAGAAACAGCCACTCGCGCCAGAGCATGGGTGGTGGAGGTCCATAGCCGATGGACCTATCGGTTGCGGTTGCTTTGAGTTCGAAGCAACCGAAATTTAAGAAGAATATTCGCTGCAATAGATGCGCGAAAATGGGGCATTTTGCCCATGAGTGTATGGCACCGCGTCCGGTGCCACGCAGTCAGCGCACGTAACCGCCCGCTGCACGGAGACACCAACAGGGACATCACCCTGTTGGTGCAAAAAATGTAGAACACCAGTAGGGGCGGGGCGCCCTACTGGGAATGTTATCCCACATGTCGACATATGGCATGTGAGGGTAATAGCCCCAGACGGGACTATGTCCTGTCAAAAGGTGCAGGGTGATGGGAAGCCTCTTATCACCCTGGAGGTTAAGCCGCACGGGAGCGATGTCCCCATGCAAGCTTTGTTTGACACAGGAGCGTCAAACAATTTCGTTAGAACTCAGAGTCTAACGCTGTTAAGCTTCGTGGAGGTAGAAACCCCACGAAGTATGTTGTCAGTATGGTTAGCAACAGGTGCAACTGTGACTATTCCAAAGCGTGTGATTAAAACACGCTTCTAGTTGAATGAACTGTCATTCGCGGATGAATTCATCGTCCTCGATTTAGATGACAAGTTCGATGTGATACTTGGAATCCCATGGATGTCTAAGTTTAAACCTTCGACCGACTGGGTTAACCTATCGATCGACTGCGGCGGACCCACAGGATCTGATCACCCTGTGTGTAATCCGGCTGTATCAGAGGATACAACCGCAGCGTCAGACAGTCTGGTGGATAGCGATGGCACCACCAGGTCTGTTCTGACACGATCAGCGGAAGGTACCTCCGCTAGTGAGAGTCCAGAGGGACTACCACACGCAACATAAGAGTCGTTGCGTGTTGGAGAGAAACATTCCACGGGTGATAAAGACCGCCGTGAGAATGAAGTTATATCCACGGTGGGAAACACCCACCGTGAGAATGAAATAGTATCCACAGTGGGAAACACCCACTGTGCGACCGAAGGTTCCAACACTACGAATGAATTCCGTGTTGATGAGAGTGAACTCACGATCGAGTGCAATCGTGAGCAAAACTCCGTGGTGGCCAGTGCCCACCACGTTGCGTTAGCCATGCACACGGGTGATAAAGACCACCGTGTCGCAGAAAAGGCGGCCGATCAGACGAGCACATCTGATCGCCAAAATTCCATGGTAGGCAGTGGCCACCATGATGATGAGTATTCGCACACGGTGAATCGTAATCACCGTGTAGCAGTCAATCAGACGAGTGCGTATGATTGAATGGACAGTTCCTTCGAGACGATCAACGTCTTGACGCAAACGGAGACCGGTTAGCTACCCAGTCTCTGTTGATTGAACACCCTCCGAAAGAAGGTTCGGAGGTGATGGCTCTTCCAGCGCTAAGCTGGAAGAATTTTTATGAAGAATTTGCACGATCATCAGATCGAACAGATCTGTATTATCGTAGCAACAGATGATGTAGTGGATATTCGCGAACGAATATCCACATTACAAGTGAAAAACATTGGGAAAGAGGATCCCAATGATCAAACCAAAGTTCAGCGCTTTGAAGCGCAGAGATGGGAGTCGCTTAAAGCGAACTCCCCATTTTATGAGGTACTTCGGGAATACGCTGACGTATTCCCAGAAGAAGTACCTAGCGAGCTCCCTAAGGATAAGGGAACTCGCCATGAGATTGACCACGTGCCAGACACGAAGTATTGTGTTACGCGGCAATGGCCGTTGCCGCGTGATCAAGTAAAAGCGATCGACGAGTTTTTCGAAGCTCGTCGTAAAGCAGGCCAAGTTCGGGAGTCTATCTCACCGCACTCTACCCCCACCTTTTGTGTGAAAAAGTCCACAGGTGGGTGGAGAATCGTTCACTCTTACAACAAGCTGAACGCAGCGACGGTACCGGCGCAGACGCCGATACCGCGAAAAGATGTCATCATTGATTACATGTGCGGGAGCACCATCTTTAGTGCTCTCGATCTAAGAGATGGATTTTATCAAATACTAATGCGTGAGAAGGATATCCCTCTCACGGCGGTAAGCACCCCCTTTGGGAGTGGCTTATTATGCTGCAGGGGCTTCGAAATGCCCCTGCTACGTTTAACAGATGCGTAACGCATCTATTACGCCCGGTGCGAGAATTCGCACCGAGTTATTTCGATGACGTGTTCATCCATAGTAAGGGTGAACACGATAAAAGCGATGTAGATGTCCATAGGGAACATCTACATCGAGTGTTAGAGCTTATGCGTAAGCATAAGCTCTGCAAATCTAAATAAGAGCACCTTTGGTGCACCTGAGATACCCGTTCTTAGATGTTTTGTGGGCAAGAACGGGGTGCGCTCTGATCCAGAAAGGATCAGGGTGATCGTTGAATGGCCTACGCCAAACAACGTTAAGGAACTTCGAAAGTTCCTTGGGTTGGCAACATATTTGCACAAGTATTCGTGCAACAATGCTGGGTTAATACTACCTCTTTCTCAATTACTTAAGAAAGATGTTGAATGGCATTGGGATATCCAATGCCAAGATGCTTTTGATGCAGTCAAGCAAAGCTTGACTGAAGCGCCTGTCTTGGCTATAGCCGATAACGAGCGTCCGTTCCACGTCGTTTGCGACGCGAGCGATTTCGCTATCGTCTGTGCTTTGATGCAGAGTGATCACGATGATCGTGATCGCGTAATCTGTTATCAATCGCGTCAGTTGCGCCCACCCGAGCGCAACTATCCAGTGCATGACAAGGAACTCCTTGCCATGAAGTATGCACTGGCCAAGTTTCGGATCTATCTATTGGGAGATAGACCGTTTGTGGTTTACACGGACCATGCGTCGCTACGCACGGCCGTGAATTCACCACACATTTCTCAAAGAATGGCTCGAGGCTGTCATTCTTTGCTGAAAACAACTTTACGGTTGAATACAAAACCGGAAAGTTGAACGTGATAGAGGATGCGCTATCACGAAGGCCCGATTACGAGACGAAGTCGTCCGTAACCGAAGGTGCCAGTGCAAACGCGATCCGTTGCACTGCTTTGTCGTCGTCAATTATACGACAAGTACGCGAGGCGTACAAAACAGACGAGAAGACACGTCTGTTGATTGATTACTTAAGTAATCAATCAAGTGATAAGCGCGACGAACTCCCACAGCTCCTCCGCGCTTGCGTGCATCGATATCGACTGCACGATGGTCTGCTGCTTTACAGCACAGACCAAAAAGATGAAAGTCGCATCGTCGTTCCAAACGACGATGATCTCAAACATCAAATTGTGTTTGAGTATCATGATGCACCGATTTTGGGGCATCAAGGTCGAGAGAAGACATACGCTTCTCTTGCACGTGACTTTTACTGGCGAAACCAGTACAAGTGGGTACGGAAATACGTACGCGCTTGCGAGATTTGCCAGCGCGTTAAGCCTGCGCAGTCTGCACAGGCTCCGCTGCAATCTCTGCCGGTTCCGACAGAGTGTTGGAAGTCCATTTCAACGGACTTCGTATTCGGTCTTCCACCCGACAATAGTCGGAAGACTGGAATAGTGGGATTTGTAGACCGTTTCAGTAAGATGGTACATCCTACTGCAGTATCAGCGAACTTAACCGCCGCTCAAACAGCGCGGATATTCGTTGATACGGTATTCCGTTTGCACGGAATGCCGGAAGATATTGTCTCGGATCGAGATCCGAGATTTACAGGACGTTTCTGGCAAGAAACGTTCTCATTGTTGGGAACCCAGTTGAAGATGTCAACTGCGGACCATCCGGAAACGGATGGGCAGACGGAACGGGTTAACCGCGTTATTGGAGACATGTTGCGATCATACGCACATGCCTTTGAACAGTGGAGTGCCTACCTGTCACTCACTGAATTTGCGATTAACAATTCGGTGCATGCTTCAACTAAGCATACACCGTTCTACGTGAATTGTAGCCGGTGCGTATACGCACGGTGCGGCTAGCGCACAGAGGAAGACTTTCCTTAAAGCGGCGTTTGCCGCTACTTAGCCGATACGCCCTTATTAAGAGCTTAGTAGTAGAGAGCTCTCCTACTCGGGGCCAAGATTCCCGGGTTAGTTTACTGTAGCCTTTGCTAGTGCCTTAACGGCAAGGCTCCCTTACAAAGGGTGTAGCTAAGGGGAGGGCTCCCCTTACTCTACGGCAATCACTACACGCACGACCGGTCGAGGTCGTGCGTCTGTAAGATAGAGTGAAATGTAAACTGAATATATTTACTATGTAATTATCCTAAATTAATTTAAACTAATATAAACTATATGTAATACTAAGTAGAATATTCCTAATTCGTACCTAGCTAAATGTAGTGTACACACCTGTGTACTGACACGTGGATGGATGACACA
>CM047582.1:8266001-8286062 GCA_026184515.1 Peronosclerospora sorghi
CGTTCCGTCTGACCGTCCGTCTGCGGATGATCCGCAGTGGACATGAGAGCTTGGTGCCTAGCACCTTAAACAACGCTCCCCAGAATTGTCCCGTAAAACGGGGATCCCGATCCGACACAACGGAATCGGGTAGACCATGCTGTCGAAAGACACGGTCTAGGAACACTTTTGCTGTTCCTTGTCCATATATGGACTCTGGCACCGCCGCCAGGTGAGCCATCTTGCTCAAACGGTCTACAAAGACCAATATGCCGGTGTTCCCGGCCTTATCCTTCGGAAAACCGAAGATAAAATCCATGCTAATGGATTTCCAACACTCCGTTGGAACCGATAAGCTCGCCAAAGGCGCAGCTGAACTTGCAGAGGGTTTAACCCTCTGACACGTCTCACAGGTGAGCATTTACGCACCGACCCACTTATATATATTGGGCCACCAATACAAAGCGCTTAAAGCGCTGTAGGTCTTATCCCGACCTAAATGACCCCCGGTAGGGGCGTCATGTGCCTCAAAGAGGACTCTATACTTCAGTTCCTCATCATGAGGAACAACCACCCGCAGAGTGTCCTCTGCTCTCGTGCTATAAAATAGCAAACCGTCACAGTACCTGTAACGGTGTAAACGAGCTCTAGCTCGACTTGACAGGGTTGACTCAGACGAGCCAAGACCCTTTTCACCTAACGCGCGGATAAGCGCCGTACATTGTGGGTGTTTCTCATACGCCTGGCGTATGAGATCCTCCACAGACGTGGTGACGAATGTCGCGTGAGCGATCTCGTAATCGGGACGACGCGACAACGCGTCTGCAAGCACGTTTTGCTTGTCAGGTTTATACTTAACCTCAAAGTTGTACTCCGCAAAGAAGGAGAGCCAACGGGCCATCCGTTGCGAGAGATGAGGCGACTTTGTCGCTGTCCGTAAGGACGCGTGGTCAGTATAAACCACGAACGGCTTTGATCCGAGTAGGTGAACCTTAAATTTGAGAAGGGCATACTTCATTGCAAGTAGCTCCTTGTCATGAACGGGATAATTCCGTTCCGCAGATTTAAGCTGCCTCGACTCAAACGCAATTACGCGTTCCCTTCCTGCATAGTCTGCTTGTAACAAAGCACATCCGATTGCGAAATCGGAGGCGTCGCAGACGACACTAAATGGTTTCCCAGAGTCTGGGAGAGAAAGAACGGGGGCTTTTAACAAGCTCCCCTTTACCGCTTCAAAAGCGTTTTGGTGTTTTGTTTCCCAACAGCAATCAACATCCTTCTTAAGAAGGTCGGTCAATGGCTTCGCCATTTCAGCGTAGTTCTCGCTGTACTTGTGGAGATAGTTGACTAATCCAAGCCACTTCCGTAAATCTCTAAGATTTACAGGCGAAGGCCACTCCACAATAGCTTTCACCTTCGCGGGATCCGCCCGCACTCGATCCGTACCGATGAAGCATCCGAGGAAAGGAATTTCCTCAGCACCAAATATACATTTGGATGCGTTCGCATATAACTTATGCTCTCGCATACATTCGAGAACTGCTCCAAGGTGTATCAGATGCGTCTGAACATCAGACGAGTCGCCTTCCGCACGACTATGGACGAATATATCGTCGAAGTACGTCTGAGCGTACTTCCTATGGGGGCGGAAAAGTTGAGTCACCAAGCGATTGAAAGTCGCTGGTGCATTTGAAAGCCCTTTTGGCATAACAATCCACTCCCACAGCATGCCACTTGCGTGCTAACTGATGTCAGCGGAATATCGGACGCTCGCATGAGCACCTGATAATACCCGTCCACCAGATCTAAGGCACTGTACACAGTACAGCCCGCTATATTGTTCTGGAGGACATCCTTCCGAGGAATCGGAGTCTGCATGGGTACAGTAGCTGCATTCAGCTTGTTATAAGCATGCACAATGCGCCACTTTCCGTTCGGTTTACGAACACAAAAAGTGGGAGATGAGTGGGGAGACTTACTCTCCCGTACCATCCCTGCCTCTTCTTTCCCCTTGAAGAATGCGTCGATGACGTCGCATTGTTCCTTGGGGAGAGGCCACTGCCTAGTGACGCAGTATTTGGTTCCGGGAACCAAATCAATTTCATGTCGGACTCCCCGATCCGGTGGTAACCCTATCGGCGGGTTGTCACTAATGACATCTCCAAATTCCTTTAATAAGGAATGGTAAGGGTCCGCGGGATCCGCGAGAATCTTGAGGCCGCTTCGGGCATTTAATGCCTGTTTGGATTTCACCAAAACTGACTCGTCCATCGTGGATGAGGAGTTCAACTCCTCTTCCGGACGCAACACGACGACCTCGTCGATTTCTCCTGCTTTCAAAGCAGTCTCAAACTCGTTGAAGGACATCTCCTCCAACGACAACAGTTCGCCTACCCCAGGCAACCGTTCCAGGCTTACGCCTTCTGTGACAACACCTGTCACACTATTCAGCATCCTGTAGGACTGCTGACTACTGGCCTCGGGACTCATCCCGAGACCCAGATGGGGGGAGTCAATTGCCCCATCTATTGGAAGCGCCACGCGCCTATCCACAGAGGTATCTACCTCTACCACCGGTGACTCGCCGGTCTCACCTATAACGGCGTAATCGGAATCATTTCCGACGTGCGAAAGAGACGAACTTCGGGTCTCTTCGCTTGGAAGCGCCTCGCGCTTAACCACAAGGGTCTCTACCCCTACCACTGGAGTCGCAACTTGTTCGCCGGACACGGCGTGGTCGGAATCAATTCCGACCTGTAGAAGAGACGAACTTCGGGTCTCTTCTCTAAGCGCCTCGCGCTTACCCTCAGAGGATTCCACCTCTATCACTGGCGACTCACCAGTCTCGCCTACATCGGCGCGGGGATTAACCGCCGAATCCCCCTCGTTAAGGAACTCTTCCTTAACGCCACTGGGAATGATCGTTTCAGACATCCCAATCTCTGGCATCTCACGCCAGAATCGCTTTTGCGATCGAGCAAAGGTGGGTTCATGACTCGCCAATGCTTCACCCGACCGCGGGTGCGTTGAGCCAATGGAATTGGACTTCCAGTCTATCCATGGCTTGTGGCGTTCCAGCCACTTCATGCCCAGAATGAGGTCATACCTCGAGTCCAAATCCAGGACTAGGCAACGTTCTAAGCTGTCAAAGTCTGCAAACTTCAGCTTAAGGTCAATCGAGACCTTCGGTACAGAAACCTGTACGCCCGTCGCAAGACGGACTGTGACAACGTCACGAGAACGTGCCTCTAGGGCCTCGGCATACAGCTGACTCTTCACAACAGAAGCCCGTCTGACATAATTGTCAGACGCTCCAGATTCTATCAAGACTCTCCAAGGCTTATCAAAGCCTTTCACGTCCGCAAGGACTACCAGCAAACCTGGCTGGTACACCAACTCGGTGCTAGAAAGCACCGCTTTCCTCGGGGCTTTGTGCTGTCGTCCCCTACCCTGGGGCTTAACAGCACCGAGGGGTCCCCCAGTAGGGTGCCCCGCACCTACTGGGAGTCGTCGTTTCCCTACGGCTTGTACAAGGGATTTTTCCCCACCCTCGGTCCCTTGTAGCGAGTGTCTCGCTGGGGATTTTTCGGACATCTGTTCTTCAGATGATCCATGCTCCCCACAGGAAGCATCTCAGCGGCCCAAGCCGCTGCAACATAGCAAGAGCTCTGCCTCGAAGCTCTGTGAAAAAGAGTCAGAATGACTCTTAGTGGGAGGTTTCTCCTCCGCTTCGACCTGACTCAGGTCCATGGGTTCGGGACCCACCTTAGAGGAACGGAAGTTCCTCTTGGCGTTGAACGCCATCTTAAATGACTCTTCCAGGGATTCGGGTCGGCATAGGAACAATTTCGAACGTTCTGGCCCTTCTCTCAGGCCTCCCATGAAGACGGGGATGGACACATCGTCCGAATACGCTTTCGCGTACATCCCTGCCAACAGGGTCTTAAGCTCCTGGATATAAACCTCCAGGTCCTTAGTGCCTTGACGGCACCTCAGGAACGCCAGTTGATTCTGGAAAACCAGATCAGGCGTTGCGTACATGTCCATAAGCTTCTGCTTAAGGACCTTCCATGTTGGAAACACGTCCTTGACTGATTCCGAGCATGTAAACGCCCATGTACGGGCTTTGACCGTAAGATGGGTCAATGCAAGTCCCACTTGCAAGTGATCAGCGGTCATGTTCGCTGTGGCGAAGGCCGTTTCGACCTCTCGCAACTAAACATAAAGGTTGTCACCCTTCTCTCCGGTGAACACCTTTATCTTAAACGATAATGGAGGGCGCACCCCCGTGGAATGACCTCCACCGCAATTCGCCTCATGAGCGATGAGGGCATTCAACACTTGCCTTTTCGGCCTCAAGGCCCTAATCCACTAGGAGCTTCATACCTTCTTCCCCCGTTAAGGGTAACAGCCTTTTAAAGGCTTCCTGCTGGATGAGGGTCAAACTATCCCAATCGTCCTGATTCATCCTTTGCAGAGGATGCCCAGTCTACCAACACAGGTGTTGGATTGACTACAAGTGCTACCAGATGTAGCCGGTGCGTATACGCACGGTGCGGTTGGTGCACAGAGGAAGACTTTCCTTAAAGCGGAGTTCGCCGCTACTTAGCCGATACGCCCTTATTAAGGGCTTAGTAGTAGAGAGCTCTCCTACTCGGGGCCAAGATTCCCGGGTTAGTTTACTGTAGCCTTTGCTAGTGCCTTAACGGCAAGGCTCCCTTACAAAGGGTGTAGCTAAGGGGAGGGCTCCCCTTACGCTACGGCACTCACTACACGCACGACCCGTCGAGGTCGTGCGTCTGTAAGATAGAGTGAAATGTAAACTGAATATATTTACTATGTAATTAGCCTAAATTAATTTAAACTAATATAAACTATATGTAATACTAAGTAGAATATTCCTAATTCGTACCTAGCTAAATGTAGTGTACACACCTGTGTACTGACACGTGGATGGCTGACACACCACCACACCAAGGGCCCATGCCCTGATTGGTTAAAATAACCAAAGGTTCGAAACCTTTCAACCCGGCCAATACTGACCTCAACCGCGGTGTACTCATGTACACCAACACTCAGTGTTACCCGAATGTAACCCCGTTACATGAATGCATTAAGGCATCCACGAACCCCAGCTTTACTTGGCGGTACGCCAAATATAAGTGGGGGAGGGACCCGCTCAAATTTTGAGCGAGTCAATGCGCAAGTTGCGACTGCAACTTGTGAACAAATCGATAGCCCTTCTACTGAACATACAGTAGAAGCGGAAGCAGCTTCAATTGAAACTGAAGCTGCATACGATGAATATGTGTCTGCAGCAATTCACTACTGCTGATAAAGCAGTAGATGAATTCGTATTACAGCGCCAAGCTGTAATACGCTATATAAAAGATGCACTTGTCTCTGCTTTTGATAAGCAGAAGCAGAATGCAGACAAACAAGGAAGGAAGAACAAAAATTCCTTTCTGAAAGGTGAATTGGTATTATTAAGTACTACCAATTTGCCTCACATGCAATAAGCAACTTCCCTACACGGAAGTTGCTTCCTCAGTACATTGGACCTTCAAGGTCCAAGCTATTCGGGGGAATGCCTATACCTTAGACATTCCCACAGAAATGCGGCTTCACCCAACATTCTATGTTGGGCGGCTCAATCCGTATCACTCGTCTTCGTCTTACGACGAGAAGCAGAACCACGGAAGATGCCGTGCTTCTCCAAGTATTCCAAGAGAGACTTGTAATCGGCCTCCAGCCGTTGGTGAGCAGAGCGTAGAGTTGTTACCTCCGCCTTCGACTGCTCAAGATCAGCCGTACGCCGATCGAGCTCTCCCTTACAGCGGGAAAGCTCAATGTACAGAAGATCATTCTTCTGCTGGAGGGCAGTGTGCGCCCCGAGGATGTCGCGGACATCCTCGCGAAGAGACCGATATGTCTTCACACAGTGAGACATATCTCTGCTCAAGGAGGAATAACCCTCCTCGAGCTTGCGGGGCAAAGAACCATGCTCCGCAACAACAACGGCGAGGGAATTCTCAACCTCCGCCGCCCCTGATTGATAATCAGGGGAATAAGCGATATATCCTCGAGGGATTGATCTCGAAGCGCTCGGTACCTTTGAAGAAGGGGCAGCATACCGAGTACTTGGTACGCTGGCTGGGTTACACCCAAGAGTTCGACTCTTGGGAGCCGATTGAGGTTCTGAGGGCCGACGCCCCAGACCTTTTGACTGAGTTTGAGAAGGAGTCTCAAACTCATAATGCGAAGTAGCATCAACAGTAGGTGTTGATGCATTCAGGGTATCAATTAAACCCTGAATTTCGGCGGGTACGGAAAAACCACCGTACCCCCGCAACTTCTCCTCTGACAGACGAGGAGAGCCCTGAGTACACCGCGAGAAAACGAGGTGAGAAGGGACACCACAGTTCAACCCTTCTTTGATGCAAGCATAATGGATGTATTCCATTTTGCTTGTTCGGGAGTGCTTTAAAAAGCGCTCGGGCATTACGTAAACTTTATTCACGTAATCATCTGGGCTTTTGTTGTAGTTGTCAACAAAAGCATTCCAACTCTGAGTCAGGGCGTCTTTATCGTCCCTTTTCCTCCTTGACCCTTTCCGGCTCGAATAATATCGAACCTGGAAAAAGAGGTCAATAAAGTACAGACGTCTATCGTCTGTACTTCGATCGAATCGACGTGACTGGATGTCTTCGCAGTCATCCAGCACGTTGATATCGAACAACGCATACTGGCAGTCCCGTTTACGGTGACCGCCACTATTGGGGGCAATAGCCCATCCAGGGGTCCAAAACCCCACTCTGTACGGAACATGTGGTTCCGTACGATGATACGCTTTAGAAGCGGCAGCCGCCGCTTCTGTTCGAGCCCTTTTAGCAGGCGGAGCACCGCCTGCTTCAACACCACGCGCCAGGGTTAAATCACCCCGACGTGGAGAAGTACTTGGTCCAGGTGGGGCTCTGCGTTCCCGCAACCACCTGTGATAATCATTGTCGCTGTCATAGCTGACAGCGACACCAGAGTCGTCATCGCTGTTAGGCGATGAGCACCTAGCGAGTTTCGACTCGCTAGATCCTTTAGTGGGGACAGCTGTATCCCCATCACTTTGTTCGGATTCAGAACTCCCGAACATGGCTCTCTTGGCAACACGCCATGTGGAAGTTGCCATCGTTCGAGATGTTGCTTAGCAACATCTACCTGTTCCTTAGCAACATCTACCTGTTTCTTGCCAGATGCCGTCTTAGCAGCATCTGTGGTCAAAGACGGTACGTCTTCCGACCTTTTCGTAGTTGACGCTGCTAATGCAGCGTCACCGTTGTCACTCAACACCTCAGCACCCAGTGCTGAGGCGGAGAAAGAAGCTCCTTCAATGTTTTCAGCAGCGCTCTTTAGAGCGTCGCCGCGTGCCTTGACCATCGAGTCGATGGTCAATCAGTTGGTAGATGAAACGACCAACAAATGCCACCCATGATTGGCCAAAATAAGAATTATTATTGGCCAACCACCTTAAGTGGGGGGTGATGTAATGGGGTGCCATTACATAATTGATATTCAAGTTAGAATATCACAGTTTAATTTCAGACGCATTGTCTGAAATTTAAATAAGATATTATAAGTTATTATAATCTACGAAGGAAAAGTCGATTCGGTATAAATACCGAATCTTGCAGGTTAACTAATAGTACATTTAGTTGAATACTTGATATTATTATATTAATTAGGTAGTTACTATACTATTAGCCTCTAAACCACCCATTAAATAAACACTCTTAATTTTGCGTTCTAACCCATAAGTAAATATTTATATATTTACTTTTAGTATAAGATTAGTTGTTATCAACTAATCCTGCCCTATTGCATTGCGGGCTTCCTCGCAATTACAGTGTAAGCCTGTAACAGGATCAGTCCTGTTACACCGTCCCTGTAGGTGATCTGAGTGATCGGACGCAAAAGGAGAACTTTATTACTGCTTATATCCTAGAATCTACCAATTACCTAATATCAACCAATCAGAACTACGCATTCCAATGTGCTCCGTCAACCAGTCGACCTGATTTTTCAGTCTTCCATCGCTAAGTACCCGTACTATTGCCGCTTCTAATCCGATGACCCGTCCATGTTCACCACAGTAGTACCCACAGTTGTACCCACAGTTGTACCCAAAATATACGGTACACTTCATCACCACAGCCGCCCCTGAACCTCGTCCCAGCCAGACAGCGGTTCGGGCGGGGGTCGACCATGCCGTTTTTACCCATCCATCATGCCATCGTCGATCATACCGTTGCACCCATTGATCATGCAATCGTTGATCATGTAGTCAGCACCCATCAATTATGACGTCGTTGATCAGGCAGTCAACACCCATCAATCAGCCCTTTCTCTCATCAATCAAGTCGCAATCGGTCAGGCTGTTACCACTCATCAACCGTGACATCATCGATCAGGTCCTCGTGATCAATCTTTTCCATATTTACTTCGACACACCAAGCACGCAAGCGATCACGAACTGCGCCTCACCCCTCGATCGGCCCACAGCAGACGCTATAATCGCGGTAATTAACCAAGCGTACGCACGGGAGGAGACGCTCCGCACTTGAGAGGAGGAATTTGTCGTGTTGTCTAGCTCGATCTCGGCTCTCGAGGACACCGTCCCGGAGCTTCGGCAGCAGCTCGCACGTGCTTTCCGTCAAGTTGCTGATCGCGATGATGAGATCAATCGGTTCCACGAGCAGCTTGCGCCCCTGCGCGCTTATGTCCGTGCGGAGGTCAACGCTCTCGAGTCCAAACTAAAGACTGCTGAGGCGACCATAGCTGACCAACGCGCCCAAATCCGCGATCTCGAAGGCGGTCGCGATCAAGATCGTTATCTGTTGTCGGTCCAGGAGGAGACCCTCGCTGATCAGACACAATAAATCTCGCGACTCGAGGCGCTCCCAGATAGTGATGATTGATCAACTCCGACATCGCTTGGACGTGCCACAAACGAAGTACGATCAAGCCGCCGCCAAAACAAGCGTATGATTGAGAAAGCGATCAAGCTCAACTCTAAGGCTGAGAAACGCAAGAAACAACGCGATCGCATCCGTGAGGAAAACGAAAACAATCTTTTGCGAATGGATGAACACGTCGCTGCCCTGACCCTGGTTGACAAGCTACGTGATCGTGTCGATGAGGCGTCGGCCAGAAAGGCCGAGCTGAAGAGTCTGAGTACCAAGAATTCCAAGTTGAGGACGGAACTTTCGACGACATGGCGCCGCTTCAATCACGTGTCAACAGAACTTGATGCACTGAGCGACGAGTTGCGACAAGGTCAGGATGAAGTCGCGCGATTGCGTTCGCAGCAGTCGTACGTTTAATCCGTGTTGGCTGGTACGGCATTGCAGATGCAGATCGCCCCGTTTGCTGGCACCTCTTGGGATGGTTCTGATCAAGCTGCGAGTTGATCTACTGACCCCCAGGGTGATTCGCCACAAGATTCCTCTATTGTGCCCGCCCCTTCACTCAAGAGACGCGCTCAACAGTCGCAATCCACATCTTGGTGCAAGCAGCAACGTCAAATCCTTCCTACTCAAGAGGAGAAGTCGGATGATGATCGCACTCTTAGTCCTGATCAGCCAGATGACGATCAAGGCGGTTCTTCGTCGTTGATCATCCCACACATCAAGTCTCACGATCCGCGAGCTCGCGAGGGAAACTGGGCTCGATCAAGATTCTGCTGAGTTCCACTTTCCTCTCACGGGTGCATAAAAGTCGTTGATCTTGGTGCCTGATGGTGCAGCAGATGCATACATCTTGCCGTGGACTCCGTAGCAACATGGCGGCTTAGATCTTGGCAAAATCTCGGTACAAGTGGTCTTCGACTACTTGACGCGCCGCGAGGGATGGTTGTTCCCAGTTGCCACGATCGCCCCTTCGATTGATCAGTGGTGCGCTCACTTGATCACCCAGTCGGAAGTGGAGTTGATATACTCACGAAGTCCCTGGGAATCCTTCAAGCGTATGCTGCCGCCCGTATCTTTCCGATCAGTCGGCTGGTTTGCTGACTTAGAAGCGAAGTATCAAACGTTTCTGGACCACCATGCGATGGCGATCTGGGAGTCAACTTATTACCTCCCCACATATCTAGGCCTCAGAGAGCGTGATGCCTTCTTCCATGAATATTATCAAGGTCGACGTCAGCGTAGAAGTCGCGCCGGGCACTGTGTAAGAAGGTCGTGGAGTTTCTCTTGCAGGGCATGATCAGCGGGGTGTGCGATCTCAACATTTTCTTGGACCCGGCGATCTCACACTGCGCCCGGAATCGCCCCCTGAAATACGCTCCAGCTGATGGTGGATCATGGTACCCGGGGTACCTATCAGATCCACCACCTCGGACCCTTCCGGATGCACTGCGAAGTCGACGCTTATGAACCTTGACGGATCCAGTATCGTCTTTCTGTTGAGGATCATCCTGGCTATCATATCCCTCGTCTTTGCCGTAAGTTCTATGGGTCAGGCTAGCTAACTGATCACTTCTTCTTTAATCAATAAACACTCTTTATAATACCATTTCCAACTGTTGCTTCGTCACTTTTCAATGCATTCACATAAATCGATCTTCCATTGTCTCATCTGTCTTTACTCCATTACCATATCTCGCAATATCCATCGCAGATTTAACACTTCAAGTAAATCGTCGCTTCTCCGATCAAAGGTTCTTCAATTATAATCTCGTAACCAGTTCGTCGATCATGCGTTAGTTGGACTCTTCGTCCACCTGAATTACGTCAAACCGATTTCTGTTGATCCTCTTCCGTTCGAAGTCCTTGATCAGAGCATCACAGTTCAGATCTGCCTCGTCTACCCATGACGGTTCGTCATAACCCTTCCAGTAGACTTGATATTCGCGTAACGTTCTGCCATATCGAGTCTTTCGACCAGATCGGACATCGGTGACACGATCAACCTCAAATTCGTCTGGATCTAGTGTCCTTTCCCAGCTGTCTTCAGGTAGCAAATCTTCATCGAGATCAAAACGATCTTCTATCCCAGCTGCTAGCACAGTAGTGGGTCGATCTGGAAATTACTTGACTAATTTCAACTTAGACAGGTGTACCACTGGTAGCGATAGTCGGTGCCATCCGTAATCAATATTGCATCATGATCACCGATCACCTCATCGACTCTGAAGGGTCCATGCCACATATGCGCCAGTTTCTTCGCGAACCATTCTTTCACCCGATCGAGATATAACCAGACCCTCTATCCAGCTTCGATCTTGTGCGGTATCACCTGGTCATTATGCTTTACAGCTCTATCAGCCACTGCTTGGTGCAATCGAGTGCTCACTTGATCACGGGAGTAACGGTAGTCTTTCTGCAACATGTATCTCCACCGACGAGCATCACGGTCTTTACGCCGAATTCCATCAAGCTGCAATGTTGATTCCAACGATGATCGCGGATCACACCCATACGCCAAATAAAATGGTGTCTCTCCACGAATGCGATCAGGGGTCGAATTTAGCGCGAATACCAGTCGATCTGCATACGAGATCCAATCCTTCTGACCGACGTCTGATACATACATCTTGATTGCCGGGTGATCGTTTTTTGCACCGTTATTTCTGCCTTGCCGTTCGCTTGTGGACGGTATGCCATAGTGGCACTCTGTCGTTGCCCCACGATCTTGTTAAACGCACGAAATACTTCGGACATAAAACCGGGTTATCGATCATGCCTGTTTACCTCGCTAGCTCCAAATCGTCGAAATACACATTCTTCTCTGAGCCGTACGAGACGATCCAGCTTTCGCGATCACCATACCCGTGAATAGATCAGACAAGATCAACAATTCCGTATGCCCATCAGTTGAGCGAGGTAGCGACGGGATATGATCCATAGCTATCACTTAAAATGGGTAAGTAGCTTCAATGTTTCCGGGCGACATACCCTTGATCGTAGGTTGGCCCTTCCCCGTCTCACAATCTACGCATTGCCCCACAAATCGTTGCACGCCTCGAAATAAACCACGCCAATGAAAATATCGTCTGATCCGCTGATATGTACGCCCTATACCCTGGTTTCCTCCTTCCAAAATTACATGATCATGGTGGAGGACATCCGCATGTAGGGTCTCAGGTAAGACCAGCTTAGTCAAAGAGTGTCGATCATCTCGATCGTCTTGATCACAGCTGGCTTTTCCTTTATCCATATTTCCACAGTAGATCAACAACTCTTGATCATCGACATCATAGTTGTCAGCGTTTTTTGCTTAGCTCTCCACCTCGTCTGCGCTCAATTGTGAGACGTTACCATGCAAGTAACATCGCAAAATCACAAATCCATTCTTCTTCGTCCTGCGCCTTTTTAACACGTTCCGCCCTTATCCCTTCGATGGATACTTCGGGTTATGTTGACGGTCGCGTTTGACGAAGGTTACGTGATCGCGTCGTTACCAGCACTTGCGGTACGGTGGGATCTTACTTCCACGTAATCACTTCAGACAATCTGTTGAGATCAACCAGTTCTTCCAGCTGGTGTTCATCAACGATCTCACATCGCCTTTCATTCCGCATGGCCGTAGTGGTGATATGATCGGAACTCTTGTTCCACTCCCTTTTAACTTGAAGCAGATCGTGATCAGGCCATTCGCGAAGGAGTTGCAACGCACGCTGTTGCAACACTTGCAATCGCGGTGCTTTAAACTCTATTTCGCCACGCATTTCCCCACACACGATTACCCTTCGTTTGGGATATTTCGACAATAGATCCGAACTCAGAAGCAATCCATGGTACTCGGCTTCATTCACCGTGATGTTAGGTGCATGATCAGCAACCGCGATCATGATCCACTACGGCAATTTCCACACAATAGCACCAAAGCTCGCCCACATCGCTTAACACTAGCCTATCCATCGAAACGGATCACATACAGATCTTCGCCTTTCTCAACCGTGGGAGGTGGTACTTCAATCATCTGCCGAGGTTGCTTTTTTGGTGCGATCGCGATCAAGGCTTCATCAATTTCGCTACGAGGGGTGATACTTGCGACTAACGTCCCTAGTACCTCCTCTTCTCCATGCACACATTTCTTGATCTCCAAGTCCCATTGTGACAAGATCGCAGCCCAGTTCTCCAATCGTCCGTCTAGCCCGTTGGATGTTAACAACCACTTCAACGTAGACCGACGTGACAGGACAGTGATCGCCTTTCCGACCAAAATCGTAAAATAGACGTCCCGAATTCGCAGAAGAGCCAAAAATTCCTTTTCGACGGGGCTGTAATTCAGCTCGCCGCTCTTCATTGTCCGGCTCGCAAATTCGACGGGGAAATATACTTGATCATGCTCTTGCACTATCGCGGCAGAAACTGCTCACTTGCTAGCATAAACCACGATCAACGGTGTTTTGGCTCGATCGAAATGGCGTAGGGTTGTGGTTGACGCGATATTCGCCTTCAGCATACTGAATGCCACTTGCGCCCTGATCAATCGATCATCTTCGCGATCCGGACTCTCATTGATCGATGATCGACCCTTTAATTCATGATAGTCCGTTTCTCGTAACTCATAGAGTACAGAAGCATAGATCGCGAAGTCTTCAATAAATCTACGATAGTAATTCAGACTCCCCAAAACGATTGCATAGCACGCAAAGTACCAGGACAAGGCAATCGATCAGATCATCCAAATTATTCGGATTTGTTTCTAAACCACGGCTAGAGACGTGATGTCCTAAATAAGGAACTTCACTTCGCCCCCAGTACGATTTAGCCACGCTGATCTACAAGTTCCACTGATCGCACTTTTTCAATAGATTTTGCACTTTATCACACAAGATCGTCCATGTAGGTGCAGGGATCAAAATATCATCGATATATGATCGTCGTTGCAACACAGACGGGCCTTGTGCTTGATCAGGATCTCCCGTAGTAAATATATCAGTTGACTTGGTTAGATCGGCACCGTCCTTAACCTTGAGATACCCATACAATGCATTATCGATCAACCGCTGGTAGATCTGCGGAGTATTCTTTACGCCAAAGGGCATCCGATTCCATTCAAACAATCCAAACGGAGTAACAGAAGACGAAATATGACGTGCTCGATTGGTCATAGACACGACCCAAAAACCAATTGCCATATCCAAAGAGCAAAACACAACGCCTTATTTAAATCTTCGAGAAGATCAGAGATCAAAAGCATTGGGTACACCATCAGGCGCGTGAGTTTATTCGCCGCGCGATAATCTATACATAATCGAATATCAACCCCATTCTTCTTCACGATGATCACTATAGGTGATGCCCAGGGTGAAGTAGATGGTTGGATGATCTTCGTTGCATATAGCCCCTTGATCAAGGATGATAACTTCTCGCGAAATTGTTGAGCGACCTTCGAACACTTTTGAGCGATCGGGCGCGCATTTCCTACGTCAACGTCACAAACAAATCAACGTGCAGCAGGAGGCAACGCGATTCCTTTCCCGATCAACAGATGTTTCTTCGCCAAAAATATATCGCGAAGCTGATCAATTTCCTCTGCTGTGTTGATCAATGGATCACCAACTTTCAGATCGTTCTTGATTACTTCTTCGGTACTTGCTGACACCTCAGGAAGCGTGGAAAGCTGTTTCTCCAACTCTTTCATGAAAATATCTCCACCTTCATGGTAACACACTTGATCATCGGTAGGAATCATACCAAATTCACTATGATCTACTGAGACGGGGTGATCACGCATATCTTGATTAGGCCCATCTCTTACAACAGATCGTTCAAGTTCATGATCAAGTGTCGGAATCTTCACACTCGGTTCCAGATCGCACTTCTCTTGCACTTCTTGCACCTTCTGCGATCTTTCGGTTACTAATGCCACAGATGCCGTGATCGAGTTCGTAGGTCGTACCAAAATTCCTTGAGGAATAGGATACTCCTTTTTCTCGACCAAGGGACCTTGATCGAAACTTTCTTGATCGTCATGTACAGAATCGGTAGAAGCTTGATACGCGAGATTCTGCCACTCCTTACAACGATTAGACCCCACCGAAATAAATCCACGGCGACGGGTCACGTCGTCTTTGCTCATCCAGATACCTAAAATCGTATCGTCTTGTAGGATGATCGGATGATCAGCAACGTTCGTAATGCGCAAATACTGGAAATTATCCACGACCCTATTCACAGTGGGGACCCAATTCTTTCCGCGAGTAATCCATAATTTCCGAGATCGTTGATCACGAATCCGAACCTCAGCATATCGACCTACTGGGGTCTGCTCATACCGATCAAGTTTCATAAAGTTTCCACTTGATCCATAGAACTTCCGAAGCCCTTCCAATGGGATGATCATTTCGTCAGGAAAACTTAGTGCACCGTGGGCGACGTCCAATATAACACCAGCTGGGATCATAAAATCCATTCCCAATATAACATCTTGACCAACGAGTTTTCCCACCCATTTATGGAAGTAATAAACCAAAGAGCCCGATAACTTCACCTTGATTCTAGTACGCCCTTCTTTGAGGTATGCACTTTCTCCGATACCAACACATTCTTGTGTTTGGCTCGTGTCGATCTGACAACCCACCTTACGAGCAAAGGTTGAGTCGATGATCAACACTTCGGCACTAGAATCAAATAACAACGTGGCACGTTCGTTATTAATTTTACCACTCGCCTTGGCTTGTTTCAACCATTTCTTGGGCGAGTGGTACTTCCAATATACACGTGATTCACCCGGAAGTAGATCAACTTCCATGATCACCGGGGACCGAGAAAACTCATCAATACGAAAATTAGCCAAACGTTGTAAATCAGGCTGATCCCATTTTTCATTATCTCTTTCTTCTGCTCGATCAGCCTTCTTCTTATCCACATATACAAAAATACACAGACTAGAACGCTCGCCTCGTACCAGATTCCAACCTGGCGATCTTCCTAGTTTAACATGTCCTCTGCTTCCTTGGGCAACATTCCGGCATGTTTGGTAGGGTTATACCACTGGCGAATGCGATTATAAAATTCTACCATAGGGCACTTGCCCGCATCGTGAAATTCGCTGCATGCTCGGCAGACGTACAAACATTGGTCAGTCGGGTGTCCCTTCTTGCCACACTTCAGACAGGTCAGGATTTCCAAAAACGTAAATTATAATGCCTGGTCGATCCACAATGACTGCATTTCTTCACCGCCCCTTGATCAACTGCACTTGATTCACTTCGTTTACCAGATCAGGGCTCACTAGGTTGATAGTGCGTCACTGGTTGATCGCGCATGGCAGCAATTGTAATGGGGTGCCATTACATAATTGATATTCAAGTTAGAGTATCACAGTTTAATTTCAGACGCGTTGTCTGAAATTTAAATAAGATATTATAAGTTATTATAATCTAAGAAGGAAAGTCGATTCGATATAAATACCGAATCTTGCAGGTTAACTAATAGTACAGTTAGTTAAAGACTTGATATTATTATATTAATTAGTTAGTTACTATACTATTAGCCTCTAAACCACCCATTAAATAAACACTATTAATTTTGCGTTCTAAGACTAAAGTGAATATTAATATATTTACTTTTATTATAGGATTAGTTGTTACCAACTAACCCTGCCCTAATTGTATTGCGCGCTTCCTCGCAAGATACAGTGTAATCCAGTAACAGTATCAGTCCTGTTACACCTGGTAGCACTTTGTGGTCCGTCTTAACGACCACAGTTCCGTTCTGCTAGTTAACTAGCGGAGCGAAGATTAAGAGCCGCTCGGCATCATCTCGCGAGACATGTCGGCTGCCGAGCGAGAAAGAACGCTGGAAGAGGTGAATAAACACTTCCCTCACTTCTCGTCGCGTAGTAAAGACACGACGGTGGAAATGATTCGGTCTATGGGGACCGACATCATTACCTTCCTCCTGGGTAAGTCCCCGGAGGAAGTGGTACAGGTGGTGAACCGCTTTAGGCTAAACCACCTAGAAAATCCAGTACAGCCCGCGCCAGAGGCAGCGCGGACCGCAAAAGGCGCGAGTACCGCCCTTTACCGGCGAAGGGGTCGAGCCCCTTCGTAGATGGTTCGCAGAGGTAGAAGATGCCATCTCTGCGCAAAATATTGTTGACGTACGTCAACAAGCGTACTTCGCCACAACATGTCTGGGCGGCAGAGCCAGGGCATGGGCGATGAGTCGCAGGTCCACTGATGACTCTGCGTTCCTGACTTATCAGGAATTAAAAGCTGAGCTAAAGCTCAACTTTGAAGCTCCATAAATGGAGCTAAGTAGTCGGCAGGAGTTCATGGAACTCCGGCAAGGTAAGTTTGACCTTCAAGCTTACGCTCAGAAGACGCAATATTTGCTGTCAAATATTGTGTATGAGCCTGTTCCCCCTGCTATGCAGGTCACTGGCTTCATGAAGGGACTCAATGATGGTCCCGTCAAACAGAGTCTCTATCGGCACCCGCCAGAGACTCTAGAGACTCTAAGGGATGCAATTGATATGAGCATCCGTGAGGAGTTCAGCATGCGATCAGCGTCATCGCATTCTGGGTACAGCCGAAGGGCTCAACATCCCTTCGCTTTTGACATGCCGCAACAGCATGTCAACAATCAGCAGTCAGGCAGACGAAGTTCACACTTCGTCTCAAGAAACAGCCACTCGCGCCAGAGCATGGGCGGTGAAGGTCCAGAGCCGATGGACCTATCGGTTGCGGTTGCTTCGAACACGAAGCAACCGAAATTTAAGAAGAATATTCGCTGCAATAGATGCGCGAAAATGGGGCATTTTTCCCATGAGTGTATGGCACCGCGTCCGGTGCCACGCAGTCAGCGGACGGAACCGTCCGCTGCACAGCGACACCAACATGAACATCACCCTGTTGGTGCAAAAAACGAGAATCGCCAGTAGGGGCGGGGAGCCCTACTGGGAATGTTATCCCACATGCCGACATAGGTCATGTGAGGGTAATAGCCCCAGACGGGAATTTGTCCTGTCAAAAGGTGCAGGGTGATGGTAAGCCTCTTATCACCCTGGAGGTTAAGCCGCACGGGAGCGATGTCCCCATGCGAGCTTTGTTTGACACAGGAGCGTCAAACAATTTCGTTAGAACTCAGAGTCTAACGCTGTTAAGCTTCGTGGAGGTAGAAGCCCCACGAAGTATGTTGTCAGTCCGGTTAGCAACAGGTGCAACTGTGACTATTCCAAAGCGTGTGATTAAAACACGCTTCAAGTTGAATGAACTGTCATTCGAGGATGAATTCATCGCCCTCGATTTAGATGACAAGTTCGATGTGATACTTGGAATCCCATGGATGTCCAAGTTTAAACCTTCGATCTACTGCGGCGGACGCACAGGATCTGATCACCCTGTGTGTAATCCGGCTGTATCAGAGGATACAACCGCAGCGTCAGACAGTCTGGTGGATAGCGATGGCGCACCAGGTCTGTTCTGACACGATCAGCGGAAGGTACCTCCGCTGGTGAGAGTCCAGAGGGACTACCACACGCAACAGAAGAGTCGTTGCGTGTTGGAGAGAAACATTCCACGGGTGGTAAAGACCATCGTGAGAATGAAGTTATATCCACGGTGGGAAACACCCACTGTGCGACCGAAGGTTCCAACACGACGAATGAATTCCGTGCTGATGATGATGAGAGTGAACTCACGATCTCGTGCAATCGTGAGCACAACTCCGTTGTGGCCAGTGCCCACCACGTTGCGTTAGCCATGCGCACGGGTGATAAAGACCACCGTGTCGCAGAAAAGGCGGCCGGTCAGACGAGCACATCTGATCGCCAAAATTCCATGGTAGGCAGTGGCCACCATGATGATGAGTATTCGCACACGGTGAATCGTAATCACCGTGTAGCAGTCAATCAGACGAGTGCGTCTGATTGCATGGGCAGTTCCGTCGAGACGATCAACGTCTTGACGAAAACGGAGACCAGATTAGCTACCCAGTCTCTGTTGATGGAACACCCTCCGAAAGAAGGTTCGGAGGTGATGGCTCTTCCAGCGCTAAGCTGGAAGAATTTTTATGAAGAATTTGCACGATCATCAGATCGAACAGGTCTGTATCATCGTTGCAACAGATGATGTAGTGGATATTCGTGAAAGAATATCCACATTACAAGTGGAAAACATGGGAACGAGGTTCCCAATGATCAAAACAAAGTTCAGCGCTTTGAAGCGCAGAGATGGGAGTCGCTTAAAACGAACTCCCCATTTTATGAGGTACTTCGGGAATACGCTGACGTATTCCCAGAAGAGGTACCTAGCGAGCTCCCTAATGATAAGGGAACTCGTCATGAAATTGACCTCGTGCCAGGCACGAAGTATTGTGTCACGCGGCAATGGCCGTTGCCGCGTGATCAAGTAAAAGCGATCGACGAGTTTTTCGAAGCTCGTCGCAAATCAGGCCAAGTTTGGGAGTCTATCTCACCGCACTCTACCCCCACCTTTTGTGTGAAAAAGTCCACAGGTGGGTGGAGAATCGCTCACGCTTGCAACAAGCTGAACGCAGCGACGGTACCGGCGCAGACACCGATACCGCGAAAAGATGTCATCATTGATGGCGTGTGCGGGAGCACCATCTTTAGTGATCTCGATCTAAGAGATGGATTTTATCAAATCCTAATGCGTGAGAAGGATATTCCTCTCACGGCGGTAAGCACCCCCTTTGGGAGTGGCTTATTATGCTGCAGGGGCTTCGAAATGCCCCTGCTACGTTTAACAGATGCGTAACGCATCTATTACGCCCGGTGCGAGAATTCGCACCGAGTTATTTCGATGACGTGTTCATCCATAGTAAGGGTGAACACGATAAAAGCGATGTAGATGTCCATAGGGAACATCTACGTCGAGTGTTAGAGCTTATGCGTAAGCATAAGCTCTATGCAAATATGAAGAAGTGCACCTTTGGTGCACCTGAGATACCCGTTCTTGGATGCTTTGTGGGCAAGAAAGGGGTGCGTCCTGATCCAGAAAAGATCAGGGTGATCGTTGAATGGCCTACGCCAAACAACGTTAAGGAACTTCGAAAGTTCCTTGGGTTGGCAACATATTTGCACAAGTATTCGTGCAACTATGCTGGGTTA
>CM047582.1:8286462-8306485 GCA_026184515.1 Peronosclerospora sorghi
GGTTGGCAACATATTTGCACAAGTATTCGTGCAACTATGCTGGGTTATTACGACCTCTTTCTCAATTGCTTAAGAAAGATGTTGAATGGCATTGGGATACCCAATGCCAAGATGCTTTTGATGCAGCCAAGCAAAGCTTGACTGAAGCGCCTGTCTTGGCTATAGCCGATAACGAACGTCCGTTACACGTCGTTTGCGACGCGAGCGATTTCGCTATCGTCTGTGCTTTGATGCAGCGTGATCACGATGATCGTGATCGCGTAATCTGCTATCAATCGCGTCAGTTGCGCCCAGCCGAGCGCAACTATCCAGTGCATGACAAGGAACTCCTTGCCATGAAGTATGCACTGGCCAAGTTTCGGATCTATCTATTGGGAGATAGACCGTTTGTGGTTTACACGGACCATGCGTCGCTACGCACGGCCGTGAATTCACCACACATTTCTCAAAGAATGTCTCGATGGCTGTCATTCTTTGCTGAATACAACTTTACGGTTGAATACAAAACCGGAAAGTTGAACGTGATAGCGGATGCGCTATCACGAAGGCCCGATTACGAGACGAAGTCGTCCGTAACCGAAGGTGCCAGTGCAAACGCGATCCGTTGCACTGCTTTGTCGTCGTCAATTATACGACAAGTACGCGAGGCGTACAAAACAGACGAGGAGACACGTCTGTTGATTGATTACCTAAGTAATCAATCAAGTGAGAAGCGCGACGAACTCCCAGACTGGACGATGGTCTGCTGCTTTACATCACAGACCAAAAAGATGAAAGTCGCATCATCGTTCCAAACGACGATGATCTCAAACATCAAATTGTGTTTGAGTATCATGATGCACCGATTTCGGGGCATCAAGGTCGAGAGAAGACATACGCTTCTCTTGCACATGACTTTTACTGGCGAAACCAGTACAAGTGGGTACGGAAATACGTACGCGCTTGCGAGATTTGCCAGCGCGTTAAGCCTGCGCAGTCTGCACAGGCTCCGCTGCAATCTCTGCCGGTTACGACAGAGTGTTGGAAGTCCATTTCAATGGACTTCGTATTCGGTCTTCCACCCGACAATAGTCGGAAGACCGGAATAGTGGTCTTTGTAGACCGTTTCAGTAAGATGGTACATCTTACTGCAGTATCAGCGAACGTAACCGCCGCTCAAACAGCGCGGATATTCGTTGATACGGTATTCCGTTTGCACGGAATGCCGGAAGACATTGTCTCGGATCGAGATCCGAGATTTACAGGACGTTTCTGGCAAGAAACGTTCTCATTGTTGGGAAGTTTAAGATGTCAACTGCAGACCATCCGGAAACGGATGGGCAGACGGAACGGGTTAACCGCGTTCTCGGAGACATGTTGCGATCATACGCACATGCCTTTGAACAGTGGAGTGACTATCTGCCACTCACTGAACTTGCGATTAACAATTCGGTGCATGCTTCAACTAAGCATACACCGTTCTACGTGAATGCCTTAAGGCATCCACGAACCCCAGCTTTACTTGGCGGTACGTCAAATCTAAGTGGGGGAGGGACCCGCTCAAATTTTGAGCGAGTCAATGCGCAAGTTGCGACTGCAACTTGTGAACAGAACGATGGCCCTTCTACTGAAAATACAGTAGAAGCGGAAGCAGCTTCAATACTTAAGCTGCATACGATGAATATGTGTCTGCATCAATGGCTGCAGACAACGAGGAAAACGCACCTACTGCTGATAAAGCAGTAGATGAATTTGTATTACAGCGCCAAGCGGTAATACGCTATATAAAAGATGCACTTGCCTCTGATTTTGATAAGCAGAAGCAAAATGCAGATAAAAAGGAAGGAAGAACAAAAACTACTTTCTTAAAGGTGAATTAGTATTATTAAGTACTACTAATTTGCCTACACATGCAATAAGCAACTTCCATACACGGAAGTTTCTTCCTAAGTACATTGTACCTTTCAAGGTCCAAGAGATTCGGGGGATGGCCTATACCTTAGACATTCCCACAGCAATGCGGCTTCACCCAACATTCTATGTTGGGCGGCTTAAGCCGTATCACTCGTCTTCGTCTTACGACGAGACGCAGAACCACGGAAGATGCCGTGCTTCTCCAAGTACCCAAGAGAGACTTGTAATCGGCCTCCAGCCGTTGGTGAGCAGAGCGGAGAGTCGTTACCTCCGCCTTCGACTGCTCAAGATCAGCCGTACGCCGATCGAGCTCTCCATTATAGCGGGAAAGCTCAATGTACAGAAGATCATTCTTCTGCTGGAGGGCAGTGTGCGCTCCGAGGATGTCGCGGACATCCTCGCGAAGAGACCGATATGTCTTCACACAGTGAGACATATCGCTGCTCAAGGATTAATAACCCTCCTCGAGCTTGCGGAGCAAAGAACCATGCTCCGCAACAACAACGACGAGGGAATTCTCAACCTTCGCCGCCCCTGATCGATAATCAGGGGAATAAGCGATACATTCTCGAGCGCTTGATCTCGAAGCGCTCGGTTCCTTCGAAGAAGGGGCAGCGTACCGAGTACTTAGTACGCTGGCTGGGTTACCCCCAAGAGTTCGACTCTTGGGAGCCGATTGAGGTTCTGAGGGCCGACGCCCCAGACCTTTTAACTGAGTTTGTGAAGGAGTCTCAAACTCATAATGCGAAGTATCATCAACACTAGGTGTTGATGCATTTAGGGCATCGATTAAGGCCTCAGTTTCGGCGGGTACGGAAAAACCACCGTACCCCCGCAACTCCTCCTCTGACAGACGAGGATCGCCCTGCGGACACCGCGGGCAAACGAGGTGAGAAGGGACACCACAGTTCAACCCTTCTATGATGCAAGCAAAATGTATGTATTCCATTTTGCCTGTTCGGGAGTGCTTTAAAAAGCGCTCGCGCATTACGTGAACTTTGTTCACGTAGTCATCGGCGCTTTTGTTGTAGTTGTCAGCAAAAGCGTTCCAAATCTGAGTAAGGGCGTCTTTATCGTCCCTGTTCCTCCTTGACCCTTTCCGGCTCGAATAATATCGAACCTGGAAAAAGAGGTCAACAAAGTACAGACGTCAATCGTCTGTACTTCGATCGAATCGACGTGACTGGATGTCTTCGCAGTCATCCAGCACGTTGATATCGAACAATGCATATTGGCAGTCCCGCTTACGATGACCGCCACTGTTGGGGGCAATAGCCCATCCAGGGGTCCAAAACCCCACTTTGTACGGAACATGTGGTTCAGTACGATGATACGCTTCAGAAGCGGCAGGCGCCGCTTCTGTTCGAGCTCTTTTAGCAGGCGGAACACCGCCTGCTTCAACACCACGCTCCGGGGTTAAACGACCCCGACGTGGAGACGTACTTCGTCCAGGTGGGGTTTTGCTTTGCCGCAACCATCTGTGATGATCATTGTCGCTGTCATAGCTGACAGCAACACAAGATTTATCATCGCTGTTAGGCGATGAGCACCTAGCGAGTTTCGACTCGCTAGATCCTTTAGTGGGGACATCTGTATCCCCATCACTTTGTTCGGAGTCAGAACTCCCGAACATGGCCCACTTGGCAACACGCCATTCGGAAGTTGCCATTGTGCGAGATGTTGCTTAGCAACATCTCCCTGTTTCTTGCCAGATGCCGCCTTAGCAGCATCTGTGGTCAAAGACTGTACGTCTTCCGACCTTTGCGTAGTTGACGCTGCTAATGCAGCGTCACCGTTGTCACTCAACACCTCAGCACTAGGTGCTGAGGTGGAGGAAGATGCTCCTTCGATGTTTTCAACAGCGCTCTTTAGAGCGCCTCCGCGTGCTTCGACCATCAAGTCGATGGTCATCAGTTGGTAAATAAGAACGACCAACAAGTGCCACCCATGATTGTCCAAAATAAGAATTATTATTGTCCAACCACCTTAAGTGGGGGGTGATGTAATGGGGTGCCATTACATAATTGATATTCAAGTTAGAATATCACAGTTGAATTTCAGACGCGTTGTCTGAAATTCAAATAAGTGATTATAAGTTATTATAATCTACGAAGGAAAAGTCGATTCGGTATAAATACCGAATCATGCAGGTTAACTAATAGTACAGTTAGTTTAATACTTGATATTATTATATTAGTTGGGTAATTACTATACTGTTAGCCGCTAACCACCCATTTAAAAAACACTCTTAATTTTGAGTTCTGAGAAGAAGAAGTAAATATTTATATTTACTTTCAATATAGGATTAGTTGTTACCAACTAATCCTGCCCTTATTGTATTGCGCGCTTCCTCGCAAAATACAGTGTAAGCCCGTGACAGGATCAGTCCTGTTACACCTACCGCCGTCGTTGGCTGGAACGACTTATTGCGTTCATAAGCCCGCAGCGTCTCTTCCAAATCCGTAACATTATCCAAACGCAGAAGTACCAGTTGATCAGCGAATTCGTTTTCTAGTCAACGTGTCGAGAAAATGTTGCACATGTTCACGTAAGATCGTAGACGATCCGTCCTTGATCGACAACTTGGCTCGAATTCCTGCCACATTCAACCGGTGAAGATAATCAATAAAAGTGTCATCAGATCGCTTCTTCGTGTAGTAATATTGGCGAGATGCCGATTGGCCACTTCCACAGTACTGAGTTTCAAACCCATCGATGAGACTTTTCCAGCTTCCACGAGTAGATCAGCTCAGCTGGCGATGCCAATTGCGCGCCGGTCCTTTTAGCAGATCACCCATGATTAAACACTTCTCATGATCGGAGGCTTGATCACGCATAAATGCTGACTACAGACGACTAATCCAATTCCGCGCTTGATCTTCATCCACTTCTTTTCCTGAAAATTCTATAAGATCACTGATCGCGGACATCCGGATTCTAGGAATCGGCTGTTGATCAGGAACTCCAGTGTACGCTGACGCAACCGTGGATTGTCGAGGCAGAGTGATCGGCTCATCGGGATCGATATAATCATGATGGGATTGTTGATCATGGAACGAGTACACAGATTCCATGTCAACATCCTTGACCGTCGCCGATCATCATGGCTTTGACTGATGATCACGGAGCGAATGAACGGATTCCATGTCAACATCCCTGATCGTCGCAGCTCTCACTGGCTTTGGCGGGTGACTTTTCATGCGTACCACTTCAGGTGTCGCCTTTCCTCTTTTCTCATCCGAGAAATGCCCCATAGCCTTATCAAAAAACGCTTTCAGCCGTGGGTCCTGCGGTGGTTGATCATCTTCTGCCTTGACTGATCGAGGATCCTTCTTCCCGGCTGAGAACTTGGATTCATCCTTTTGGGAGATCGTCATCCGGGTGATACTATCAGTACTGCTCGACTCCACTTCAGACATACCGCCCTCGGAAGGAGCAGATTCATAACAGGATGATCCCGTGTGTTCTGCCACGTTGATCGACGGACCCGCTTCGATTGCCAGCATAGTACGAGAGGGTTCCACCTTAGCAGACGACCCACTATAGGTACCAACAGATCCAACAGCCGATGGGTAGCGGTCGCAACGTCTTCAGGGCTGAGATTAAACACTTCTCAGCATCGTAGGCGCCTGTCGTCAGATCCACTTGCTTGATCATACGTGTCAGCCCTAACACCAGCTGAAGCTTGTTCTTCCCATCCGTGACTCGATGATCAACTGGTCCATTCAGCTTCCCGCTGATCGTGACCTTGAGTAGGTTCATGATCGAATTCGTCAATAAGAAATTCTTCGGTTCCTTCATATTAAACTTCCTTGCCAGATCTTTCCGATGGTGCCTTACTTGATCGATTTCCGTCGCTCTCCAAACTAGGTGCCTTTAACAACACCTTCGGTTGGTCCGGGTCGTAGTATTTCACCATCGGCTTCCAATTCAGATCACCATATACATATGTAATTGGCGGATCACAACTTGCGTTGTGATCCGCATGGGTTCCCGAAGGAGCCTCGGGAGGTGATTGACCTTTATCTCATGAGGGTACCTCCCCAGGCCCTGATGATCAGCATTTCCTTTCTTCTTCAGACGTGACGACGGCGAACTGCCTTCCATCGTCACAACCACCTCCTACTTTTCCACTTTAATCTTCAATTCTGTTTCTGTTTCCGTTTTCACGTCCGCATCAGCGCCATTTTGCGTAGAATAGCGGTGATATCCCGCGTCGCCAAGAGATCCGGGCACGCGCACCATTGTGGTGGAGCGGCTGATCAGAATTGTTGAAGTTTGGCGTTACCACGGCTCCCGGACTGTCGACTAACGAAGGGGTCTTCCGGTTGTCCTGTGACTGCTCGTGTTCTTGCTCACCTTGTTTACCCGACGGCTTGGGCGTGGGTCGCTCTCCAGGTGACGGAGATGTAGAAAACTGCAATTCTTGATGCAAGATTGGGGAAATTCATAGCGAATCGACCTATGTGTCGATCAGGTGTTATCAGGTGTAATCAGGCTTGAATAAGGTGTGATCAGGCTTGACTCAGGTGTAATCAGGCTTGATCAGGTGTAATCAGGCTTGATCCGGTGTGATCAGGTGCAAAACGTCGATGATCAAGACTGCGGATCAATGATCAGGGGATGATCAAGGTCGGTGATCGATGATCAGGGGTGATCAAGTTTAATAATCGATAGTTGCAGACCGCTGATCGATCTAGTTGAGTTTTCACGAATCGGCGCGATTGAGGGTTGGTGATCGCAGGTTGCAGATCGATGATCAGGTTATGATCAGCGAAGGGGGTACTTGATCAGATGGAGGAAGTCTTTACCACTTGATCACTGAGCCTCTTAAGCCTATCCGCTAATAGAACACACAATATACTATGTATTCTTAGCCTAGACTTATGAAGAAGGGGGAATTCCACAAAATCCACCTAGAGTTCCCGTGGGGCGCTTAGAGCATCCGAACTTCTAGGGGCCAAACGTGAACCAATGGAGAAGAGGTGAGAGCGCCGTGCTCGATCACTTTCCCAAAAAAAGAAAACCTTTACAAAAACTACCTCTGTCACAGCGGGCGGAGTTGAAGCTGAGTCCCCAAGAACTCTACGTCTTCCGGTGGGCCAAAAATGCACTAGGTGCTCCCGCCCGGGACTTAAAGGTGCGTATAAATGGAGGGAGGCGCTAAGGTGCCGTCCCTGTAGGTGATCTGAGTGATCGGACGCAAAAGGAGAACTTTATTACTGCTTATATCCTAGAATCTACCAATTACCTAATAGCAACCAATCAGAACTACGCATTCCAATGTGCTCCGTCAACCAGTCGACCTGATTTTTCAGTCTTCCATCGCTAAGTAACCGTACTTAATGCCGCTTCTAATCCGATGACCCGTCCATGTTCACCACAGTAGTACCCACAGTTGTACCCAAAATCTACGGTACACTTCACCACAAGTCACCCTAACAAATCATGCAGCTGGGATTGGATCAACGTCGGGATCGAGAGAGTTACAACCACCACCTGTCCGAGGTCCGGAAAATCGATCATGTTCTGAGACTGTACTTTATGAGCGTGAAAAGAGGATATGCTATACATACTACAAATGTATATTCTACTAAATTACAGTTTAAATCGCTAAGATTTTTTGACCTGCAAAGTGTGGGTTACATTTTCAAGCACCTTTCTTCATCTGAGGGGAGGCCGCAAAAGCCTTCTTCTATCTGGGCATGATTTAACTTACATGCGGCTCGCACGATGTATATTGCTTTTTACCCGCTGCAGTATCCCACAACCACCATCCGAGCTTTATCAGAATACTGCCACGATAATGTTACATTTTTCAGCGTCGTAACAGCTTACACAAATGTCCAACAGCTCTTCCTGTTTCAAATTGGCGCCGACAGGGTACCATTGTATAGATACTAGGGTGTCTCCACTGCTTAGGGTAGGCGAGCACTAAGTACATGTTATCGATGTGCACCGTCTAAGGTGCTGTAACGACTGCTCGAGGCTGGAACCTTCCGTGCCCTGTAGGTAGTGGCTTAATTTTCTCTCCCTTTCGGATATTGATGGGACACATCGCTGCAGCGGAGAAACAAGTACAGGCAACGGCAATTGTTAGAGTTTCTCCTAGGACTTTAGTGAACGTGATAGGGCTTCCAACTCTGTTGATGTAAGTTAGGACAAGCTCGCAAAACAAACTGATTCATCAATCCGTCCTTCACATTCAACTCCCCCGTCTGCTATACCTATCCCATGCGTCAATCGTTTGTTAGGGAGACTTATCGTCGACTCGAGGTGGTGGACCATGTGATCGCTTGGCTTTTTTTTGCTACTGTACTCAACTATCGGTACAGTGACGTCACAACCATGTGGAATCGGCAAAATACCCATGTGGATTTAGAATCCCTCTACTATAGGCTTTAGAATCCCACTACTATAGGGGGATGCTAAATCCACATGGGTATTTTGCCAATTCAGATGGTTGTGACGTCACTGTACCGATAGTTGAGTACATTGGCAAAATACCCATGTGGATTTAGCATCCCCCTACTATAGGGGGATAGGGGGATCCTAAATCCACATGGGTATTTTGCCAAATCCACATGGGTATTTTGCCAAATCCACATGGTTGTTCAGTCACTTATTTACATTACCGGCCCGCACGTGCATATGACAGAATATACAAAACGGCGTATGCCGTTGCCTCTTGAAGGTCCGATAGGTCGAATGTAATTACAAAGTGTCGGAAGTTGACACGAGTTGGGGGCACGTGTAACTTTCCTTAATAGCGGTTCAGACCGTTAGTGCCTGACTGACGTTGAGATGGAAGTTTCTCTGAAAGAAGAGCGTCCTACCTTATCAGGGTAGATGCGCACGAGGGCAGGATGTAATGCGAGTAAAAAGGTAAAAAAATATACTAATTATAAATGCATACTTAAGAAACTAACCTAAAACTTAATATAAAGATAAAATCCTAAAGTACCAAAAATGCATAAATGCAAAAATGGCTACAATGATCGCGTACTACTTGAAATTTGTATGCAGCCTAACACCAGGCTGCACACACGCGTAGCATAACAAACTTCCAACAATCCTTCCGCCAGCATCGTGCCACTTCTTGTACTAACCATCGTCAGCCCAATCCAATCTTGCTGCGTAAGCGTGAGACCCGCACTGCACACAGTGGCTTTGTCAGAAGATCTGCGATCATATCACTGGACGTAGTCTTTCAGGAACTTGAGCTTCACATCCACGTGTTTAGATGCAGCAACAATTGCTTCGTCCTCCATCTGCCGAATAGCCGCTTGATTGTCCATGCGCAAAAGCATCGGCATCTCCACCTTGAGTCAAATCTCCTCAAGCAACTCCTTCAGACCTAATATCTCCTTTCCGCCAACTGAATCAGCTACAAACTCCGCCCCCGCTGTTGATAACGCGACTGCACCTTGTTTTCTGCACTTCCAACCAACAACCATGCCGTTAAAGAAAACCACGCAACCGCTTACACTCTTCCTGTCTTGTCTGTCACCTGCAAAATCCGCACCTGTGTAGACAACCAACTGCAAACTGTCCTCGCTCCTTTCTTTACAATCCAAACGTAACTTAATCTCCTTCGAACCTTTTAGGTACCGCATAATCTTCTTGGCTAACTTGTATTCTCCTTGCCTTGGTGCGTGCATGCTCCTTGTAACCCTGTGAACTGCAAACGAAATGTATGGTCTGGTACACCTTGAAATCCATAGCAATTTTCAGCTATAGATTGAAAAATCCTCTGCGTCGGAACACCTTCCGCTGCTGTCTTGGGTAAGAAATTATCATCTTCACCTTTGTCATTAATGTCAAGAATCGGTAATTGCACGGAGTTAGCGTGCTCCATGTTGTACTTGCTTAACAAATCATCAATCGTCTGTTCTTGATCCATCGTGCATCCACTGTCTTGACTTCCACCAATACGTATACCAAGAAACTTCTCTACCGGTCCAAGATCTTTTAATTCAAGTATCTGCATCTTCTCGAACAACTTGTCAACCAGCTGCACTGTCGTTCCTGTTACCAGTAAGTCATCAATGTAAGCTCCAACAATCACAATGCTTTCAACATCCTTTTTCGAAAATATGCACGTGTCTGTCATGCATTGCTTGAGCTCCAAATCAGTGAGTGTATTGCGCAACAGCTCGTACCACATGCGTCCAGCTTGTTTGAATCCGTGTAGATTCCTCTTCAATCGTAAAGCCAAACACTTAGTAGAATCCACTTTGAAATCTCGTAAAACTTCATCTTTAATCATCATGCCTTGGGGTATCTTCAATTAAAGTTTCAAAATTCTTCTGGGTATGGGATTTTGGATACGCGCTTAGAACATCTCCGTGCCGCGCCGGAACATTCCACACTTGAGCCATCTACAGCACTACCTTGACGTTACTCAAATCCATCACTGTATAAACGTAAAAACAAAATTACGTCCATAGACTTCTTTATCTCCTCGCGCTACCAGCCGTGCCTTGTACCTATCAATTGTTCCGTCCGCCTTGAGCTTTGTCTTGTACACCCATTTTGTGGGTATAGCTCACTTGTCCGGGCACTTAACTACTTCCCAGGTATCCAATGCTCTTAAATCTGCTTCTTCAGCCTCCTTCTACTTGTAAGCGTCTTCCCTCTTGTGCGCCTCGTTATAGCTGCGCGGGTCCTTCGGGTATCTCGACTTGATTCCCACATCATTTGGTCCTATCACCGCGTCTACAGCTAATACGTGCTCCTGCACATCTGCGCTCCACTTCTATCACTTCAGTGACGGCTCCTTCCGTTCCAGACTTCTTCTTTGTCTTTTTTTTCGCTTGAGTGTATCCTTGTACTCCTTGAACTTTGCCGTTTCGTGCGCCACACGTTTCTTCTTCACGCTATCCTTACTTGATATGCGTGGTGTCTGCTCCACCGTAGCATCAGCGCGTTCAGGCTCGCCTTCATTCCTTGATTCTCTGTCATCATCTTCTTGATTTTCTGCATTCAAATCAGCTGCGTCCAACGTAAGATCATCACCGGCCAACGCTCTTGTAACTTGTTGACTTGCCTTGGTATCCAGCATCTCGATTTGACTGATGTGCCTCGTAGTCGTAAGGTTCGCCGTCAAAATCGATCCATGAACTTCCACAGTGAACAGCAAATCTCCACGTAAACGAACTTCCATCTTGTCATTTCGATGTACGAAATTACAACTCTTCTGCATTAACTTGCCCAGAGAAATTAGGTTTCTTGCTAGCTTCGGTGAATAATATACTTCTTGTAATGCTATCACTGTGCTCGGATCATCAATAATCCGTAGACGCACATTTCCAATCTTAGTCACTTGTATGAAATTGCCATCCGGTAAAGTCATCTTCATTCCATTCGCAAATGTCTTCACATCTTTCAGCAGTGTCTCATCTCCTACGAAATGAAGGCTCGCTCCGCTATCCAGTATCCATGCGTCTCTCTCGTTTAAGTCACTTAATTTAATTCACCAAACCATTCTGCACTCGCTTCTGTAGTCGCCAATCCATACTCTTTCTCCGGAGTATCTTGCGTCCTGCGGTATGCTTGCTTCCTATAAGGTCTCTTGCTGCAATCCCGGCGAATATGTCCTTTTCTACCACAACCGTAACACGTGACCGCCTTTCTGTTGTCTTGCACCGCGTCCATGCTCATCCTCGGTCCTCGTCGGCTTCTTATGTGGTCGATCTCGACTTTTTGACCCCACGCCACCAGCTCTTGTGCATGCATAATGTAATCAGTCCACGACGGATTATAACGCGTCATCATAGCCTTTAAACTTGGCACTGCGTACTTGACAAGATTCTCCACTATCAGCTTTACTGGACTCGCTCTAGCACGCCAACGCTGTCAGTTAAAGCAGATGATCGTTCAACGATCGCCTTGAATTCTTCTAGCAAGCAAATAACTGCGCCGCCTGTTGATGCGAGATCGTGACCTTGTACACACGCCACATCTGATCCAGCACGTAGTGTATAGTCTGAAAAATTTGCCACCAAAATCAAATGTTTGAACGAAATTATCTTGATGCCGAACCATCCAGATGCTCACCAATCTTGGTTACTTTTAATCTCTACGTTCACGAAAATCCAGACGAAATATCTGCTATCTCCAGGGCTTCCATAAACAAATATGCCCAGTCCTTTAATCCGGGTCCTAACCCAGGATAAATCTCGATGCCCGTAAATTTCTGCACCGTTAACTTTGGAATCTTGTAAGGGGCGGCTGCGTACCCTGATTCCCGTAATTTCCAGCCTCATGCCCATCTTCTGGCATACCACCAGGCACTCCAGGTCGATCTCGTGGCATTCCTGCGCGAGACGCACCTCCTCTCTCGATGCCTATGTCTGACGACAAATCGTCAATCGTGATCCGCTGCCCAAATGGCGCGAAATTCTTAATCCTACCTTGGAAAGGTGAATGTCCACCCCCAACCGGAGTATCCTTGACCGTAGCCGGCGAATTCCTTCGCCCGAGGCGTTGGAGTCTCTCTCCCTCCATTTTATTCAAACGATCGTTCATTTTACCAACTTGTAATAGAAGCGTCTTCAACACGCTCTCAGGGTCGAACACGTCGTCCTCGTCCATGATAAACAGACTCTAAACCAAACAATTTACCGTGACAACAGCGCAATCACCAGCGCAACAGTCGACTTCAATTAAAAACAACTCCAAATAATCCAGGAGACCGTCCTGAAGTAACCGCCAATGCCAAAGGACGAAACTTGAGTAATATCTTGAACTTTAAATGCGCTTACGTGCCCCCGTGTCCCTTGGGCTCATAACCGGTCGGAAGTTGACACGAGTTGGGTGCACGTGTAACTTTCCTTAATGGCAGTTCAGACCGTTAGTGCCTGACTGCCGTTGGGATGGAAGTTTCTCTGAAAGAAGCGCGCATGTAATGCGACTTAAGAAGGTAAAAAATATACTAATTATAAATTCGTACTTAAGAACCTAACCTAAAACTTAATATAAAGATAAAATCCTAAAGTACCAAAAATGCATAAATGTAAAAATGGCTACAATGATCGCGTACTACTTGAAATTTGTATGCAGCCTAACACCAGGCTATACAAACGCGTAACATAACAAAATTCCAACACAAAGTACCCCGGGAAACAGTATGGGGTCAAGCACGTCGCACCAGGCCATTCGGTTTCGTCGTCAACGCGGACTCTCTGCTTGTGGTGGCATAGTGGAGGGAGCTTATGCGGGAGCAGGCAGGGTGGGCTATAATTCTTTAAGCGCTAAAATGCCCTAATAATAAATTATCATTCTATAAGCTCTTTAAGGCCGAACTAATAAATGATCATTTCTATAAGAGATATTTGTATTATTTGTAATAATTAATGATAAAGTTCAATTCAATTAGATTCGACTTACAGTATAGTTCGAATTCGATCGGGTACGGGATCGCGACCATCATTATGTTATATTCATAGATCGATATATTCGATTAGGTACGGGATCGCGACATAAATTCTGTTATTATATAGACCAGGGGATGGTAACCGTCGTTCCGGCGAATTGTTAAATTCAAATTTCATTGAAACTACAGTATATATACACTTAATTTTGAAACAAAAATAAAAGAGTTTATTTTTTTTGCTGTTAACGACTGCGTGTGAAATCTCGGACATTGACTGCTCCCATCATTGCGAGATTTTCAACCCCATTCAACGTAGTACTTCGTCATAAACGATGTTACGCATTAGCCGTCGTTATACAGACTCGCGATCAGAGATACTGCCGTCGTAACCATCTTCCGCCATGATCTCGCCGACCTCGTTGGCAGACGGTGTGTTGTACCTCCTTTATTTGTTCGTTTGCAGGCAAAGCCGACAGAGTTCCAGATCCACCCCCGGATCCCCTTCTATTCGTTGCCGCACCTGCTTGTACATATGTACGTACGAGTTGTGCTGTTTGAGCATGGGTTGAAGTTCCCCCATGATGCGCCGATCCAGATGCGGAAAGACATTCATGTGAGTTGACCCGTTGTACAAACAGAACAAATTGGGAGGATAACCCCGCCACTATAACACTCCAACGGCCAATTAAAATAGCGCGCATGTTTTTCTCGCATGATAATAACGTATGGATACAGATGCTGCAGGCTCGGCATGTTGCCTTCACCGTGCCCTTCGTATACTCGAGCGTCGCTTGAAGCATCTGCTGCATTTCTTCCATGATGTCAGATTAAGCTGGTCTGCAAGCACAAGATATCCATCGACTTGCATTTGCGGGTTATGTATATAGATCAGTGCAAATTTGGGAGCATTCTCATTGCCAAGTAGAAGGCTCCCGTTGAGATGGTCAAGACCCTCCATGTTGTAAATGCCGCTTGTGGCATATTTCAGCACCAATCAATGTCCAAGTAACAGCATTGTTGTATGTTCACGAATGTTTTTACCCCTCCAAGTCTGGTCTTCACGCAGACGACGCAACATTGGTTACGGTGGAGCTATTGATGGTAGTTTAGCCTTCCCACAACTGCAGCAAGTTGATAAATGTGAGCGCGCACAGGGAATATCATGTTACTCGTTTCTCAATACCGTGCAGCGCATCGCACTGCATCCAGTTTCCATTTGACCGAGTTTTAGCCGAAGCCGCCGCTCAATCCCGTCGAATACACGCCGCACTCGTGGTACATGCTGCTCAGCCAGCCTTCGATCGGCGGGTGCTTTTGTGTCAGGACTGCCGATTCAGCACTTCCATTGTTACTGCTCGCGGTGCACCTTGCGTAAGTAACTCTTTTCCTCCGTGTGCATTTACCGCTTCTTGATGTGCACCTGTTCGAGCTGAACGCCGCCCCTGCCTGTGACGGTTTCTCCCCATTAAAGGACACTTGAACTCAACAACTACCGCAGCTGTTCAAGCACTGAGAAGTAATAAAGTGTGTTTCAAATATTATAGATGCTGAGAACAGTAGCTAATCTTGTCCAGGAGCGTCTCACTGACGGACAGACGGAAAACCTCAAGTGTAGGTACCCGTAGTACTGTGGTGGAGTCGAGTTCAACTTCGAACACCGAAGTGTCCTGAACCCGATCACCATCGTGCCCAGCCGACCAACTTCCGGTGGGGGGGGGGTACCCCGCGAACCTTCGCATGCATCCCGATCGGATGTCCGATCTGTATTGCAGGACGCCTGGTCCGATTTATCTTGACGCTTCTCACCTTGTGTACCCATTCGTTTGAGTGGCTACACACTCGATGGTCCGTCGCGCGATATGAACGTAGGGGATCGATATGGATCGATACACTTCTGGGGAAGGGTGTAAATAAAGCGGAAATCGCCACTCCAAATACGTCAATAACCAACATTCTAATGTATACTTAATTCCAGTATTTTTTTGGGGTAGATCGCGTATAGCGATGTGTAGACCCAACCAATAATGAGAGATCGATAGACCAATAAGAATCATCCAAGCGAACGTATCCAATAGTTTGGGGCTCCGCCAACTAGATCTCCACGTAACCTTTCCAATAATAATTACACGTTCCAAACGTGTGCGACCTGAGAGTGAGTGTAAGTGCTGTCAACGCGTTCCCGTTGTGGAACTTCCGGCGGGCCAAGCGCGAGTGTAACGCGTCCCGGACGGGTAAGTTGAGCTGAAGGGAATCCTGTTAACCCTTAGCTCCCAAAGATTCCGCTGTAGGTGGGGGCGACTTATGCGTAAACCGAAGAAACATAAACACTATATTTAATATCCATTAAAAACCTAATATGTACTACATGAAAAATCGTGTGACTCACCTAAAACTGCGTACTTGACACTCCTGACACACGATTGGCCCAAAACCCTCTCCCCCTTCTACCAACCCGATCGCTCCAAACCGATCAACGTATACTGTTGTAAACTGGTCATAGACTTTCATCTTCACGAAGGGGCAGGTCACGTGACCGGGGGACGGACAGAAAACTTTTATATAGGTAGAAGATGTAAAAGCGCTATTTCTAACCAATGATAAAGTCGAATAGTTTTTCACTTAACAGTGAAATCGTTATTTGTAACCAATTATAAAATCGAATTCAATTGTCAGACTTTTAGTATAGTTCGACTTCGATTGGGTACGGGATCGCGATCATCATTCTGTTGTATACATAGATCAAGATATTCGATTAAGTACGGGAGAGCGCGCGTATCGACGACATGAATTATGTTATTATATAGACTATTGATGGTACCCGTCGTTCCGACGAATTGTTTCATTGGAATTACACTGAAACTTCAGTATATCCACATTTTTTGAAACGAAGAGAAAAGCGTTTATTTTTTTTGCTGTTAACGACTGCTTGTGCAATCTGAGACATTGACTGCTCCCATTATTGGGATATTTTATAACCTCATTCAACGTAATGTTTCGTCATAAACGACGTTGCGCTTTAGCCTTAGATCTGCAGACTCAGCTTCCAAAAGAACTGAGATGTTATCCGGTGCTAACTACCGTGAAAGGGCTACGTACAACTTGCCATGCGAGAACACGTCCCTTGTGAGACATATACCAACCTTGTGCAGCGTCCGTATCTGTTACTTGTTTATCGTCATCGCATAGGCCAAGCGCACAGGAAGCCTCTTTCGTCGGACCGTGTGTGGCAGGCCGGATTGCTCAGTTGTTAATGCAATGCGCCGGATAAATCAAATGTACCTACATGATCACCCGTCAAGACTTCAGCCTCAATCACACCGGCGGACAATGATCTGCGTGCAGTTTCAAAGACTGTTGGATGCATTCCAATTCATTATCCATTCACGTCGAGTAGGTTCAATCCCCCGTCGCGATTGCGCTTGTACCCTCCTCATTTAGCATGGCTTGAAGTTCCACCATAATGCGCCAAACGAGATGCGGAAACACATTCACGCAACCACCATGCGCCATGCTGTTATCGGTGATATACAACTGCAAGAAATTACACGTCTACCATTGCTGTGACTGAACACAAGCAGATGTACATGTGAAAGTAGTATATTTGATTAAACTAAAATATATTCAATCAAAAAATGCACATTTGTGTACACTTAGTTTCCATATTTGTGTCATGATGCTAAATATAAGATATCACCATTTTCAACACTCCTTCTCCTTATTGCACAATCCGGAAAAAGTTTCACTCAATTTTCCATCAAACCGATACTTTTTCTCATATCTTCCAGTCTTGGTGCAGCTAAAGCCTTCGTAAAAATAGCAGCTATCTTGTTTTCGGTATTTTTGTAGCGCACTTCGATCCTTCCGGTTTTCTGCTTCGACACTAGGACTTTAATCCTTACGTCAACGGTTCCTCATTTTCGCGGAACAGTTTTCCCCCTCCAAAACTTAATAGCCGCCTGGTTAAACGAAAAGAAGAGTCATCGGCAACTTAATTTTCAATCCAACTTCCGAAAGAAACTTATATATTCCAAACAGCTCGCATTCAATTTGTGAAGCTGCGTAAAACTCTGCCTCCAGTGTAGAGAGTGAAAGACATTGTTGTATTTTGCCTATCAATGCAGATTTATTTCACTCAGCGTAAGTAAACCACCTGTGATAGGCTTCCGATTTTCCTTGCATCCAGCGTAGTCAGCGTCACTTAACGCTTCCTTCGGGATTTCCACTTTTAATTTAACTTCATCTTCTCTTAAAATTATTTTCGCGAGATACCAGTCCAGCACTTTGGGTGCGTGCGATTGCCGCTAAAGTGATATCGGGTCTGGTGCACCTCGCTATCCACCTTTTTACGGTGGGCGATCCTTCTTCGTTTTGGTCAACAAATCAACCTGTTTCTCCATGCAATTCGTATCGAAATCGTTACCAATTGCCATTCTAACGCTGTTAGCGTGTGCCAAACCAAAATCCAAAAGGCATTGTATCATAATTTCTTTGTCAAAGAAACATCTTCTTTCAGCGACATATGTCACCCTCATATCTAAAACCTTAGACACTTCCCCTATATTCTTGATTTCAAGTTCTTCCATATCTTCGAAAACCTTCGTCACCAGACCTTCATTACTTCCGTTCACCAAAAGATCGTCTACATAGACCCAGAATACCACAGTGTTTGCATCGGTTCGTTTGAAATGGAGACACATGTGAGTGTAACTCCGAAATCCAGTCCCATCAATTTATTATTATGCAACAGGCGGTCCCCCAATCGACTCGCTTGCTTTAAACCGTATAAGTTTTTCCTTTGTTAGTTTCACAACCAAATCGCCAATATCTTTAACTTTGTGTGCATCCAAACATTCACCAGGTATGGACATGCCTTCAGGAATAAAAGGAAAATTTCATGTTATTCCTTCAAAGCCTTCACGTACGCGTTCAGTATATCTCGATTCTTTGCCTTTACGTTTCATTTTCTGGCCAATGCAAGTAGGATCTTGACAGTTCCCATATCCATAACTGCGGAAAAAGTCAATCCATAATCGACATCGAAACGCTGTTCGTTTCCAGAGGCGACCAACCTGGCTTAATATCTTTCTACGTTTCCGTTCGCGTCGGTCTTGGTTTTAAATACCCACTTGGTATGTAGTGGTCTCCAACCTTCCGGTTTCTTTACGACCAACGATATGTAGTTCGTTTCCAAGGCCGAAATTTCTGAGTTCATTTCCATAATACACTCATTTTTGTGACATCTCTTCATAGCTTCTGTGTAATTTCTCGGATCAATTACAGTTATCACATTTACCACTCTGGTGTATTCCGACATATTTTCTTCATTTGTTTTTCCGTCGTTATATACACTTCTCTTAACACAGCCACGTATTTCATGCCAATCTCTCGTTCAGGAGGCCTTCTTTTTCTTCCCTCTCTTTTTATTTGTCTGCTTATCCGAAGCAAAACCTTCGGGACGTACGGCTTGCGTTTCGGCTTCTTCTGCTTCCCGGTTACTTTCATTCAGAAACAGACGTCGCAGCTGCTGATTTGGATGTCGTCCAAAGTTTCAACATTTTTATATGCTGCGTAACGATAGCCTTAGTCCCTTTTTAAAAAAAGATTATACCCCTTGACTGCTCCACTTTTCAACAATTAATCCAATCTGGGATTTGTGAGCCAATGAATCCTTTCTTGGGTTCGGGTAGAAGGTACACGGAGGTCCAAAAGCAACAATTTTTCGAGGCACGGTTTTTATAGCTTGTTATCATTTGCATTAGCGACATGCGCTTTGGATTAGCACTTGTTTGACTTCTACTTAAAATGAAAGCTGCATAATCCACTGCGTCTCCCCAAAAAGATAGATTTAAACCGCAAGAAAATTGAATGCATCGTGCCATGTTCACTAAGGTTCGATGCATGCGCTCAGCTTTACCATTGCTGGCCTGGTTCCCGGCTTCACTTATTTGTATTCCAATGCCGGTACTTCGGCAGAAATAGTCGAAAATTTTATACTCGGCTACACCATCCGTGCGCAATACGTATACCTTACAATCAAATATTTTTCGAAAAATGCAATGAAATGTTCAAATTTCTTCTCCACCATAACCTTTTTTGTCGGGAAAAACGTCCACATAATTTGTCGTGTGATCCACGAAATTAATCATGTAGCGGTTCCCAAGGCTGTCCCTTCGTGTTATTGGCCCTTTCTGGTCCGAATATATCACACCTCCAACTTTGTCAATGGGGGAGTGTTCACCGCTGTCTTCCTTAGTTGTTCTTGCTCTGCTTACCTTATGCACAGGCAAGAGAGTTCAACCTTTATGTATAAGTTAGCTCAATCCCAAAACGGGGATCTTTTGCCAGCTTCTCAGTCACATTGTAGCTTAGATTCGCCATTCGGGCATAGAAATGCATCAGTTACCCACATTGAACGTCATTTTTTTCCCAAATTCTTCGTCATTCGCGTTAATGATGGCATGAGAACGTCTCCAAAGTTTTGGTTGGGTATATCGACCCTAACATTTACAGTTAGAACTTTGTTAACCTTCCCTATCAAAAATGTCTTCTCCAGTCTCTTGATGGCTAATCACTATTCGACCGTCTAAATATGCTAGTTCACAGCCCTTTTCTCCTAGGAAACCATAAGAAAAAATATTTCGCGTCATGTTTTTTAGACAAAATATATTTTCATCTTTAACAACTGGTTCAAGATCTCCACAACCTATGTGGTGGAGTCAAGTTCGAAATCGAAAACATTAGCATCGATAACCT
>CM047582.1:8306495-8320886 GCA_026184515.1 Peronosclerospora sorghi
CCCCCCTTGTTTAAGCCAATCCGAAATTAGACCAAATGCCTTGACGAAACTTGACCAGAAGTGTGCCAAATTTTGGGCACGCTTCTCCACACCTACAAAAGTCTGCAAGTTTCCCTTCTTCGTAACTCTCAGCTGCTTTCCGTCTGCTTTGAAACATATACCTGATACATTTTTCGTATCGCGCAAAAACATTGAATCATTCGTTTAGAGCATACTTGCACCGCTTTCAAGTATCCACTTCTGTTCCGCAATGTTTCCATAGTCTGTAGTCACTGTCAATGTAGAGTCGACCTTCTTGGCATTTTTCTTCTGGCACTTCCACTTAATGTTCCCTGCCTCAACACAGACGTTTTTTCTTGGTTTTCCTTCTTATGTTACACGAAGTTCACAATTCCTTGCGCTGTTCCTTTCGGTTTACTCCCATAATATTGAACCGCTTATGTGAACTGACATAACTCTTCCACTTGGCGTAGCTAGTAGATTCGGATGTGGCCGAACTTCGACATCATCACTTGCTTTAACTCTGGTGCAGCATGATAAATAAAATTATCGAGCACCAGCGAATCATCTCGACCACCCATAACTTCTGCAACAGCCAGTAAATACATGTAATGTTCTGTTCAAGTACGGGTCGGACTTGTACGAGCCGAAACAACTTCATAGACTGCGCAGGCGTCAATTGCGTGTGCAATGTGGTTAACATCTTATCCATGATATACCATAACGCACAAGTCTCACTTCACCACTTTTCCACTTGCCTGTTGTATTAGCTCTCCGCTGTACCTGAAAGATAATGACTGAGGAGGTCTACTTCACATCCTCACTCCATGGAAATCCACAGGCATCTTGGGCAATGCCATTTGGCGCAAAATGTTTTCTTCCCTAAGGGTGGAAACCCCAGCGTAAACCACGGTACACTCCGTCCCGTCAAAGATTTTTGATGAAGACAGACAATGTACACCGATAGGATGCGCTCTCCAACACAACCACTTTTATCATACCGTGGCCCACTGAAACACGCTCGAGCGTAGTCACCTACGCGATTGGACAAATAGCACACGCAGAAGGAAGGTACTCGAATCTGCGCTGTTGCGATGCCCTTAGTCATGATGTACTCCATTGTGATCTCGTTCAAGTAAAAAATGGTGGCGCATTTATTGGCTTGCGTGCTGTGGTATCCAATGTTATGAGCGAGCGCGATCGCTCCCTGGTTATCCACAAGGAACTTTGTTGGACCTTTCTGCTTGACACCAGGATCAGTGAGCAGCGCGCGCGTCCACATCATCTCTTGCACACATGGACGCAGCCTCAACTGAGCTAAACGCAACCGTGCGCTATTAGTTAGCCTTGAACACAGCACCAAGGCCTTTTGAACAGTTTTAGTATATAATTCTACATCCATCATAACGAACACCGACAATAAAACATTGCGAGATGCAGTGAAGGACGAAAGTGGAATGTCGCATCTCTCACCGGTTCATAGATCAACCGTCGCATTCCTCAAACCTTACTACTATCACACTCAATGGTGTGGATCAGTTGCATTTTCTTTATACATTCTTCTCTAACGTGTAGCCGGTGCGTACACGCACGGTGCGGCTAGCGCACAGAGGAAGACTTTCCTAAAGCGGCGATGTGCCGCTACTTAGCCGATACGCCCTTTATAAAAGGGCTTAGTAAGAGAGTACTCTCTTACTCGGGTCCAAGATTCTACTTTGCTTTAAAAGTTAGCGTGAGCTAACTCCTTAACACAAGGCTCCATTAATAAGGGGTTAGCTAAGGGAAGGACTTCCCTTACACTAGAACATTCACTGCTTGCGCGACCGGTCGAGGTCGTGCGTCCTGCAGTCTTTTGAGTGAAATGTAAACTGAATGTATATTTAATATGTAATTAGCCTAAATTAATTTAAACTAATGTAAACTATATGTAATACTAAGTAGAACTTACTAAATTCGTACCTAGCCAAAATGTAGTGTAGACCACCTGTGTACTAACACGTGGGCCTCAACCAAGGTCTCCTGCCCTGATTGGTTAAAATAACCAATAGGTCCAAACCTTTCGGACTGGGTAATACTGACCCCAACTGTAGTGCACTCACGTACACCACATAACTAAATGTAACCAGAATGTAACACTGTTACATAACGGGTCTTTGAATCTGGATGTTGCTGTTATTGTTAGTTCACAACTTTTGGAGTGTAGACGTCCTATGATGAAACCAATGGATCACCAAAACTTTTCTTGAGGATTCTTGATCCTTTTCCGGCTCATTTTTTCCTGAAACTGCGTTCTACGTAACCAATAAGCTTTGACAAATATGTACCCCACGTACTTGAACTCCCAAAATCTAACCATAATACCCTTCACTAAAATAAGGGAATTGGGACCAAAGTACCAGACTTAACGCCAAAACAGCAGATTGGCATAATTGATCTAGTGATTTAGGATCACACGCCATAATGCTATTTTAATAATAATCCTACGTTTTGATCCAGTCTAGACCAGTCCTAAGCCAGGAACCAGTACTAGAGTTTGATGTAGAAAGAGCTATAACTAGAACCACCCCAACCCACCCACCATGGCATTGGGAACCAAACTCCGCTTGAGATGCTCACTGGAGATAACGAAGGAGACCTAGCTTGTTAAATTTTTGCATGTAGCCATTTTGGAGTTTTGGATGAAGTAATTTTTTAGATTTGACGAAGCTCGAATGCTATTAATTTCCATTTTCAAATATCTTACTTGTACGGTAATGTAGCCAGCAACGACGATAATATACTCTGGTCTCCTAATCGGTGATACTAAAACATAAACAGAAATAAGACCCTATCCACAATAGAGCCTACATTTCTCCACCGGCAATCCTTCCGTATTTCCAGATCTACCGAAGAACCGCAACCAGCACATTCGCAGTTGCGCTCGTCAATGCCTCAGGGAACACCTAGAGTCGCGAAAACCCACCACCGGCCTTTTCAAACCGACAGATTGACTCCGGAGAGCGCTCAGTCAGCTGCGCCAACTACCGAGACGCGTGCGAGTATCTGTCCTCAACACGGCCGTAAGCGGACACTACTGCGCGGAGTAAACCACGTCGTGCCGTCTCGTAGCGCACAAGAGTGACATGGTTGGCGAGAAGCGCGCCCATCTGACGGGGGCGAATGGTTGCGTCTGCCTGGACTGCTCATCCACAGTGTTTGCAATCCATGCTTGGTCTGCCGCGCTGGGATGGCACACTGGGGCACAAATGTGCCTGTCGCAGTGCTTTGTGACGTGCCACAACCCGTCGTTGCGGACACGAGCTCTAACTGCGTAGTCGCATGAGCGACATTCGACGGCATACCTGATGCTGGTGCTTCGAGCCACCTTGAAACGGAAGCCGTCGGCGATGTTGGTGCGCTCAATGGCATCCACAACCTCAGTCTTTGACTGGCAAGTGTCGGACAGCTCCATTGCGCAAGAGTTGTGAAACAATTAGATGTGGGCTAGATTTGAAAAAAATCTGGCCAAACTGGGCTACTTCTGATAATAACTCTAGCAAAAAAGTATATGTCGATCACTCACTGGTAGCAATAGCTCAAGAGGCTCATTTTTCTGCTCTCACGACCAACCCCCAAAGCACGTCGTTCTTTGCCTCGTCAACTCGTGCAAACGATTCGTTGGCTTTGAACAGCAAGCAGGCTTTCCCTGGTGATGCTTCTTGCTGGATTCCACTTGCTGTGGTAGCTCCCTGGCAGGTGCCGCGTTCTAGATCGAGACGAGGAATGTGCAACGAAACGTTCGAGGTTTCATCCACACCCACGTGCCAAACAAAGCCTCGGAGGTAGAATGGACGCCACAAGACGATGATTGCATTGAAACAGCCTGGGCGCGCGCGACATCCTGATACTGGAAGTAGTCCAATGCTCCCGACAGCGCTACACACAGGCGGAAGCATTAGCCATGAGGAAGCCACTGGGCTCTTCGAGTGGAAAGCATTCTCTCTTATGTTGACTCCTTGTTTGTGTGTAAGGGTGGATCTCAGATAGCGTGGCAAGAAGAAAAGACAAGCAACGCTACGTTTAGATGAACTTGCCCACCATGTTTATTGAACCACGTTCTGTTGTGAGGCAACATCGAAACGTCCGGATGCGAGCCGACACGCAAGTTGCCTACGCACGCTTCACCAGGAATCTGGTAGCAAGCATCGTGACAAGGATCTGTGAACGCCTTGGAGTTGGACGAGGAGATTTCCGCACAGCTTTTCGTCTAATTTCCATTGCAACGCTTGTACTTCATAATGGGCGTGCTTGCGTCTCGGCGCTCGAAGTAGGCACCATTGCTGCGAGCAGCTTCGTCACAGCTTGAGGTTCATCTTTGGTGAACCTCAAGCTGTGTTTGACGATGTTCATCTTTGGTGATCCTGTGTTTGACGTTGCTGCGAGCAGCAATGATGTCTACTTCGAGCGTTCAGACGCAAGCAGGCCCCGACTTGAAAAATGCAAGCGTTGTTAACGAAAGTATATATCGGTTCTCATTGTTCGAGACTCCTCCTACTAGTCTCTGTGTCCCTGGCTCGTATCATCTGGAAGGGGTTCCAACCTTTTTACTCGTTCCGATTGCAAACGTCACAGTTTGTTGACATGCAGCGCGTGGGGGAGCTGCGCCATGACACGCATCAAGCCAATGAAAAGGTAGCGACAACAAACGCTACACGTGCGCTAGATAGCTCATTCGTACGTTGTACGAATAGACTTGATGTGTCGATCCTGTGTTGTGGCTGGTAGGAGAGCTGCAAGATGTGACCGTTTCCATTCTAGCGTCGTCGCACGAGTCGTCGAGAAAGTTATCACAATCCACAAGTTTTTTATTACTTTGCTGCACGCGATCACCACACAGAGAGAGTAAACGTTCGATGGTTTTTCGAATAACAGACGACGTTCGCGATGAAAAGTCCATTGTTTTCGTCCTCACGCAGAACGTGGACTGTTCACGTCGACGGACGAGACCGTGGATGGATACGGACACGTCCTAGCGAGCGGCACGATGGACGGAGACGCTGGCGCGAATGGAAACTCGGTCGGGACACACAACGTCGAGCGCTCGGGTGGGTGTCTTGGACGTGGTGGGACTGCAGGTGCGCGAAGGTTGGACGGTGCACGACGAAGCGCGCGCTTGTGATGGAGAAAGTGGTCGAGACGTCGAGGGAGGAGAATCGTTTCGGGCGAGCAGAGAGGGCGAGCGCTGCAGGGGACGACGGCGAGGGCATGGACCTCGTCCCACTCACGACATGAGGGCGATCGTCGAGGTTACCACTTACGTCGGCGTCACTGTAACGTGGGGACAGCTTCGTTTTGATCGTCGTGGAAACATAGACAGTAGACCATCGCGGTCGTGAGGTACCGGACACGCGGATCACTGCGTTCCAGTGTCTCTCACGTGGCTTCTCGAAAAAACTTGCTCAGGTTCCAAACAGAGAATGCGGTGCCCAGCCGCGTGCACATCCCAACGTCAAGCAGGCATCCGATCAGAGCACGAAACGGCTATCTCGTTATTGGCCGCATCTTGGCGAGAGTGTCCGCTCAACTCAGTTTCTCACAGGTAGTCCACGCTTTCGCGTCGCTCTGGTCCAAACCTTTCACCACGCGCTGGAAGTCGTGACGCTGCGCGAGCAACGTTGGACAGCATGGGGTATCTTAATGCCCAGAACGACTTTGCCCCACCGAGGTCCTTTATTCCAAACTCGGCGTCCACCTGCTGCTTGACGTCGTGCACATTTCGATGCGTCTTGGCGGGTGATCACGAGATCGTCGACATGGAGCCAAAGCATCACGAGGTTACTGCCGTTGCTCTCGTCGTGACCGTTGCGCATCTTTGTGAAAAAACGCTGGGGTTGGTGCCTGATGGCTTGAAATCCAACCAGATCAGCACAGTCTGGAGTCGGGTGCCACATCTTCGGAGCCTGTTCAAGTCATACAGAGACTTGAGAGACTCGAGTACTGAGCCCACCTTGTCATCGAGACCGACCCTCTGGGCATCCCATGTAGACGTCGGTACGTACAGGAAGGCAGTATCACGTCGAACAGATACACCACAAGCCCGCGAGCGCAGCAGTCCGAGACGATAACACTGGGAAGAGTGCATCCTTGCGACGGGCGAGTAGGTCACCTGGCAGTCAACACCAAGAGGCAGCGGGAATCCACGAACGTGCCGATGTCGAATGATTGCACCCTTCTTGTGGCGCCATGTACGATTGAACGCATGTACCTTGCGTTCGTCCACGATGGCGCATCGCTCCTGCTTCCCGTCGCGGCCATTGATCACGTTTGCGAACGAGCTCGAGACGGCAGGGCGCGTCGCATCCGTTTTCCATGCGTAGGCACAGACACGTTGGACCCAGCAGTCGCTCGAGACGCCAGTGTAGAAGCAGCTACTTTTTTTCTACGAGGATCGAGTCGTTGGTATACGAAAAATGGCTTGATGGGGTGATACCATGCGCGGCTGAGCGGTTACCGTGGAGCTGCCACTGCGTAGAGTCGACCAAGGCCTGATGCTCGAACTCGCATCCATCCAAGTCACGTACGTGCGTACATTCTTGCAACACCGGACGAATCCACTTCCGAATGGCTTATTCGTATATTTTACTTGATTAAAGTAAGATATGGAAACAAAAGTGACATTTTCTTTTGGACCTATACCAGTGTAGGTAGGTAGGTTACCCGGGTGGTGGAGGGTACTGTATACATACGTATACTCTGCACTGGAAGGCCTCGTCCTGTGCGGGACGGGGATGAAGGATCTCTCACGTGGGTGGCCTATGCTCATGAGAGTGTGAGCTCATCACAAAAAGAGCCATTTCGACAACTTGAGTAGCGCAGTTGTTCCACTCGATCGCTTGCTGGAAGGTCAATGGTTCAATACCCAGGGCGGGGCGTTTTGCAACCCTTTTCTGGCAGCATGTTACAGTATCCCTTGACTTGAAATACAGATTGATTTGCAACAACTATTTATAAGTAAATTTTACGTATTCAAACTTGAAACTTCACATAGCGTAACTATACCAGATAGTCGAAATCTGCAAAAAAAAATTTCATTGACGAGGACAACAAGCTGGAAAAAGTGTACTTGGTGCAGTAGAATGAGTAAATTGGAAAAAAACACATAGGGACGAAAATTGATTGCAGTACAAAAAAACGAAAACAAATATTTAGCTAATCCAACCAACTGTTCGAAACTCATCAGCGCCTCCGTATGCGAACGAGATTAAGAGCCTCGAAAATCCGTAACAATTCTGCGGCCAGCCAAAACCAGTCGCTTACTTGGAACACTTGTTGGTGAGGCGGAAAAAAATATTACGAGCAAGCTACGCAAGATTCGGAAAATCCGACACATGCTGATCCGCCGACCAATGCAAGGGGTCGATAATTTCAGTTGCGGGAAAGCCGGCGAAGTAATGGTGCACTTCATCCTCCTTAAAGTTGTTACAAAACGGATAACAGCCATTCAGTATAACAGCCACGTTTGGAATGTCAACGCTAGTGCTGCAGTCTAATGTACAATGGACGGATAAATAGAAACTACGACAAGGCTGTGGAATAGTATCATTATCCATGCTTGCATCGGCGAAAGAAACTTGCACCGTAGGACGATATTCTCATGGATGTGGCACGCAAAAACGGAGGTTATCAAGGTTTGAGCGAGAAGTTAGGTGAGATCCGATCACTACTCTCAGGACGCGAAAACAAGAAACAAAGAGATGGTATCGACACCATTCTAAATCAACTAGATTTGTGGCAAAGAGAGATAAACCAAGGACCTGTGGCTCGAAACCAACTCTTGTCACGGCAAAAAGACGTCCGTACACCTCGTACGCCATGATCGGTTCTTGTTTTTCAAACGTATAATACTCGACATTGGGTCGACCATTTCGTTTCTCTTGTGTTCCTTGCATGAACGTTTCGTTGGGAGCTGGTTGTACCCCATTCTAGTAATAAACGACCTGGTCGCACTCGCAAATGCTTCCAATGTTAGCGATAGAGCGAGTCACTCGCTTCCACTCTTTTCGATTCCAAAATGAGCTTGCTCTCTTGACTTTGCTGTCGTAGCATAGCAGTCCCAGTACTTGACACTTGGGTTCGAGTTCTCACCCTCTCTATGAACCTGCCACGACTCCAATGAAGTGACCACAAGGCTCATCACGTCGCTTCGATCTCCCGTTCCTGAGGTTGAATGCAGAAAAAGTGTCTTGCTTTCTATTCGTTCGTTCGGCCGCGTGGAAAGATCAAGGAGGGACTTTTCATATGTATCTCCTCAATCATGCCAGCTATTGCGGGTGGTAAAGATCAAATGCCGACATTCGCCGGATCTCTTGGTATCGCAAGCTGCTGTCGGGGCACGCATTCTCGTTCACGTAGATAAGACCATTTCTTCTTTGTTGGGATTGTGGCAATGTACAGGATAGAATACGTAGAACAAAGGGGTTTTGCTCGATGGAGACGTCTCATAACCCTGATAGAGTTGGATCTCTGCAACCGCAACAATTTCGCTTTAGCGGTCACATGCGCCACGATGCCTTGTTGCTTGCAATGCTTGCAGCTTCAGCCCGCAATTATTATTCCATTGACATAAATACCACGTCAGCACTCACGTTTCAGGTCTATCGTGTCTGCAGCGAATCAATAATTCTACCTCGGAAACGCGCTTGGTACATCGCCATGGCACGCTCGTCCTTTCCATAGGCTTCAAAAAAAGTACTACATGAATATTATTCTAATGATGGCTCATTCCATCATTAGAATAATTTTCATGTAGTACTCTTTTCGAAGCCTGTGTCTGTCTCCATGAGCAGGCAATCTATCCTTTTACCGTTCAACTATTCCGTGAGCCTTTTCAACTTACGTCTTGTAGACGCACTTGGTCGGGAATGAGGTCTGCACTCGACTTCTCTGATACGTCCCAACGTTCCACACGCTCTTCCAATTTTTGGCTTTTTCGACTATCCAGACTTTATCTCCTCCCTCCTTGATTGATGCATTCATGACTAAGCTGGCAAGCCTCCACGTTGTATCCACGAAATAATCAAACCCAATGAATTCGACACGGAAGATTCTCTTCTTCTAGGCACAACAATGTTTGCTCTTCCGACAACCCGGTACGTGTCCAGTTTCGGCGCAAATAGACGTCACTCCATGATGACGGTTGCCAGTACTTATCATGCCGAGTTTTAGGATTCTTAGTGTGCCACCATCCATCCGGCAAGATTGGACCATCATCAATCAAGATCATAGGTAGTTGGCTTTTACTATAAGTTTTTGTTAGCCACGAGAAGACGACTCGCCGCCCCACTATCGAGTATCCACATATCACGCTTGTTTCCAATCTCTCGTCACCATTTCTGGCAGAATCTACTTTCTTCATTAACGATTGCTGGCCCAAGAAACAACGTTCACTCTCCGCGTTATCGTAGCGATTCTTGCTGTCACCGTAAGACTCTCTTGTTGAGCGCAATATCATCGGATACGCTTCTGAGCTCCACCACCATACCAAATCTTCTTGTTCCTCTGCTCGTTACCATGTTCCAGGAATTTCTTGACGATTTTCTTGCTTTTTCGTTGGTCATCGTTTAGTTCCTCGTGCGTTGGATATAAATCTCGTGTACCTCGCCATGAGCGCACTCTTCATGCTATGGACCAGCAAAGAGCTGACTTTATTTTCCACAATAAACGCCTCAGATCATTCACTTTTACGTCCACGACCCCGTCGGACTTTTTTCTCCCGCCCGAATTCGATCCTTTGGTCGTGTTGGATGTTTTGCTGCGCATATTTCGTCGAAGACCGCGTAGAGTTAATGGGATCGTCCAAACGTTAGCCTTAAAAGACTTCAATCGCCTACATTCCAGGTGCTGTTTTTTTGCTACCTGTGGCTCCAACTTGATTCAATAATGCGCTTGGACTTTGGGCTACTCCATCTTCCACCCCGTTTACTTGCTTGAGATTCCTTTTCTATGCCTGATTCGCTCTCTCCACCTCGTTTTTTCCATGTCGTCCTCCCCTGTTGGAAGTTCGTGTACCCATTTTGCATGTTGCGACTTCCCAATATGGTGAAAGCCCACTGGCTGATGAGGAAGTATATATTTTTTGAGATAACGTCTAATATGCCCCTGTTTTCGCCCAAAAATTCTAAAATGCCCCTCTTCTTAAAAAAATCCTAAAATGCCCCTGTTTTTTGCGGTGCCCTCCAATCGCTAAATTTAAGGCGACTATTTAATGAAACATTAGCTTGCCAATCATCTCTAAGTTTGAATGTCGGTATTACAGGGGCATATTAGACGTTATCTCATGTTAGAAAATATATAAGAAGTGCTACATGCACTAAAATGTAATTTACTTGCGACGAGTGAGAATAGGTAAATGAACTTTGACTGCACTGACAGCTCTGAAGTTCGTTTGGTAGCATCAAAACACAAGAAGTCCCGTTGAAAAAAAATTAGTTCCTTTGCAAGCATTAGATCTTCGTTCAAAGACCCATATCATTACGTTAGTCATTTTGTTGTAGCATCCTTAGCATCAAAACGTACCATCAAAAATGGTCGTCCAATTAAAAGGGCTACAGGAACAGCACCCAAATGTCTCGAGTCTACAGAGCACGTTGCATTGTCACCTTCTACTCACACATGACCCTTTGGAACGGTGATTGTCCGCCTTCGCTCCTGATCAAAACGCGATTGCAGTTCCACCACGTCTCCCTCCTGCAGCATTGCGTAATCATCAGATAGCAAAAATGTAACGGGGTTACATTCGGGTTACACTGAGTGTTGGTATACATGAGTACACCACGGTTGAGGTCAGTATTGACCGGGTTGAAAGGTTTCGAACCTTTGGTTATTTTAACCAATCAGGGCAGGGGCCTTGGTGTGGTGGTGTGTCAGCCATCCACGTGTCAGTACACAGGTGTGTACACTACATTTTAGCTAGGTACGAATTAAGAATATTCTACTTAGTATTACATATAGTTTTTTATATTAGTTTAAAATTAATTTAGGCTAATTACATATTAAATATATTCAGTTTACATTTCACTCTATTTAACGGACGCGCGACCTCGACCGGTCGCGCGCGCAGTGAGTGTCGTAGGTAAGAGGGAGTCCTCCCTTTACTTACATCCCGTAAAGGGAATACAGCCGTTAAGGCTAAGTCGTAAACTAACCCGGTAATCTTGGCCCCGAGTAGGAGAACTCTCCTACTAAGCCCTTTACAAGGGCGTATCGGCTAAGTAGCGGTAGCTACCGCTTTAAGGAAGAGTCTTCCTCTGTGCGCTAGCCGCACCGTGCGTATACGCACCGGCTACAAAAAACTTCACCTTACATAATTAAAATAAAACAACCAGAGCCAGAATTCGCTTGGTGATTGTCGCACCCTGGCATCGAGTGGGCAATCGCAGCTGAACGAGGTCACCACGCTCCCATCTCCGCCAATATCGTGATAGTTGCTCCACGAAGATGATAGAGCCGTCAGGAATCGTAGGAACCATGGAATAGCCAATCCGTAATTAATATCAAAAAAGTATTTCTTTGTCAGGCTGCCCAGCTTACAATCAGCACACCGTTGCGCACTAGCCTTAGCATCGTCAAAATTTTGCGATATTATTATCACTGCAATTTTACCTCACTAAAATAATATTGTCTACTATATGGCGATTATTTCATTAAATAGTCGCCTTAAATTAGCGATTGGAGGGCACCGCAAAGACAGGGGCATTTTAGGATTTTTTTTTAAGAAGAGGGTATTTTAGATTTTTTGGGCGAAAACAGGGGCATATTAGACGTTATCTCATATTTTTTAGGTATACATTGACGGTTACTCTTAAGTTGCATATCAGTAGGTCTGATGACTTCAGTAACTTTACATAACACATTTTTCAATTTGCACCGTTTTAAGCACTACTTAGCCGAAACCTCCGCGGCCGACGATCGGCGCATACTGGCTTGACTCTGCTACAGCTCCTACTTGGTCAAAAGTGTTCAGACCAGGTAGTATAAGATCTGGCAAGGTGGGTAAGAAATTTTTGCGATTTTTTCTACATCACCACATAAGCCCTGTTCTATGCCTCTCTGAATTTTCAGATCGTCATGTTGGAAGTTTTCACCGTTCATCATTGCGTATGTTTGTTGTCACTCATTGTCGTCGAGGCGTACTGCTACGTACACGTTCCAGCTACCTTGAGAGTACTGATGCGCGTAGTTCCACAACAAGACGAAAGCAGAGAAGTGTAACAACAGCAATAGAACGTAAAAAAAATAATACACGTTATATCCACTTTTCAATCCACATCAATCGAAACGAGACCGTAACAAACTCCACACTCCACGAAACAGAGAAACTTCCAGCTGTAAAGACAGCGTAATTCGCCGCACTCCAGTACTTGCTCGAGATAAGTCGAAATTCAAAGTGATTTTATTAGTATTAAGATTAAGACTAAAACTAATAATATGCATATATGTAAGTCGGTGTACTCAACGCAAGTTATGTACACCACACCATGATTTCATCGAAAAGTCGCCAAATACCAATTGAGTCGACGCGTAGTGCCGCAGGTATTGCGCGCCCTTCCAACACTCCTTCTCGACTTTCCGCTGAAATCCTCTTACGCCATCTCCATCACCATCAAACCAAGTCCTCGTTGCATGTGCCTCAGCTTCTCCAGACCCATTCCCTTCGTGAAAACATCAGCCAACATAGTGTCCGTAGGTTCTTACTCAGCTTTAATCAATCCATCTTGACCTTTCGAAACCAAAAACTTTACTCGTACATCAATATGTTTCGTCCTCGACGTTTTTCCATCACCACTGATCGCCTTTATGGCCGCTTGATTATCACATCGTAGGGTCATCAGAAGCTTCACTTGCAATCCGACTTCCATGGCCCTCTCTTTAAACCAATGATTTCGGACTCAACCACCGATGCTGCATAAAGTTCTTCCTCCATGGTAGACAGCGACACGCAGGACTGTCGCTTGAATACCTAATGCACAAAGTTTCCTTCCATGATAACGAGTCCGTCACATGTATATTTTCGATCATTCTTTGAACCACCAAAATCCGCATCACAATATCCAGAAATCACGACTTCGTTTCTTTCTTGTCCTTTTGATTTTGATCAGTTTCCATTCGTAATTTCATTCCTGATGTCCCCTTCAAAAAACGTAAAATTCTTTTCGCCGTCATCCAGTCAAATTTCGTTGGCGCATGCGCCCTGCGCGTGGCCTTATGCACTGCATACGCAATATCCGGCCTCGAACAGCGTGCAATCCATAGTAGGCTGCCAGTCAGCGATTGAAAAATCCTTGATCGACGGTTCACCATCGCTGACACCATTTTAAATGGTTCTTGCTCCTTCAATGCCTCGTTTTCATACTCCTCGCCAATTGGCGCTTTGACTCCATTAGAATTTTCCATACGATACATTGAAGTAGGTCCTTAATCATGATCTCTTGGTCCAAAAAATATCCATCTTTTTCATCATAGTTCACGCGCATACCCAAATATTTTGAAACTTGTCCGAGATTTTTAATCTCCAAGTCTTCCAATTCCTTAAAAAAACTCAACGCACTCCTCCTTGGTTCCTGTGACAAACAAATCGTCAACGTAAACGCCTACAACCACGGTGTCTTCATTAACTTTCTTAAAGTAACAACATGCGTCAGTGAAACCTTGCTTGTAGCCACGCTCCATCAATTTTGAATGAAATAATCGGTTCCACTGTCTTCAAGCTTGCTTTAATCCGTATAGAGTTTTCTTCAGCTTTACTACAACTTCCCGAACGTTTCCGACTTGTACTTTATCCAACTTTTCTTGTTTAGTGTCCATACCATTCGGTGTGAATAGGTATATATCGTGCTCATCCTCCAACGCCTTACGTATGCGTTGGGGATGTGTGGTGGAGTCCAGTCCGAAATCGAACACCGAAGTGTCCGAAACTTGACCACCATCGCGCCCAGCCGACCAACTTACAGGGGAGGTACCCCGAGAACCGTCGCCTGGGTGCCGATGGGGTGACCGATCGTCACTGCAGGACGCCGAGTCCGATTTATCTTCCATCTCACCTTGTGTACCCATTGGTGTGGGTGGTTACACACTCGGTGGACCGTCGCTTAGTGAGGACCTTGGCAGGTACCGATATGGGTGTACCGCTTCTGGAGTACTTGAACCAAAAACCAACGAAACGATAATCCAATGGTTCCGATCTGCCAAATGCGGGTAAAATATGGGGCTTGAATGCACGTAGCAGTGAGTAACCCATCCAATAGAAGTTCTGAGGCTTGACTGCAAAAGCAGTGAGTAACCCAGCCAATAAAATCTTGGGACTTGACTGCGGATCGCAGTGAGAAACCCAACCAATATCTGGGACTTGACTGC
>CM047582.1:8328883-8388598 GCA_026184515.1 Peronosclerospora sorghi
CCAAGATTACCGGGTTAGTTTACGACTTAGCCTTAACGGCTGTATTCTCTTTACGGGATGTAAGTAAAGGGAGGACTCCCTCTTACCTACGACACTCACTGCGCGCGCGACCGGTCGAGGTCGCGCGTCCGCTAAATAGAGTGAAATGTAAACTGAATATATTTAATATGTAATTAGCCTAAATTAATTTTAAACTAATATAAAAAACTATATGTAATACTAAGTAGAATATTCTTAATTCGTACCTAGCTAAAATGTAGTGTACACACCTGTGTACTGACACGTGGATGGCTGACACACCACCACACCAAGGCCCCTGCCCTGATTGGTTAAAATAACCAAAGGTTCGAAACCTTTCAACCCGGCCAATACTGACCTCAACCGTGGTGTACTCATGTACACCAACACTCAGTGTAACCCGAAGGTAACCCCGTTACATCCTCCCCCATCAAGACTATTGCTTACGCAATAATCAAAATCTTGTTGGAAAACTGCAACGCCAGTTCCTCTGGCCATCCATATGTACACCTTCAGCGGTTCTATGGCGTCTCCTCTAGAAGATCTAGACTAATTCGAAAACTCGGAAGTGGATGCCTTTGGGGGTACCTCCCCAATGGTGAGCCGCTCCGACCGCGCCGAACGGCGTTGTCGGCAGCCTAATCCATTCCCCACACGTGAGTAAAATGCACTAACCAGTGCGGCACCCCTGCCCATATCGGATGATACATCCGAATCTCCAAAGGCGATCGTCACTAATGATCTGGACGCAGCTCAAGACAACCAACTTGCCGCACAGGCACTAAGGGCTGCGTTACGCGCCCCCAAATGCCCGTCAAGGGCGGCTTATAATTTTGATGGTCCTCGTGACCTTCCAAGGTGGGTCAGACGTTTGGTAAGGACTAGTTTGCGTCCTATACCCCTGGCTCCGCGGCTGAACAGCCGTATCAACGCGAACGACGTGAGAAACTCCGGCAACAACTGCTTACACAAAAGCAGTTCACTAGCGTATCGTACCGAGAGCGCTTAAACAGGCAGGCACAGGGTGCCCCTGTTGAGAACATCCGCGAGGTTCCTTTCTTTCTTTCTCCGGGAGAAAGTGCCGATGATGCAGAGAAGAAGTTCCGCGCTTGGGCGGAAGGGGAGAAGCTTCTCCTCAGCTTCGATGAGCTGCATGACAGCTATTACCGTCGAGACATTTGGGTGGAGAGGGTGTTGCGCCTGACATTTGCCAAAGCCAAAGCGATGGAGCAACTACGTGATCCGTATCGCACGCGCTACGCCAGCGCCCCTGTCTCCACCATGGTGTCCGAAGACAGTGTGATAGCCACATCTGCCTCCGGCGAACTCCAACTTATTGGGAGTGAAGGGGTTTCTCGTGCCCCTCTGGTCGTTGACCTACAGCGGGATTCTCCCGCTCAAAAGCGTCAACGACGTCGCGGCAATCTTGCCATAGGGGAGTCTCGAACTCCCTCGAACTCTGTGAGTGTGGATAACCCTTCCACTTCACCAGATACTGGGTTTGACCCTGATGGCGTCGCGCCATCATCCGCTCCACATGAAAGTGTGGAGTACTCTCGCATCGAGCATTGGAGGAGGAGGTCGCGCAATTGCGACGTGAGATTCGCGAGCGCTGTGATCGACGCAGCCTTCGCATCCATGATCTCCACGAGGGGATCCGCGATGAGCGGGATGCCACTGATAGCTTCGAGAGGCGGCTTGCCTCTCTCGAGACGACCGTTGCGGATCTTCTTGGTCGCATTTTAGCCCTTTCGGGCTTACTTCGCTCTGCGGTGCCTTACGGCTATCTGCCTTTCCACCCTCCTCCAGGAGGGGCCCCGCCTCCGGGTCCTGGTATGGCTTAAGCATACCGAAATAAAAGGTTGGATGCGTACGCATCACCTTCGGGATGTCCAAGGTATACGATAAGCCCTTTCGGGCTAGTACCTTAGAAGGTCCCGCAAACCTGGGGCGCAGTTTATTACGCAACACCTTTGAAACTGCATGTGTAGGAAGATTTTAGCGTTTAATAAAACACTTTCTCCCACTTTGTACACCCTTTTGTTACGCCGCCCCTTCCGGTCAGCTTGCTCCTTCTGCTTGTCTTGGCTTTCCGCCATGGCATCGCAGACGTGTCGTAACACACTAAGGCGCGTCGATAAGAACTTATCGATGTGCTTTCGCACCGATACAAGGCTGACATCGGGGAATCCTCCCCCCTCAAGCCCTCGGCCACACACACGTGGCGTCAACGGAACCCTCGTATTCACCAATCCGTTCACGTAAAACGGGGTAAACCCCGTAGATGCATGTACCGAATTGTTGATAGCAAATTCAACCATCGGAAACATCTCACTCCAACTCTTTGGAGAATCCGGACATAAACTCCGGAGAATATCCTCCACAACGCGATTAACGCGTTCTGTCTGACCGTCCGTCTGCGGATGATCCGCAGTTGACATGAGGAGCTTGGTGCCTAGCACCTTAAACAACGCTCCCCATAATTGTCCCGTAAAACGGGGATCCCGATCCGACACAACGGAATCGGGTAGACCATGCTGTCGAAAGACACGGTCTAGGAACACTTTCGCGGTTGCTTGTCCATCTATGGACTCTGGCACCGCCGCCAGGTGAGCCATCTTGCTCAATCGGTCTACAAAGACCAATATGCAGGTGTTCTCGGCCTTATCCTTCGGAAAATCGAAGCTAAAATCCATGCTAATGGATTTCCAACACTCCGTTGGAACCGATAAGCTCTCCAAAGGTGCAGCTGAACTTGCAGAGGGTTTAACCATCTGACACGTCTCACAGGTGCGTATATACGCACCGACCCCCTTATACATATTGGGCCACCAATACAAAGCGCTTAAATCGCTGTAGGTCTTATCCCGACCTAAATGACCCCCGGTAGGGGCGTCATGTGCCTCAAAGAGGACTCTGTACTTCAGTTCCTCATTATGAGGAACTACCACCCGCGGAGTGTCCTCCGCGCTCGTGCTATAAAATAGCAGACCGTCACAGTACCTGTAACGGTGTAAACGAGCTTTAGCTCAACTTGACAGGGTTGGCTCAGACGAGCCAAGACCCTTTTCACCTAACGCGCTGATTAGCGCCGTACACTGTGGGTCTTTCTCATACGCCTGGCGTATGAGATCCACCACAGATGTGGTGACGAATGTCGCGTGAGCGAGCTCGTAATCGGGACGACGCGACAACGCGTCTGCATGCACGTTTTGCTTTCCAGGTTTATACTTAACCTCAAAGTTGTACTCCGCAAAGAAGGAGAGCCAACGGGCCATCCGTTGCGAGAGATGAGGCGACTTTGTCGCTGTCCGTAAGAACGCGTGGTCAGTATAAACCAAGAACGGCTTTGAGCCGAGTAGGTGAACCCTAAATTTGACTAGAGCATACTTCATTGCAAGTAGCTCCTTGTCATGAACGGGATAATTCCGTTCCGCAGCTTTAAGCTGCCTCGACTCAAACGCAATCACGCGTTCTCGTCCCGCGTCGTCTGCTTGTAACAAAGCACATCCGATTGCGAAATCGGAGGCGTCGCAGACGACTCTAAAAGGTTTCCCAGAGTCTGCGAGAGCAAGAACGGGAGATTTTAACTATCTCCCCTTAACCGCTTCAAAAGCGTTTTGCTGTTTGGTTTCCCAACACCAGTCAACATCCTTCTTAAGAAGGTCCGTCAATGGCTTCGCCATTTCAGCGTAGTTCTCGCTGTATTTGTGGAGATAATTGTCTAATCGAAGCCACTTCCGTAAATCTCTAAGATTTACAGGCGAAGGCCACTCCACAATGGCTTTCACCTTCGCGGGATCTGCCCGCAGTCCATCTTTACCGATGAAGCATCCGAGGAAAGGAATTTACTCAACACCAAAAATACATCTGGATGCGTTTGCATATAACTTATGCTCTCGCATACATTCGAGCACCACTAGAAGGTGTATAAGGTGCGTCTGAAAAGATCAGACGAGTCGCCTTCCGCGCGACTATGAACGGATATATCGTCGAAGTACGTCTGAGCGTACTTTCTATGAGGGCGGAAGAGTTGTGTCACCAAGCGATTAAAAGTCGCTGGTGGGTTCGAAATCCCCTGTGGCATAACAAGCCACTCCCACAGCATGCCACTAGGCGTGCTGACCGCTGTAAGCGGAATATCGGATGCTCGCATGAGCACCTGATGTACCCGTCCACCAGATCTAAGGCGCTGTACACATTACAGCCCGCCATATTGTTCTGGAGGACATCCTTCCGAGGAATCGGAGTCTTCATGTGTACAGTAGCTGCATTCAGCTTGTTGTAAGCATGCACAATGCGCCACTTTCCGTTTGGTTTACGAACACAAAAAGTGGGAGAAGAATGGGGAGACTTACTCTCCCGTACCATCCCTGCCTCTTCTTTCCCCTTGAAGAATGCGTCGATGACGTCACATTGCTTGCTCCTTGGAGAGAGTCCAATGCCTAGTGACGCATTATTTGGTTCCAAGAACCAAGTCAATTTCATGTCGGACTCCCCGATCCGGTGGTAAACCCATCGGCGGGTTGTTACTAATGACATCTCCAAATTCCTTTAGCAAGGTAAGGATCCTCAGGATCCGCGAGGATCTTGAGACCGCTTCGGGCATTCAATGCCTGTTTGGTTTGCACCAAAACTGACTCGTCCATCGTGGATGAGGAGTTCAACTCCTCTTCCGGACGCAATACGACAACCTAATCGATTTCACCTGCTTTCAAAGCAGTTTCAAACTCGTTGAAGGACATCTCCTCCAACGACAACAGTTCATCTATCCCAGGCAACCGTTCAAGGCTTACGCCTTCTGTGACAACACCTGTCACACTATTCAGCATCCGATAGGACTGCTGACTACTGGCCTCGGGACTCATCCCGAGACCCAGATGGGGGGAGTCAATTGCCCCATCTATTGGAAGCGCATCGCGACTATCCACAGAGGTCTCTACCTCTACCACCGGTGACTCGCCGGTCTCACCTACAACGGCGTAGTCGGAATCATTTCCGACGTGCGAAAGAGACGAACTACGGGTCTCTTTGCTTGGAAGCGCCTCGCGCTTAACCACAGGGGTCTCTACCCCTACCACTGGAGTCGCCTCAGATGAATCTACCTCTACCAATGGCGACTCGACAGTCTCGCCTATAACGGCTTGACTGGAATCATTTCCGACGTGCGAAAGAGACGAACTACGGGTCTCTTCGATTGGAAGCGCCTCGCGCTTAATCACAGGGGTCTCTACCCCCACCACTGGAGTCGCCTCAGAGGAATCCACCTCTACCACTGGCGACTCACGAGTCTCGCCTATAACGGCGTGGGGATTAATCGCCGAATCCCCCTCGTCAAGGAACACTTCCTTGACCTCATTGGGACTGATCAGCTCAGACATCCCACTCTCTGGGATCGCACGCCAGAATCGCTTTTGCGATCCAGCAAAGGTGGGTTCATGACTCGCCAATGCTTCACCCGATCGCGGGTGCGTTGAGACAATGGACTTAGACTTCCAGTCTATCCATGGCTCGTGGCGTTCCAGACACTTCATGCCCAGAATGAGGTCATACCTCGAGTCCAAATCCAGGACTAGGCAACGTTCTAAGTTATCGAAGTCTGCAAACTTCAGCTTAAGGTCAATCGAGACCTTAGGTACAGAAACCTGTACGCCCGTCGCAACACGGACCGTGACAACGTCATGCGAACGTGCCTCTAGGGACTCGTCATACAGCCGAATCTTCTCAACAAAAGCTCGTCTGACATAATTGTCAGACAATCCAGAGTCTATCAAGACCCTCCAAGGCTTATCAAAGCCTTTCACGTCCGCAAGGACTACCAGCAAACCTGGATGATACACCAACTCGGTGCTAGAAGCACCGTTTCCCTCGGGGCTTTGTGCTGTCGTCCCCTACCCTGGGGATTAACAGCACTGAGGGATCCCCCAGTAGGACGCCCCGCACCTACTGGGAGCTTCGTCGTTTCCAGACGGCTTGGGCAAGGGCTTTTTCCCAGCCCTTGGCCCCTTGTAGCGAGTGTCTCGCTGAGGATTTTTCAGACACCTGTTCCGCAGATGATCCGTGCTTCCACACTGGAAGCATCTCAGCGGCCCATGCCGCTGCAACATAGCTAAGAGCTCTGCCTCGAAGCTCTGAGAAAAAGAGTCAGAGTGACTCTTAGCGGAAGCTTTCTCTTCCGCGTCGACCTGACTCAGGTCCATGGGTTCAGGACCCACCTTAGAGGAACGAAAGTTCCTCTCGGCGTTAAACGCCATCTTAAACGCCTCCCCCAGGGATTGGGGTCGGCATCGGAAGAGCTCCGAACGTGCTGGCCATTCTCTCAGGCCTCCCATGAAGACAGGGATGGACACATCGTCCGAATACGCTTTCGCGTACATCCCTGCCAACAGGGTCTTCAGTTCTTGGATATATGCCTCCAAGTCCCTAGTGCCCTGACGGCACCTCAAAAACGCCTGCTGATTCTGGAAACCCAGATCAGGCGTTGCATACATGTCCATAAGCTTCTGCTTAAGGACCTCCCAGGTAGGGAACACGTACGTGACCGAATCCGACACGTAAACGCCCATGCACGGTCTTTACCCGTAAGATGGGTCAGCGCAAGTCCCACTTGCAAGTGATCAGCGATCACATTCACTATGGCGAAGGCCGTTTCGACCTCTCGTAACCACACATAAAGGTTATCACCTTTTTCCCGGGTGAATTCCTTTATCTTAAAGGACAATGGGGGACGCACCCCCGTGGAACGACCTCCACCTAAACTCGCTTCATGAGCGATGAGGGCATTTACCCTTGTCTTCACGGCCTCAAGGCCCTGCTCCACTAGGAGCTGCATGCATTCATCACCCCTGAAGGGTAACAGCCTGTTATAGGCTTCCTGCTAGACGAGGGTTAACCTATCCCAATCGTCCTGATTCATCCCTTGCAGAGGATGCCTTAGTCTACCAACACAGGTGTTGGATTGACTACAAGTGCTACCAGATGTAGCCGGTGCGTATACGCACGGTGCGGCTAGCGCACAGAAGAAGACTTTCCTTTAAGCGGCGTTCGCCGCTACTTAGCCGATAAGCCCTTATAAAAGGGCTTAGTAGGAGAGAGCTTTCCTACTCGGGGCCAATATTCCCACTTTGGTTTACAATTAGCTTTCGCTAATGCCTTAACGTACGTCTCCCTCACTAAGGGTGTAGCTAAAGGGAGGGCTCCCTTTACGCTACTACACTCACTACACGCGCGACCGGTCGAGGTCGTGCGTCTGTAGTCGTTGAGTTAAAATGTAAACTGAATGTATATTTAATATATAATTAGCCTAAATTAATTTAAACTAATGTAAACTATATGTAATACTAAGTAGAACTTACCAAATTCGTACCTAGCTAAAATGTAGTGTACACCACCTGTGTACAAACACGTGGATGGCTGACACGCCACCCCCAAGGGCTCCTGCCCTGATTGGTTAAAATAACCAATGGTTCAAAACCTTTCGAACCGGTCAATACCGACCCCAACCGTAGTGTACTCACGTACACCACCTACTAAATGTGACTCGAATGTTACCCTGTTACAGGAACCGCGTTGGGGGCAGGCGCGCTGGCATAGCGCGTGCGATAAGGGGCACGTAATTGCCCCATCGCTTTGGCTCTGGCAAACGCCAGGTGCAATGCCCTCTCCACACGAACGTCACGGGAGGAATAGCTGTTGTGCAGCTCAGTAAAGCTAGGGAGACGTTTCTCCCCTTCCGCCCAAGCGCGGAACTTTTGCTCTGCCTCTTCGGCATTCTCTACTGGTAGTAGAACGAAGGGAACCTCGCGGAGGTTCTCAGCATGGGCACCCTGTGCCTGTTTCTCGAGGAGCTCTCGGTATGAGGCGCCAGTGAACTGCTTCTGCGTGAGCAGTTTTGTCCGGAATTGTCTCCGGCGTTCGTATTGATGCGGCTGTTCAACCGCAGGGTAAGGGGTATAGAAGGCTAAACCGTTCTTTACCTCATTTTTAGCCCAACTTTGGGCGTCACGAGTACCCGCAAAATTATTTGCCGCCCGTTACGGGCGTTTAGGGGAACGTAATTTGGCCTCTCGTGCCTGTACGACAAGTTTGTCTTCCTGAGCCGCGTCCAGATCATTGGTGATGGTCGCCTTCGGCGACCCGGATGCATCATCCGAAGTTTATAGGGGTGGCGCACGAGTTAGTGCATTTTCCCCACGTGTAGGGAACGGATTAGGCTGCCGACATTGCCGTTCGGCGTTGTCAGAGCGGTCATATTTAGGGGAAATATCCCCTAGGGCCTCCTCCTCCGAAATACCGGAGTCCGAATAGTTGTCATCCCCTTCTAGGGGAGAATCTTCAGCACCACTAAATGTGCTTATGTTAGTCCATAATTCTGGCAGTTGGATTTCTCCAACTATAATTGATTATTGCGTGGCATTAGTCTTGATGGGGGAGGATGTAACAGGGTTACATTTGCTTACGTTGGTGTACGTAAATACACAACAGTCGAGGTCAAATATTGACCGGTCCGAAAGGTTTGGACCTATTGGTTGTTTTAACCAATCAGGGCGAGAGCCTTTAGTGAAGGCGTAGCAGCCTGACACATGTTGGTACACAGGTGGTGTACATTACATTTCGGCTAGGTACGAATTGAGTAAGTTCTACTTAGTATTACATATAGTTTACATTAGTTTATTAATTTAGGCTAATTACAAATTGAATATAAATCAGTTTACAAAATACACTGAATCCAGCTAGACGCTCGATCGCAAGGGTCGAGCGTGCTGTGAGTGTTATAGCGAAAGTGAGTATCTCCCTGAGCTACCCCCTTACTAAGGGAAGCCTTGGTATAAGGCGTTAGTGTTTACTAACCGTAAACTCAGGGAATCTTGGCCCCGAGTGAGAGAGCGATCTCTCGCTAAGCTTTTATATAAGAGCGTACCGGTTAAGTAGCGGCGTATCGCCGCTTAAAGAAAGTCTTCCTCTATGCGCTAGCCGCACCGTGCATGTACGCACCGTCTACATAAATGAATTCGATTATATTATTGGTTACAAATAGTGTTTTTACAGTTAAGTTAAAAACTATTCGGCTTAATAATTGTTTAGAAATAGCGCTTTACATCTTCTTCCTATATAAAAGTTTTCCGTCCGTCTCCCGATCACGTGACCTTCCCCGTCGGTACTACGGGTACCTACACTTGAAGTTTTCCGTCTGTCCATCAGTGCGACGCTTCTAGGCAAGACTAGCTATTTTTTTCAGCATAGTAACTATCTGAAACACTTTCTTACTGCCTAATCCTTGAACAGATGCGGTGGATGTTTAGTTCAAGTGTCCTTGAATGGGGAGAAACCGTCACAGGCATGAGAGAAGTTCAGCTCGAATAGGTGCAAAGCAAGAACCGGTCAATGCTCACGGAGGAAAAGGGATACAGCATACGCAATCAGCAATGGAAGCAGCAACACTTGAAGTGCTGAATGTGCAGTCCTGAAACAAGTGCACCCGCCGATTGAAGACCGGATGAACAGGATGTACCACGAGTGTGACGTGTATTCGACGGGATTGAGCAACGACTTCGGCTAAAACTCGGTCAAATGGAAGCCGGATGCAGTGCGAGGCGGTGCACTGGATTGAGTTACGCGTAACAGGATCTTCGCTGTGAGCGATCAAACTTCCCAACTTGCTGTAGTTGTGGAAAGGTTAAACTGCCCTTGATATCTCCACCGCAACCAATCTTGTGTCGTCTTCATGAAAACCCGACTCGGCGTCGCAAAAATGTTCGTGAATATACAACAAGACCTTTTCTTGGACATCGGTTGGTACAGTAATATGGCACAAGCAGAATTTACAATTATCGCTTGCATGGGGAGCTTGACCGTCTCAACGGTTGCCTCCTACTTGGCAATGCGAATGCGCCCAAACTTTGCACAGATCTATATACATGACACGTAAATGCAATTCGATGGATATCTTGCGCTTGAAGACGAGCTTAATATGACATCATGGAAGAAATGCAGCAGATGCTTCAAGAGACGCTTGAGTATACGAAGGGCACGGTGAAGACAACGTTTGATATAATTGCGAGAAAAATATGCGCGCGGTTTCATTGGCCGTTGGAGGGTTATAATGGCGGGGTAATCTCCCAATTTGTTCCGTTTGTACAACGGGTTAACTCACGTGAATGTATTTCCGTATCGGGATGGGCGTATCATGGGGGAACTTCAAGCTATAATCGAACAGCACAACCCGTATACAAGCAGGTGTGGCGGCGAATGGAGGGGGATCAGGTGGTGGATCTGGAACTCCGTCTGTCTTGCCTGCAGTTGAACGACCGAAGGAGTACAACACCCCGACTGCCAACGAGGTCGGCGCGATCATGGCGGAAGATACTTACGACGGCAGTATCTCCGATCGCGACATTATTTGAAGTGCCACAATGGACGCCTCCAGCGCATTTCAGCATTGCAATCAGCGTATACCCCGCTTTACTATGTGCTTCTTTTCCGGAAGGTCGGCAGGGGTGGACCACTGAGGGGATTTTAGTACGACGCTGGGGAGGGAGAGTTCAATAAAAACGAGGATGCTATCCGTGGTAAGGTATTTTAAAATCCGCTTTGCCGTCTTGTAGTCGCCGATCGTCGGCGCATGCGTTCTTCTGGGAACACGGTGCACAGCGAATGAAATATCTGGACGCGTGCATCGTGAAATACATAATAAACTGCCGACGAGGGACTGGAAATTCTTTACACACGTCATGTCCGGCTTGGATTTCACAGGCAATAACTCGCAAAAATCCTTATCCTCGTCCAGTGCGAGAACTGGAGTTTTTGCTGAGTTCATTTTTATAACTTGTGTGCATGTAATACTTCGGAAATTGTAGCTTCTTGATCCATCCAATATCCACATCTTGGGTTTCCTCCAATCCGAATACCGAAGCATTTTGTGGCGTTTCTAAGATCCTTCAAGTCTAGAATCTTTATGGCATTGAAAAACTTTATAACAACTTCATCTTTTGTGCCTGTGACCAATCGACATAGGCACCAACCACCACTTCATTCGTTCCATTAGTCTTTCCGAAAATGCATGTGTCAGTAACACACTACATAAATCCCAAATCTTCAAAAGTACTACATAGGCAATCGTGCCATAGACGACCCGCTTGTTTGAGTCCACACAATTTTTGTCAGTTTCAAAGCCAACTTGTTTCGTGAATTCACACCGAAACGTCAAGTTGTGCTTGATTTATTTCCATACCTTGAGGAACTTGTAAAAATATTTCTATGTCGTCTTCCACCTCGGCCTTGGAGTACGCACTTGTCACGTCTCCGTGTCGTCCGGCGAACCCCAAATTTGATCCAGCACTAGAATAACTTTAACTTTATTAAATTCCATAAGCGTAGAGAAAGTAAAAAAAATAATCGGTGCCATAGATTTGTTTGTCGCCAGGGGCGGCAAGCGAATCCGACTTAAGTTTGGTCTTATAGACCCACTTGGTCGGGAGAGGCATCTTGTGCTGCGGTCGACGCACCTATGTCCACGTTTTCATTGCCTCGAGGGACTGTAATTCAGTCCGCGCGGATTCTTTCCATTTGTTACTGTCGACACTGTTATGGGCTTCTCTGTAATTTTTAGGGTCTGGCCCGGTTACCGTCATTTCATTTCCATGAGTATTTGATTCGAGTGCAGCGACTCTACACAGTATTTTTTCATCAACCGGACCGTTGCCACGCTCAACGGTTGCACTGATATCTTCAATATCCCTCGAATGCGAGCTGCTTGATTTTTTTCCAGACTTACGAGAATCATAATAATCTTTCGCTTTTTGCGTCCTTTTTTTCTTGCGGCTTAATTTGTGCACACAAATCTCTGACCCTTTGCAACTTCATTCGTCTTTTCCGCTTTCAACATTCCGTTACTTTTATCTTGTTCTTATTCATGAAATTTTGTGCTTCCACGCGAACGAGATTCAGCTTGATCCTTCAAGTCAGCTTCAGCATCCTCTTCGAGTTCTTTCGTGATTTAATCGCTGATGTCTTTTGCCGGCGTCTCGATTTCAGTCACATGTCTTGTCGTCGTGACCACACGGTCTCTTAGGAGCAGGACCTTGTAGCCTTTAGTCTCATCGCTTTTTCCGAGTATCAGCGCGCGCTCAGCCTGGCGTGCAAGAGCCATACATGGGGAGTCAAAAAACACAATATCAGTAGGCACTGGACGCTTTCCAGTAAGTACCTCGATAGGATACAGGCGTCCTCGATTACTTTTCGTCGGGGTCTGGTTGAGTATGTAAGCGGCATACTCAGCCGCCTCGGACCAAAAATTTAAGCGGAACACCTGATCCAAAAATCATATACCGGACCATGTTGAAAATGGTCCGGTTCATTCGTTATGCTCTTCCTTTTGAGTATAGATTTCCAGACTCAGTGACTTGACGGCGAATACCAGTCTGATTACAGAACATATCAACGTTCTGGTATTCTTTTCCCCCATCCGTCCTCAACACATGCACACGGCAGTGGAACTCGTTTTTAAACAACGCCAGGAAGTGCTAAAACATCTTTGTCGCCCTGTCTTTTGTGCGGGCAGCAAATAAACGTACGTAGTTAGAGAAATGCTCCACAAAAATCACCAGAAATCTATTTCCACGCCGATCGCGAGGAGTGGTGGGCCCTTTTTGGTTACTGAATATCAATACTCCTATCCGATCAATAGGCGCATTTGCTTCTTGTGTCCCTCTTCGGTTGTGGTTTACGCGTGGCTTTGCCTTTGGCACAGGTCAGGCAATTCGGGCGCTTGGTGTACGTGAAGACCATGCCTGACCTGGGGTCCCTGGCCAGTCTTTCGACGGTTTCATAGACCAGGTGGCCCAAGCGCACGTGGGAGTGATGAACACTTCCAGTGTGACAATCATTCGTCCGATTTTCCACAGTATTATTCAAAACCATGTTCAACAAAATTGTTTGTCACTCCATTTATTTTGGCAATACGCAAATCTGCCGCAAACACACCTCCGAACGGTTCTACTGGTAACAGCACTTGGCCTTTCAGCACCACATTCATATACTGGCCATTATCCTTGAAGACGCACCCATTTTCGCGTAATTTACCCAGTGAAATCATTTTTTTCTAGATTAGGCGCATGGGTCAGATCCGTCAGCTCAATAATCGTTGACTTCTGACTTCTAGACCTTAAAGCAAGCTTTCCAAACTTTGTGCTTTTAACATGCAACCATCAGGTAATGCGAACGTCTCGTCAGGACCACATTCCTTGACATCATGTAGTAAATCCGCGTTCTACACTAGGTGTGTACTTGCGCCAGTGTCGATGATACAGAGGTTTTCCATGGATATTCACCAAAATGTTCCTTCGTTTCATGGTTTAGATGTGCATCAAGGGTTGATAACAGCACCCGTTTCGTCAACCCTTCGCTTGACCTCTTTTTCTGCTTTTCGCTTGTGTTATTTCCACTCCGGCGGCGCCTTTCCGGGTAGGTCTTCGAATGTGCCTTTCGCTACCTCAATTATAACATCCTCGCTTACTGCCATCAGACGTCACAGAGTTCGCGGTCATCCTTTCGGGGGGGGCTTGGTTTTTACGGCGTCGTCCTTGAGCTCCTGTGCTCATGCGACAAGCTCTTGGGCATGACACAGGTAGTATTTGTAACAGGACTGATCCTGTTACAGGCTTACACTCTATTTTGCGAGGAAGCGCGCAATACAATAGGGCAGGATTAGTTGGTAACAACTAATCCTATAATAAAAGTAAATATATTAATATTCACTTGTTATCTAGAACGCAAAGTTAAGAGTGTTTATTTAATGGGTGGTTTAGAGGCTAATAGTATAGTAACTAACTAATTAATAGAATAATATCAAGTCTTTAACTAACTGTACTATTAGTTAACCTGCAAGATTCGGTATTTATACTGAATCGACTTTTCCTTCTTAGATTATAATAACTTATAATCTCTTATTTAAATTTCAGACAACGCGTCTGAAATTAAACTGTGATATTCTAACTTGAATATCTATTATGTAATGGCACCCCATTACATCACCCCACAATTAAGGTGGTTGGCCAATAATAATTCTTACTTTGGCCAATCATGGGTGGCACTTGTTGGTCAGAATTTCTCATTCACCAACTGATTGACCATCGACCCGATGGTCAAGACACACGGCGGCGGCGCTCTAAAGAGCGCTGCTGAAAACATTGAAGGAGGTTCTTCCTCCGCCTCAGCACTAGATGCTGAGGTGTTGAGTGACAACAGTGACGCTGAATTAGCAGCGTCAACTACGCAAAGGTCGGAAGACGTACCGTCTTCGACCCCAGATGCTGCTAAGGCGGCATCTGACAAGAAATAGAGAGATGTTGCTAATGCAACATCTCGCACGATGGCAACTTCCGAATGGCGTGTTGCCAAGAGGGCCATGTTCGGGAGTTCTGACTCCGAACAAAGTGATGGGGATACAGCTGTCCCCACTAAAGGATCTAGCGAGTCGAAACTCTCTAGGTGCTCATCGCCTACAGCGATGACGACTCTGGTGTCGCTGTCATAGCTGACAGCGACAATGATTATCACAGGTGGTTGCGGGAACGCAGAGCCCCACCTGGACCAAGTACTTCTCCACGTCGGGGTGATTTAACCCCGGCGCGTGGTGTTGAAGCAGGCGGTGCTCCGCCTGCTAAAAGGGCTCAAACAGAAGCGGCGGCTGCCGCTTCTAAAGCGTATCATCGTACGGAACCACATGTTCCGTACAGGGTGGGGTTTTGGACCCCTGGCTGGGCTATTGCCCCCAACAGTGGCGGTCACCGTAAACGGGACTGCCAGTATACGTTGTTCGATATCAACGTGCTGGATGACTGCGAAGACATCCAGTCACGTCGATTCGATCGAAGTACAGACGATAGGCGTCTGTACTTTATTGACCTCTTTTTCCAGGTTCGATATTATTCGAGCCGGAAAGGGTCAAGGAAGAACAGGGACGATAAAGACGCCCTGACTCAGAGTTGGAATGCTTTTGTTGACAACTAAAACAAAAGCCCAGATGATTACGTGAATAAAGTTGACGTAATGCGGGAGCGCTTCTTAATGCACTCACGAACAGGCAAAATGGAATACATCCATTTTGCTTGCCTCAAAGAAGGGTTAAAGTGTGGTGTCCCTTCTCACCTCGTTTGCCCGCGGTGTCCGCAGGGCGCTCCTCGTCTGTCAGAGGAGGAGTTGCGGGGGTACGGTGGCTTTTCCGTACCAGCCGAAATTCAGGGTTTAATTGATACCCTGAATGCATCAACACCTATTGTTGATGCTACTTCGCATTATGAGTTTGAGACTTCTTCTCAAACTCAGTCAAAAGGTCTGGGGCGTCGGCCCTCAGAATCTCAATCGGCTCCCAAGAGTCGAACTCTTGGGGATATCCCAGCCAGCGTACCAAGTACTCGGTACGCTGCCCCTTCTTCAAAGGCACCGAGCGCTTCGAGATCAAGCGCTCGAGGATATATCGCTTATTCCCCTGATTATCAATCAGGGGCGGCGGAGGTTGTGAATTCCCTCGCCGTTGTTGTTGCGGAGCATGGTTCTTCGCTCCGCAAGCTCGAGGAGGGTTATTCCTCCTTGAGCAGCGATATGTCTCACTGTGTGAAGACATATCGGTCTCTTCGCGAGGATGTCCGCGACATCCTCGGAGCGCACACTGCCCTCCAGCAGAAGAATGATCTTCTGTACATTGAGCTTTCTCGCTATAAGGGAGAGCTCTATCGGCGCACGGCTGATCTTGAGCAGTCGAAGGCGGAGGTAACGACTCTCCGCTCTGCTCACCAACGTCTGGAGGCCGATTAGAAGTCTCTCTTGGGAGACTTGGAGAAGCACGGTATCTTCCGTGGTTCTGCGTCTCGTCGTAAGACGAAGACGAGTGATACGGCTTGAGCCGCCCAACATAGAATGTTGGGTGGAGCCGCATTGCTGTGGGAATGTCTAAGGTATAGGCATTCCCCCGAATCACTTGGACCTTGAAGGGTCCAATGTACTTAGGAAGAAACTTCCGTGTAGGGAAGTTGCTTATTTCATGTGTAGGCAAATTAGTAGTACTTAGTAATACTAATTCACCTTTAAGAAAGGAGTTTTTGTTCTTCCTTCCTTGTTTATCTGCATTTTGCTTCTGCTTATCAAAAGCAGAGGCAAGTGCATCCTTTACATAGCGTATTACAGCTTGGCGCTGTAATAAGAATTCATCTACTGCTTTATCAGCAGTAGGTGCATTATCCTCGTTGTCTGCAGCCATTGCTGCAGACACATATTCATCGTATGCAGCTTTAGTTTTAATTGAAGCTGCTTCCGCTTCTACTGTATTTTCAGTAGAAGGGCCATCGTTTTGTTCACAAGTTGCAGTCGCAACTTGCGCATTGACTCGCTCAAAATTTGAGCGGGTCCCTCCCCCACTTAGATTTGGCGTACCGCCAAGTAAAGCTGGGGTTCGTGGATGCCTTAAGGCATTCACATAGTACGGTGTATGCTTAGTTGAAGCATGCACCGAATTGTTATTCGCGAATTCAGTGGGTGACAGGTAGTCACTCCACTGTTCAAAGGCATGTGCGTATGATCGCAACATGTCTCCGAGAACGCAATTAACCCGTTCCGTCTGCCCATCCGTTTCCGGATGGTCCGCAGTTGACATCTTCAACTGGGTTCCCAACAATGCGAACGTTTCTTGCCAGAAACGTCCTGTAAATCTCGGATCTCTATCCGAGACAATGTCTTCCGGCATTCCGTGCAAACGGAATACCGTATCAACGAATATCCGCGCTGTTTGAGCGGCGGTTACGTTAGCTGATACTGCAGTAAGATGTACCATCTTACTGAAACGGTCTACAAAGACCACTATTCCGGTCTTCCGACTATTGTCGGGTGGAAGACCGAATACGAATTCCATTGAAATGGACTTCCAACACTCTGTCGGAACCGGCAGAGATTGCGGCCGATCCTGTGCAGACTGCGCAGGCTTAACGCGCTGGCAAATCTCGCAAGCGCGTACGTATTTTCGTACCCACTTGTACTGGTTTCGCCAGTAAAAGTCACGTGCGAGAGAAGCGTATGTCCTCTCTCGACCTTGATGCCCCAAAATCGGTGCATCATGATACTCAAACATAATTTGATGTTTGAGATCATCGTCGTTTGGAACGATGATGCGACTTTCATCTTTTTGGTCTGTGATGTAAAGCAGCAGACCATCGTCCAGTCTGGGAGTTCGTCGCGCTTCTCACTTGATTGATTACTTAGGTAATCAATCAACAGACGTGTCTCCTAGTCTGTTTTGTACTCCTCGCGTACTTGTGGTATAATTGACGACGACAAAGCAGTGCAACGGATCGCGTTTGCACTGGCACCTTCGGTTACGGACGGCTTCGTCTCGTAATCGGGCCTTCGTGATAGAGCATCCGCTATCACGTTCAACATTCCGGGTTTGTATTCAACCGTAAAGTTGTATTCAGCAAAGAATGACAGCCATCGAGCCATTCTTTGAGAAATGTATGGTGAATTCACGGCCGTGCGTAGCGACGCATGGTCCTTGTAAACCACAAACGGTCTATCTCCCAAGAGATAGATCCGAAACTTGGACAGTGCATACTTCATGGCAAGGAGTTTCTTGTCATGCACTGGATAGTTGCGCTCGGCTGGGCGCAACTGACGCGATTGATAGCAGATTACGCGATCACAATCATCGTGATCACGCTGAATCAAAGCACAGCCGATAGCGAAATCGCTCGCGTCGCAAACGACGTGGAACGGACGCTCGTTATCGGCTATATCAAAGACAGGCGCTTCAGTCAAGATTTGCTTGACTGCATCAAAAGCATCTTGGCATTGGGTATCCCAATGCCATTCAACATCTTTCTTAAGCAATTGAGAAAGAGTTCGTATTAACCCAGCATAGTAGCACGAATACTTGTGCAAATATGTTGCCAGCCCGAGGAACTTTCGAAGTTCTTTAACGTTGTTTGGCGTAGGCCATTCAACGATCACCCTGATCTTTTCTGGATCAGGACGCACCCCGTGCTTGCCCACAAAGCATCCAAGAACGGGTATCTCAGGTGCACCAAAGGTGCACTTCTTCAGATTTGCATAGAGCTTATGCTTACGCATAAGCTCTAACACTCGACGTAGATGTTCCCTATTGACATCTACATCGCCTTTATCGTGTTCACCCTTACTATGGATGAACACGTCATCGAAATAACTCGGTTCGAATTCTCGCACCGGGCGTAGTAGATGCGTTACGCATCTGTTAAACGTAGCAGGGGCATTTCGAAGCCCCTGCGGCATAACAAGCCACTCCCAAAGCATGCCGCTCGGGGTGCTTACCGCCGTGAGAGGGATATCCTTCTCACGCATTAGGATTTGATAAAATCCATCTCTTAGATCGAGAGCACTAAAGATGGTGCTCCCGCACATGCCATCAATAATGACATCTTTTCGCGGTATCGGCGTCTGCTCCGGTACCGTCGCTGCGTTCAGCTTGTTGTAAGCGTGAACGATTCTCCACCCACATGTGTACTTTTCACACAAAAGGTGGGGGTAGAGTGCGGTGAGATAGACTCCCGCACTTGGCCTGCTTTACGACGAGCTTCGAAAAACTCGTCGATCGCTTTTACCTGATCACGCGGCAACGGCCATTGCCGCGTGACACAATACTTCGTGCCTGACACGAGGTCAATTTCATGACGAGTTCCCTTATCCTTAGGGAGCTCGCTAGGTACTTCTTCTGGGAATACGTCAGCGTATTCCCTCAGTACCTCATAAAATGGGGAGTTCGCTTTAAGCGACTCCCAGCTCTGCGCTTCAAAGCGCTGAACTTTGGTTTGATCATTGGGAACCTCTTCCCAATTTTTTCCACTTGTAATGTGGATATTCTTTCACGAATATCCACTACATCATCTGTTGCAACGATGGTACAGATCTGTTCGATCTGATGATCGTGCAAATTCTTCATAAAAATTCTTCCAGCTTAGCGCTGGAAGAGCCATCACCTCCGAACCTTCTTTCGGAGGGTGTTCCATCAACAGAGACTGGGTAGCTAATCTGGTCTCCGTTTTCGTCAAGACGTTGATCGTCTCGACGGAACTGCCCATGCAATCAGACGCACTCGTCTGATTGACTGCTACACGGTGATTACGATTCACCGTGTGCGAATACTCATCATCATGGTGACCACTGCCTACCATGGAATTTTGGCGATCAGATGTGCTCGTCTGACCGGCCGCCTTTTCTGCGACACGGTGGTCTTTATCACCCGTGCGCATGGCTAACGCAACGTGGTGGGCACTGGCCACAACGGAGTTGTGCTCACGATTGCACGAGATCGTGAGTTCACTCTCATCATCATCAGCACGGAATTCATTCGTCGTGTTGGAACCTTCGGTCGCACAGTGGGTGTTTCCCACTGTGGATACTATTTCATTCTCACGGTGGTCTTTATCACCCGTGGAATGTTTCTCTCCAACACGCAAAGACTCTTCTGTTGCGTGTGGTAGTCCCTCTGGACTCTCACCAGCGGAGGTACCTTCCGCTGATCGTGTCGGAACAGACCTGGTGGTGCCATCGCTATCCACCAGACTGTCCGACGCTGCGGTTGTATCTTCTGATACAGCCGGATTACACACATGGTGATCAGATCCTGTGCATCCGCCGCAGTCGATCGATAGGTTAACCCAGTCGATAGAAGGTCTAAACTTGTACATCCATGGGATTCCAAGTATCACATCGAACTTGTCATCTAAATCGAAGACGGTGAATTCATCCTCGAATGACAGTTCATTCAACTCGAAGCGTGTTTTAATCACACGCTTTGGAATAGTCACGGTTGCACCTGTTGCTAACCGTACTGACAACATACTTCGTGGGGTTTCTACCTCCACGAAGCTCAACAGCGTTAGACTCTGAGTTCTAACGAAATTGTTTGACGCTCCTGTGTCAAACAAAGCTCGCATAGGGACATCGCTCCCGTGCGGCTTAACCTCCAGGGTGATAAGAGGCTTACCATCACCCTGCACCTTTTGACAGGACATAGTCCCGTCTGGGGCTATTACCCTCACATGCCCTATGTCGGCATGTGGGATAACATTCCCAGTACGGAGCCCCGCCCCTACTGGTGTTTTACGTTTTTTGCACCAACAGGGTGATGTCCCTGTTGGTGTCGCCGTGAAGTGGACGGTCCGTCCGCTGACTGCGTGGCACCGAACGCGGAGCCATACACTCATGGGCAAAATGCCCCATTTTCGCGCATCGATTGCAGCGAATATTCTTCTTAAATTTCGGTTGCTTCGTGTTCGAAGCAACCGCAACCGATAGGTCCATCGGCTCTGGACCTCCACCGCCCATGCTCTGGCGCGGGTGGCTGTTTCTTGAGACGAAGTGTGAACTGCGTCTGCCCGACTGCTGATTGTTGACATGCTGTTGCGGCATGTCAAAAGCGAAGGGCTGTTGATCCCTTCGGCTGTACCCAGCATGCGATGACGCTGATCGCATGCTGAACTCCTCACGGATGCTCATATCAATGGTATCCCTTAGAGTCTCTGGCGGGTGCCGATAAAGACTCTGTTTGACGGGACCATCATTGAGTCCCTTCATGAATCCAGTGACCTGCATAGCAGGGGGAACCGGCTCATACACAATATTTGACAGCAAATATTGCGTCTTCTGAGCGTAAGCTTGAAGGACAAGCTTACCTTGCCGGAGTTCCATGAACTCCTGCCGACTACTTAGCTCCATTTCTGGAGCTTCAAAGTTGAGTTTTAGCTCAGCTTTTAATTCCAGATAAGTCAGGAACGCAGAGTCATCAGTGGCTCTGCGACTCATCGCCCATGCCCTGGCTCTGCCGCCAAGATATGTTGTGGCGAAGTACGCCTGTTGAAGTTCGTCAACAATATTTTGCGCAGAGATGGCATCTTCCACCTCTGCGAACCATCTACGATGGGGCTCGCCCCCTTCGCCGGAAAAGGGCGGTACTCGAGCCTTTACCACTTCAACGCTATGCGTTGTAGGTGCTGATGCGGTCCGCGCTGCCTCTTGCGCGGGCGTTCTGGCTTTTCTAGGTGGTTTCGCCTAAAGCGATTCACCACCTGTATCACTTCCTCCGGGGACTTAGCCTGGAGGAAGGTAATGATGTCGGTCCCCATGGACCGAACCATTTCCACCGTCGCGTCTTTACTACGCGACGAGAAGTGAGGGAAGTGTTCATTCACCACTTCCAGCGTTATCTCTCGCTCGGCAGGCGTCATGTCTCGCGACATGATGCCGAGCGGCTCTTAATATTCGCTCCGCTAGTTAACTAGCAGAACGGAACTGTGGTCGTTAGGACGGACCAAAAAGTGCTACTAGGTGTAACAGGACTGATCCTGTTACAGACTTACACTGTAATTGCGAGGAAGCGCGCAATAAAATAGGGCAGGATTAGTTGATAACAACTAATCCTATACAAAAAGTAAATATAAATATTCACTTTGTCTTAAGAACGCAAAATTAAGAGTGTTTATTTAATGGGTGGTTTAGAGGCTAATAGTATAGTAACTACCTAATTAATATAATAATATCAAGTATTCAACTAACTGTACTATTAGTTAACCTGAAAGATTCGGTATTTATACTGAATCGACTTTTCTTTCGTAGATTATAATAACTTATAATCTCTTATTTAAATTTCAGACAACGCGTCTGAAATTAAACTGTGATATTCTAACTTGAATATCAATTATGTAATGGAACCCCATTACAACAGGGGTATCTACCCCTACCAATGGAGTTGCAAGTTTCTCGCCGGACACGGCGTGGTCTGGAACCCTGAACTGCAGAAGAGACAAATCGTGTCTCTTCTGTAGGAAGCGCCTCGCGCTTATCCTAAGAGGAATCCACCTCTACCACTGGCGACTCACCAGTCTCGCCTATAACGGCGTGGGGATTAATCGCCGAATCCCCCTCGTCAAGGAACACTTCCTTGACCGCATTGGGACTGATCAGCTCAGACATCCCACTCTCTGGGATCGCACGCCAGAATCGCTTTTGCGATCCAGCAAAGGTGGGTTCATGACTCGCCAATGCTTCACCCGATCGCGGGTGCGTTGAGACAATGGACTTAGACTTCCAGTCTATCCATGGCTCGTGGCGTTCCAGACACTTCATGCCCAGAATGAGGTCATACCTCGAGTCCAAATCCAGGACTAGGCAACGTTCTAAGTTATCGAAGTCTGCAAACTTTAGCTTAAAGTCAATCGAGACCTTGGGTACAGAAACCTGTACGCCCGTCGCTAGCGGACTGTGACAACGTCATGAGAACGTGCCTCTAGGGACTCGTCATACAGCCGAATCTTCTCAACAAAAGCTCGTCTGACATAATTGTCAGACAATCCAGAGTCTATCAAGACTCTCCAAGGATTATCAAAGCCTTTCACGTCCGCAAAGACAACCAGCAAACCCGTCTGGTACACCAACTCAGTCCTAGAAAGCACTGTTTCCCTCGGGGCTTTGTGCTTTCGGCCCCTACACTGGGGTTTAACAGCACTGAGGGATCCCCCAGTAGGGCGCCCCGCATCTACTGGGAGCCGTCGTTTCCCGACGGCGTGGGAGAGGTCCTTTTTCCCGCCCTCGGCCACTTATAGCGAGTCTCTCGCTGGGGATTTTTCGGACATATTTTCCGCAGATGATCCGTGCTTCCACACAGGAAGCATCTTAGCGGCCCATGCCGCTGCAGCATTGCAAGAAGCTCCACTTCGAATCCCTGCGGGAAGGAGTCAGAGTGAATCCTAGCGGGAGGTTTCTCTTCCTCTTCTACCTGGCTAAGGTCCATGGGTTCAGGGCCCACCTTAGAGGAACGAAAGTTCCTTTCAGCGTTAAACGCCATCTTAAACGCCTCCTCCAGGGATTGGGGTCAGCATCGTAAGAGCTCCGAACGTGCTGGCCCTTCTTTCAGGCCACCCATAAACACGGGAATGGAAACATCGTCCGAATACGCTTTCGCGTACATCCCTGCCAACAGAGTCTTAAGTTCTTGGATATATGCCTCCAAGTCCCTAGTGCCCTGACGGCACCTCAAAAACGCCAGCTGATTCTGTAAAACCAGATCAGGTGTAGCGTACATGTCCATAAGCTTTCGCTTAAGGACTTCCCAGGTTGGGAACACGTTCGTGACCGAATCCGACACGTAAACGCCCATGCACGGTCTTTACCCGTAAGATGGGTCAGCGCAAGTCCCACTTGCAAGTGATCAGCGATCACATTCACTATGGCGAAGGCCGTTTCGACCTCTCGTAACCACACATAAAGGTTGTCATCTTTTTCACCGGTGAATTCATTTGTCTTAAAGGACAATGGAGGGCGCACCCTCGTAGACGTGGAGTGACTTACACAAAAATTCGGCTCATGGGCGATGAGGACGTTAACCATCTCACGCACGGTATCAAGGCCCTGCTACACAAGGATCTGCATGTCATCCTCACCCAGGATGGATAACAGACTTTTAAAGGCTTCTTGTTGGACGGGAGTTAAATTACCCCAATCCTCCTAATTCATCCTTTGCAGAGGATGCCATCTACCAACACAGGTGTTGGATTGACTACTAGTGCTTCCAGATGTATCCGGTGCGTACACGCACGGTGCGGCTAACGCACAGAGGAAGACTTTCCTTAAGCGGCGATACGCCGCTACTTAGCCGATACGCCCTTATATAAGGGCTTAGCGAGAGATCGCTCTCTCACTCGGAGCCAAAATTTTCTGAGTTTACGGTTAGTAAACACTAACGCCTTATACCGAGGCTTCCCTTTAGGGGGTAGCTAAGGGAGGTACTCCCTTTCGCTATAACACTCACAGCACGCTCGACCCTTGCGATCGAGCGTCAAGCTGAATTCAGTGTATTTTGTAAACTGATTTATATTTAATATGTAGTTAGCCTAAATTAATAAACTAATGTAAACTATATGTAATACTAAGTAGAACTTACTCAATTCGTACCTAGACGAAATTTAATGTACACCACCTGTGTACCAACACGTGGCAGGCTGCCACGCCTTCACTAAGGGCTCTCGCCCTGATTGGTTAAAACAACTAATAGGTCCAAAGCTTTCGGACCGTTCAATATTTGACCTCAACTGTTGTGTATTTACGTACACCAACGTAACCAAATGTAACCTGTTATAATTTAGGTCCGACTTATAGTACAGTTCGACTTCGATTAGGTAGCGGTTCGCGCGCATCGATGGATAACGACATGAATTCTGTTATTATATAGACTAGGGGATGGTACCCGTCGTTTCGACGAACTGTTTCATTGAAATTTCATTGAAACTATTGTATACCTTACTTTACTTCGAAACAAAAAGAAAAGAGATTATTTTTTTTTCTGTCAACGACTGCGTGTGCAAGCTCGGACATTGACTGCTTTCGTCATTGCGAGATTTTGCAACCTCATTAAATGTAGTGCTTCGGCATAAACTTCGTTACTCATTAAACGTCGTTCTACAGACTCGCGATCGGAGTTACTGCCATCATAACCATCTCCCACCATTTGACGCCGACCATATGGATGTCGGGTTATTGTACCTTTTTGGTCGTTTGATTGCAGGAAAAGAAGACGGAGTTCAAGATTCACCACCTGATCCCCCTCGATTCGCCGCCGCACCTGCTTGTATACGGGTTGTGCTGTTCGATTAAGGCTTGAAGTTCCCCCATGATGCGCCCATCCAGATGAGGAAAGACATTCATGCAGCCACCAAGCGCCATGCTGCTGTCAGTAATGAACAACTACGATAGCTTCCTTGGTTGACCGGGCTCGGGCAACAGCGATCCCATTCTGTACCTTGGTTGTCGACAGGCGTACACCTCCCCCTGCATAAACCATTCATCCAACTTCGCACCCAGAAACGTGAACAATAGCGCGCTGTTGTACGCTCTGGTGTTTGTGCGGAACTCCCGGGCAATAGGTGTTTGATCCCGTATCAGACTCCGTAGCGTCTCTGGTGGCTGTGGCAATGATGGGACGTTGGACACCTCAACACGGTCGGAGTACATGGTGAAAAGTGGTCACGAAAGGGTTGATCCAGGACCCATCACGCGCTCCTCAATCCAATGGAGCACCAAGCAGTTGTGACAGCAGACGTTAGCCCGGTTGAGCATAAAACGCAGCGAGGCGGAATTGGCGGATTTCCTCACGTACGATGGGGAAATCGGTTTAGCGGCGCGCAAGCGGTCTTTCAGAAGGTTCCGAGCACGCTGAGCACGTCTTGCTCTTGGCGTTGTTGTTATTGTTCTTGTGGTGTCTCAACAGTACGTTGTCGAGCACGCCGCTTCCGAGCCAGTCGGTTTCGCCGTGAAATCGGACTCCCCGGTTGCGGTGGCATTGGGGGGGGGGCGGAAACTGAATGCGGAAGCAGGCAGGGTGTGCTATAAGACCGTAGTTACACAGGTTATTTCTATAAGACTTATTTGTAATAACCAATGATAGATAGATAAGCGCTATTTGTAATAACCAATGATAAAGTCTAATTCAATTAGGTCCGAATCATAGTATAGTTTGAATTCGATTAGGTACGGGACCGCGACCATCATCCTGTTGTATACATAGCTCGAGATATTCGATTAGGTCTCACAGTGCGGTAGTCACCACAAAATGGTCCTAAGATTGCTTGCTATCTGTTTGCCTTGAGATACACGTCGCACTCAGATCTCGACGAAGCATATGAGTTTTGAAAAGACGTCAAACATTATTAACTATTCCCTGTGCTACACGTCATATCCTCCAGAACAATTACAATCTAAACTATATAATAATTCTATCCCTGAACGTACAGCACATCGCTTTTATTTGTAGAGGCAGCATCTAATATATATTACCATAAGTTATACACATGAATCGATCGATAGATAGAAAAGTCGCGCGTTTTGGTTACGTGGCACATTTTCACCCTCGTTTCGTGACTAGAGTACCAGTCTAGTTGGATTTGTCTTCGTCTACTTGTCGCGGTCCAAGGACCGGTATCGGTACAAAAAAAAAGGACCGGTATCGGTACAAAAAAAAAGGACGCGTACGACCCCTCTGTGATTCATGATTTATCTGATTTCAAAACGCTACACGTCCACGTTGCGTGTTCTCTCTATCGCAAGCAAAAAAGCATGTGCGACCGTGTTGCACCAATGTTACTAGAATGTTGCAATTCTTCATCCAAGTCGCGTCGCACGTTTGTGGAGGGGACACCAAGAAGTTTGCACGAATGTGGCAAATGGTCAAGAAAGACGCACGCGTTGATGGCGCGTGTGTGGCCCCTCCCTCGTCGCTGCGCCCTTAGCATGCACGTTGGAAACGTTGACATCGCGCCTGTCCTTCCCCCCATCTGTTTCCTTCCTTTCCATCTCGACACGTAAACACACGCCACACACACACCCTCCATCCTTACCTACCCTTTCTACCGTACGCCACGAGTTTTTTTTTGCGCGTCATCGTGCCCACTGTTCAAAGATTCCTCTCTCGCCCGCATGTCGTCTCGCGCTCGTCCTCGGCATGTCGGCATCCTCGCCATGGACGTGCACTTCCCCTCGGCGTACGTCGCCCAGCACGAGCTCGAGACGTTGGATGGCGTGAGTCGGGGCAAGTATACGCTCGGGCTCGGCCAGCTTGGCATGGCCGTGCCGGGGGACCGCGAGGACGTGAATGCGCTCGCGCTTAGTGTCGTGTCGCGCCTCTTGGCAACGTATGACGTCGCGCCCGAGCAGATTGGACGACTGGAAGTGGGCACGGAGACGCTCGTGGATAAGAGCAAGTCGACCAAGACCGTGCTCATGCAGTTGTTTCGCGAGCAGAGCGAGCTCGATGGCGCCACGGTGCTCAATGCGTGCTACGGTGGCACGGCCGCGCTCTTGAATGCCGTTGCGTGGATCGAGAGTTCGTTCTGGGACGGACGCTATGCCGTCGTCGTGGCGGCAGACATTGCCGTCTACGCCGCGGGCCCCGCGCGACCGAGTGGCGGCTGTGGCGCCGTCGCCATGCTCGTGGGCCCCGACGCGCCCCTTGTGCTCGAAGGCGCGACGAAAGCCACGTATGCTGCGCATGTCTGGGACTTTTATAAACCACACGCCACGACCGAGTACCCGGTCGTCGACGGCGCCTTCTCCACGGCCTGCTATCTCCATGCGCTCGATGAATGTTACCAACGCTTCTGCGCGAAAGCCAAAGCGCAACACGAGGATGCCACGCCCCGCGACGACGACAATGACGTCGGCGTCGCGGCCATGGACTTTGCCGTCTTTCACTCGCCCTACCATAAACTCGTGCAGAAAGCGTTTGCGCGTCTCGCGTTTCTCGACGCGCGACGCGGGACGAAATCCGCGATCGCGACGACGCCGTTTGCGCCATGGGCCACCACGTCGCTCGACGAGACGCGCATGGACCGGGAGCTCGATCTCACGGCGCGACGCGTCGCGCACGACGCGTTCGAGCGCCAGGTCGCCCCGAGCTGTACGACGTCGCAGGCGCTGGGGAATTCGTATACGGCTGCTGTCTACATCAACTTGGCCACGCTCGTCTGTGCCCGCACGACGGAACTCGCACGGGGCGCCCGCGTCCTCGTGTTTTCGTACGGATCGGGCGCGCTCGCGTCCATGTTTGTGCTCCATGCACGCACGTCAGAGACGACGACGTTTTCCATTGAGGCCATGGCCACGGCCATGGACCTCGCGCCTCGGCTCGCGCGTCGCCGGAAACTCACGCCCGAAGCGTATCATGCACGCATGAAACTCCGGGAATGCACGTATGGCGTGGAGGACGCGAGCGTCCGATTGACGCAGCCGATTGCATCGATCGAACCCGGCGCGTATTACTTGGCCGAGATCGATGACAGAGGACGTCGTGTCTACGCCCGTGCCGCCGAGGCCCCACCGACCGAGCCGACCGAGCCGACTGCGCGCATGCAGACAATCACGGAAGAACGTGGCGGCGCAGTCTATGTCGCCGGCACGAGCGTCGGGCTCCCGGGTCAACCCAAAGTGTTTGAGCGCGAGACGTCGATTCGCAAGCTCCTGCGCGGCGTGAATTGTATCCACGCGCTGAAGGACGCCGAGAAGGACGCGATGCTCGCGCGCACGATTGTCCCCGTGCACAAGGACGACGCAACGGGCCACGTGACGCGTGTGCCGGTCGTGCGGCACCAAGATGGCATTCAAGTCGCGGCCGTGGTCCACCCGCTCGAGCTCGAGCGAGACTATGGCATTCCTGCGTCCATGGCGCACGCCATGGACGAACCGACGCAATTAGCGGTCGCCGCGGGCCTCGAAGCCTTGCGAAACGCTGGCCTCGTGGATGCCACGTGGCACTTGCCCGAGCCCATGTGCGAGTCCATGGGCATCATCTACGCCACGTCGTTTCCGACCACGACCGCGGCGGTCGCCGAGACGGCGCGCTTTTACTCGGACGCAACGTACGAATTTGATCGGAAACTCCTCTTTCGACTCTTGGTGCTCGCGAATGCCCAAGTCGCGCAGCGCACGGGCGCGCGGGGGCCGAATACGCAGTTGAATGCCGCGTGTGCCGGCACGACGCAAGCCCTGGGCGTCGCGCAGGACTGGATCCGGGCCGGCAAGTGTGCGCGCGTGCTCGTGATTGCCAGCGACGCCGCGAGTTCGCGCACGCTCTTGCCGTTGATTGGCAGTGGCTTTCGTGCCTTGGGGGCCGCGTGCACGGCTTCGACCGTGTCCGAGGCCGCCCGACCCTTTGACGTTGAGCGCCGGGGCATGATTCTGGGTGGAGGGGCCCTGGGCGTCGTGCTCGAGTCGCCGCAAGCGTATCACACGCGGCCAACAAGCCTTCAGCCGCCTCCGAGCGTGCGCTTGCTCGCGTCGCAGTTTAGTAATTCCGCGTACCACGGCGCGTCCTTGGCGCCGGATCACATCGGCCAGGAACTCTTGCGGTTCTTGGACCGTGTCGAGCACGACATGGGCATCACGCGGGCCGCGATCGCGCGCTCGGGCGTGTATTATAGCCACGAGACGGGCACGAATGCAAGTGCCACGACGTCGTGTGCGTATGCCGAAGTGACGGCGCTCCGCACGGCGTTTGGCGCCGACTTGCTGCAGCACCTCGTCGTGACGAATACCAAGGGCATGACGGGACATCCCATGGCCGTGGCGTTTGAGGACGTGGCGGCGATCGAAGGGCTGCGACGCGGCTGGGTCCCGCCCGTCGTGCACTTTGAGACGCATGATCCGGCCCTGGGCGAGCCGCGCTTGCGCCTCGCGACGGGCGGCGACTATGCCCACACGTACGCGCTGCGGTTTGCCGCGGGCTTTGGCTCCCAGCTCGCGTTTGCACTCTATGGACGGACAACGGACGACGGAGGAGAGACGACAGGTGAAGAGCGAGCGTAGGAAACGACATAATGAATGATGATGGTACTAATAGCTAACGGAGACCCACCCCACGTCCTCCCTCGTACACACACGCTTTTCTCGTCGACGAGGCCTAGAACTCGACCGACGCAGTACTTGCCGTGCGTTTCTGCCGAAAACTCGAGCCGACGTGGTTCCCCCACGCATCTCGCGCGTCGTCGCTTGGCGTGGGGCTTGGGCCGCCCGTGAACTCGAACGGTGTGTGCATGCTCGAGGCGTTGCTACTTGCCATGACGCCCGTGCCACCGAGAATACTGTCCGTGCGTCGCGCCACGTGCTCGTCGCCGTCCATGTCAATGGACGACGGGCTGCCGTAACTAATCGGGACCGTCGAGCCCCCGGTGTGGTGCGTCGCCGTCGGACGCGACGCGTGCGTCCCATAGCGAGGATTATGATACTCGGGGTACGTCGTCGGCGCGGCGTACGCTGTGGCGGACGACGCGGCGGACGGGAGGGACACGACGTTGCGACTCGGCAGGGGTTTCGTCGACGGATACGCTGGCGCCTCGTCGTCCGAGTCGTCGCTCTCGCGCTTCTTTTTCCAAAAGACAAAGGCTGCGAACGCGAGTAACGCCCCGGCGCCCCCGAGAATCGCCAGGACGACCCCGATCTTGGGGATCCCGGCGCTGGACCGCGCCGCAGCGGTATTGGAGGACTGGTTCTCCGGCCCAGCCTCGTGGTCGGGACTCGAGGGACGGGACTTGGTCTCCTCGGTGGACGGTGCGAGATTTAAGCTCTTCGGAGCCGCTTGCACCTGTTCCGTCGTTTGGTCGGCCGACGACGAGCGTTTTTTCGACGTGGTGGGTTTGCTACTCGCGGATGCAGGAGCGCTGTCGCTCGAACTATCGGATGGATCACTACTATCCGACGACGAGGACGAGATGGGCGCGGGTGTCTTTGGAGTAGTGGGAGACGAGCTGGAGGGAGTCTCGCGCGTGTCGTTGGAGGTACTAGTACTATTCGAGATCGTCGTGGTTCGCTTCCTCGACGGTGAGGGCGTCGTCTCGGTCATATTCGTGCTCGAGGGAGGAGAAGAAGCGGGGGATCTTCTCCTTGTAGACGTCGTCGTCGGCGGCGTGGCCACGGGCTCTGTGTCCAAGGACCCGGTGGGACTCGGTTCCTCGTCACTCGTTGAAGGTGTCTCCAGTGCTGCATGGCCCAGACGACACAAGTGAGTCGAGATGTTTTCCTAGTTAGAGAGACATGGCACACACGTACTTGTCTCGCACTTGGTGGTGCCTTGGGGACACATGCCATCGTCATCCAGACCGTAGCAACTGTACGGACTCGTGGACGTCACGACGAGTCCTGTCTGCACTTCATAGAGACAGGGATTGCATGTCCGCTTGGATCGATCACAGACTTTATTGACGGAGCCGTTCACGTAGCATTTCACGACGGAGTTACAGATCGACGACGACGAGCTTGTCGCGGTCGACTGCGCGACTGTGACGTGCCCCGCGACTAGAAGATTACCACGACAAAAAACACAAGTCAGCTACGTAGACACGAGGGGGCGGACGAGAGCCATGGTGGACCCTTACCAGCAAGGAAGATGGCCATGCAAACGTAGTGTCTAAACATGTCTCTAGCCTAATGTGGCACGGGGACCAACTGGACTCTTTAGAAGTCAGCTGTAGTAGGATGTGCTGAAATAAGCAAATGCAAGGCCATCTGGCTTAATTTTTGAAGCGTGGACAGCCGCGGCACCAAGAACTGGCTGTTTGCGCTCCCAGATGGGCCAGCGTCGGGCCCAGAAATGACAAAAGCCGGAGGTTAAACGTAAGGTTACACACGCCCACTGCGGTCTTGTGCTCGTGTTTTGGGATTCGAGGCACCACGTGCCACTATCAAGTGAGTGACATCCCAAGTGTCAGCTTGAAGAGAGAGCACTGGTTGTGCTACATGTGCCATGGCGATCGTAGCAGGTATCCGAACTTCAACGTCCATGGACCCCTTTGTCGATACCGTAAATCATCAGCTGCTGACGGGCTCATGAAACTACCTAACCGGTGTGGGAATCGACAGCGAAGGACCGTGCTGAGAGCGACGTGGAGTCCGTGCCTTCTCGACCGATTCAGATCTTGAGGCTCATCTTTGCAGCTTCTATGGCGCTTCCATGTCATTCGAAATCGACTATCAGGTCGTCCGTCGCGAGGTTGAAGGATTGGACACGCGTGCCAAAGGCTTGTTTGACTTGAGCACGTATACGTTGCATAGTTGAAAAGAGCACGAGCCACAAGGTACGCAGTGTCGTGCATGCCAGACGCCGTGGCTAATGGCTCGTACTAAGTTCTATCTAGCGCAAAAGAAACGACCAACGAGGGGTCATGAGACCCCCACGTCCTCCTCTCACGAATCATACTGACTTGTGCGAGAGAGAACCCAACTACAAGTCGGCACGTGTTAATAAAAGAACGTATCGCGCGTGGCGTGGCGCTCGAGCCGTCGGAATCGCTCGTCTTTGCCCATCTGCCGTAAGTACACGTCGAGCTCGAGCGTACTGATACGACCCTGACTTTCCGCCACGATTTGATCACACGCGACGATGGCGGCAGCACGCACTTCGCACTCTTTCTGACCCGCAGGTAGGTCCTCGCCGCGCGTGAGCCGCGTTTCCAAGTCCACGTCGTACTGGCGTCACACGTGGTTAGATAACGAAGCAAAGGGGACGTCAAGACGAAGCAATAATACCTCAAGAATCCCCAAAGCGTGGAGCACACAAGGCAGCACCTATGGAAAAAACACGCATGATATTTGAGCTACTGGGAGGATCGAGAGACACGAGAAAGCCGACTGACGTTGTCAACGAGAGCCGTGAGCTTGTGTATGTCAGTGAAATTCAACTTTGGATCCGAGTCCTGATTCAAAACACGGAGTCAAGCGATCAGTGTAGTTCTCCTCGTACCATATCGGCGACAAGACACACACCTTGAATCGGCGATAGATGCAGGCTACGGCGAGTTGTGCGCGCTTGAAGAAGTAGACTTTTTCACCATGAAACTCATTGTGATCGTCAAACCCCGGGAACGTCCTGATAAGCGCGTTCACAAGGTACACGGCACTGGCACGAGGGCTCGCGGTGTGCGAGTTCCAAGTATCTTGCAACGAAAGATGAGCGAGCACAAACGCCCCGAGATCGTCCACTTTTAACTCAACCAGCTTCTTCCCACACTCGTTCAAGATCTACAGCATCCACCACTCGTTTAACCACGGAACCTTTTTACCACAAGAAAAGAGGATTCAGGATATCTCACGTTTTGGATCATCTTCGCCAGTGGTTTCAGTGGTCCCTGCATTCAATGCACCCACGTAATGAAATTCATCAGGAGGACGCAGTATAGGGCCTCTCAAGTTGCAACGCGTACCGGTTTTGCCATGTAAATGCCTGGTGAAATCTCTTCATCCTGTTCCAATGGAATGCCAAAGTAGGATGCAACGAGGTCGATACTTAGGTGCTGTAGAAACGGCGCATCGAGCTTGGGCACTGAAATGTACATGCCCATCAGTCCAAACACCTTGACAGATAGATATAAAATGATTCCTCAGCTTGGAGTTTTTTGTTTCATCGCTTGATAAACACAGCACGTACGTACAATCGTGTCGTGTGCGCCTCGCTCCACGTATTTGTGTAGGTCCTTGCGGAAGCCGCTGCCAAAGTTTAGTAACCCATACAGCACTACCATGCAAACGATGCACATCCCAATTACCACGCAACGTGTGGCCATATATATCAAGGGCGTAATAGCTACGCACTGAGAAAATTAAGTTCGTCCTGCTGCGACCGAAAATGCAGCGGAAAGAGCATGGGCTCGGACCACTGCGCGCGTGGTTTCACGTCCAGCTCCGCGACGAATGCACGCACTTTTTCCATATTAATGTGCACCGACGACGTCGCGTGCGCGAGCAGCGTTGCACACGAAGGGCGCACGCGGGCCAGCACGTCAGTTTCGGGGGAGGCTGTACCCATGTCAAGGACTTGTTAAGTTCGCATTTCTAAAGTGTTTTTTTCGCATCTTGCGCAATAAAAACAAAAACGAGTCGACACCCCCTGGCGCCATGTTAGAAACCCGCGAGTTGCGGCCGCTGCTGGCGATTCTAAATGTGCGTCGTTAGCGTCTCTATGTCTATCTCGATGCCACTACTTGTGTTTCCTCCTCTGACGTTTCGCAAGCGTTGGCTCGAGAAACGCACGTTAGAAATCCGTTGGTCTGCCGTTTCTCATTGGCCACTTTGCCATGTAGGAGGACGAGAAGCCCCTGGAACAAGTCACGAGCATGTTTCTCCGCACCTTTACGAAAAATGACCACTTTAAAGTGGGCTGTACGATCTGCATTTTGCTTCAAGACAATTTGCTCACGAGTTCACAGGTTGGTGCGTCGTTTCGGGGCGTGTTTGTGTAGCAAACGCACTCATCGCTTTGTGTGTGTCTCGTGTGTCCAGCGCATTGTGAGCTTCTCTCTCCTGAGCGATTTGTATCGTAATGAAGGCTCGACCATGAATCCATTCGTGCCCGTGTTTCTCGAGGCGCTGGAGAAGGGCAGCGACGGGGGTGAAAAGAAGTTTCTCGTGCACTTGTTGTCCGCGAGCAGTAGCTCTCGTGATGTGCGTGTGAGGTTGCTAAAGCCAGCAAAACGAATGTCCGTGCTGACGTTGTGGTTGTCCTCTTGCTGCAGTCGAGCAAAAAGACGGCGAAACAAGTGCTAGCCGACGTGCGAGCGAATCCAGCGCCGCCACTTCAGCTGGATGTCGAGGCCCTGCGAAAGAAATATATGGAATGTACGCCACGTGTGCCGGAATTTCGGGCCGCCGGGATCCGGAATGTCGTGACGGACACGGAGTTGGATTTACAGGAACACGTGAATAATGGCGCCAACCTGCACGTCCCGCCGAATGAAGTGAGTGGCTTGAATTTACCGTGTTTTGAGGCACTGTCGTTAGAAGACATGAGCGTCGTGCCCGAGCCACAGAGTGCAAGTAGCACGACGTCCTCGAGCTCCGCTGGAGCGTCGGGGTCGCTGTCCTTGCTGAGTTTCGAGCCAACGTGTATGCGTCTGCCACCGTCCATTTTAGAGCCCGATACGACGGAATTCATTTGGTTGAATCCAGATTACTATCCCACCTTCTTGTGGGATTCCACCATGCTCGACTCGACACACGGCATCGCGCTACGGGAGCTTATGCTGCGTGCATTTCAGAAACCGCTCGTGCCTTCCTTGCAGCAAAAGGTGCTGGCGGAGCTCGAAGCCGATCCCAAGCTCGTGTATCACTGCTCCTTGACGCCCCAGCGCTTGCCCGCTCTCGTGGAAAACAATCCCATGCTGGCAATCGACTGTCTCTTGAAACTCATGTCGTCGAACCAGATCACCGAGTATCTGTCGGCGCTCGTGAATATGGACATGTCGCTCCATTCGATGGAGGTGGTGAATCGTCTCACAACGGCCGTGGATTTGCCCACGGAGTTTATCCATCTCTACATTTCCAACTGCATCTCGTCGTGTGAGAACATCAAGGACAAATACATGCAGAACCGCCTCGTGCGACTGGTCTGTGTCTTTCTCCAGTCGTTGATCCGAAACAAGATTATTAATGTCCAGGTACGTGAGACGGATGCTCTCCTTGCGCGCGTGAGTGTCTTGTCTCTAATGGTGTGCTTTTGTTGACGCTAGGACCTTATTATTGAAGTGCAAGCTTTTTGTATCGAGTTTAGTCGGATTCGGGAGGCCGCGGGGCTCTTTCGCTTACTAAAGACACTGGAGTAGTAGGAGCGCGTGAACTATGCAATAAAAAAGGAAATGACCCATGCGGTTCGTACACAGGCGTAGACAGTGTTGAAATCTTGATGATCCCTGACTCAAACTGGTAAGGCAGACGACGTCCACCTGCTACTAGTTGTATTCCTCGTTGATGCTAGCAACCGAAGAACGTTGATGCAGTGGACGTAAAGGGATTAAAAGAGTGGAAGTCCAGCACAGATGCGCATCAAATCGCGCGTTAATAGCCCTTCAATGTCATGCGAGTCGGCCTATCCAACAGAAATGACGGTAGGAAATGGTCTTGTCACATTGTTTGTTCAAGGTCCGCTCACCTCGTCTTCCCATCGCTTGGTCATTGCGTTCCAGTGATACGTACGCAGTCCTGATACCTGGCGAAAATCAAAAAAGCCGTCAAGTATATGTAGCCATCCCCTCTTCCACTCCCAAAACTTACCGGAGATGCAAACTCAATCTGTTGTTTCGACGACTGCACCTTAATCACAAACTCGTGCGCACTCGTGCGAATGACAAGCTCTTCATCTGCATAGCGATAGCAACGTGTACTTCAGTCTTGAGAACCCGATGGCGATCTAAAACGCAACGCACTTCCATCACGATGAAGCTGGAATTCGTCGTTAGTGGGGGGATAGAGTGGCATCAGGGCAGCTTGTACGCGGTCTAAAAAGTCACTCGACAACGTTGCGAACCTGGTGATGCATCACTCACGACTGTTTGTATGGTGATAGTGCAATTCTCTCTCTGAACATTGCCACGCACTTGTCATTCGACACCTTGGCTTGAAGACGACGACGGCCTTTACCAGCGGGTACTGTGATCTTCTCTCGCACCTGTCCCGTCGCCAAGCGACTAATACTGCAACACGTGTCACATCAATACAAAATTCTATCGCTACAGCATCGTGTATCATCATATACAAGCGCGCGTGAGTCTGTACCGCTTGCGTGCACCTCGTAGCATCATTGTGTTAAGTACGCAGGGTCTCAGTATGGGAGTGAACATGCTCTTTAAGAGGTTAGTAAATACTTTCGGGTCTCACGTTGTGGGGTTCGCTACGCCAGACGCTCTGCGACGTAGCGATTATAATGTATCGTAGCTTTTCAATGTACTATCGTCGTCAGTGTCCTCGTTCGTGTTCAGTGATGATGGACGCTCAAGTCTCGTTTTAGGAGGTGGCACCGATTCCGGATGCTTTGGTCGCTGTAACATGCTTGATGAACGTGACGACGGAGCTGAGTGAACACCACTCTCTCGCATCATCTTTCGAGCTTGTCGGAGCAGATATCCTTTCCGGTTGTGTTCCTTTTTTTCCGTGGTTGGTACTGAACTCCCTTTTGGAGCAGCTATAGGTAAACAAGGTGGCGTGAGATTCATGTGAGCAGCCCCCCCCCCCCGCGCTGTTTCAGTCTACACGCACCTGATTGTTTCGAAGCGGAAGCGTTTGGTATCGTATTTCTATCAGTCATTGGCCAGTTTCTTGTGCTTTGCACTCGTCCAAGCTCAACAGTTTGAGGATGAGAATAACTACGAAGTACGTCACTTTCGGGCTTGTGGAACCGCTGGTCGACTCGATCATTTGGAACAGAGAGCCGTGGTGCAGCAAGTGCATTCCTTTCTGTGTCATCTCGTTGAAGAATCGTGACTGGATAAGGAGGCAAGAAGGGCGACCCACTAGGTGATTCTTCCCATGTTGGTGGCAAAACTCTCGGTCTCGACATCATGATCGCCGGTTCCTCATTCAGTTCGTTCGTCCAATAGTGTGGAGGCCTCGTTCCAGTGGGACTAACTCGCGTGAGAGGGAAGCGATTGTATCCACACCAAATCTCCGCGGCGCTTTGATTCTCCGAGCCCGGACGTGGATGGACGCGCACCAAACCAGAGGGCAACATGACGACATGAGGATAATATGGACTCCAAATATCTGGATTCACGAAAGTCGTGTCGAATTTCGCATCGATACTTGCGTGGGCGGGTAGAGGCTTGAGTCCATGCATGACAAAGCCGACCGTCTCGGGTCGAGGCCACCGCACTTCGCCCGTGTAGCTATGGAGGTAATAGATTAAATTGCGGTGTCGGTCATGGAATAACTGCCATCCAAATCCAGTCTCGTCGTCCGACCTGATCTCGGTTCAACAGCATAGCAGAGTTTTATCATCAAGAGCGTGGCACACATGCAAAAAAGCAACAATGGTCGAGCGCTTTTGTGCGTGAGACGTACCCAATCCTCGAGCGTCGGGAATCACTCGTTGCCATGGCTCCAACTATCTTGCCCGCTTTGTCTTTTCCTCTTCTTAGTTGAAAGGCAAAATGGCGTCTCAAAGTTGAAGTTGAAGTGCTATACAAACTCCAAGTATACCATGATGCTGTCCGCACTCAAGCCAACACATTGTTTCGAGTGGCTCTGTGTTGTGTCTATTTGACATTTTCAAAGCAAAAGGATCAATATCGTGCATGCTCTTCCACGGGTTGAATTGATTGATAGTACAGCGACCGTGGTACGTTCCAGCAGTGCGGTAAGGAAAAAATGGCGTGTCAGTACGACAGCGGGAGATAAACTTTACAAGATGATGAGAAATAGGCAATTATTGTGTGTGTAAGTAAGTACGATCGTTGGTAGACAAAATTACAATAGGATGTTAAGTGTAAGGCAATTGTGCGAGTAAGTACGATCGTTGGTCGATAAATGTTACAGTAGGGTGAGAAGTACCAGGCAGTTGTGCGAGTAAGTACGATCGTCGTTCTAGACATAGTTTAAAGTCATGACAAAGGTGCAGGAGCGTCTGGCCGTGCTCAGTCTAAATGTATGTGTAGCTCTCTCGTGCTCTTTTAAACGTATGGAGGTGCATGCAACTGATGCATTCATGGGGTAGATCTTTTGTCGTCCGGAAGGGATCCACAGTGGGGAATGGTTCAAGACGGGGGACTATAAAGATCTGCGCGTGACGCTCCTCCTTCGAAAGATGGCGCAATTTGATCTCGTGATGCTCCAGGAAATGTTTGAAGCCGGTCCACGACAGCAACGATTCGTACGGGACGCGCACGCCTTGGGTTTCCACTACCATTGCGGCTCCGTGTGGCCACGACTGTGGGACTCGCGTCTCATTGACGGCGGACTCTTAATCCTCAGTCGCTACCCGATCGTCGAGCGCGATCAACTCGTGTACTCCGAGGGATCAGGAAGTGACGGCATGTGTGCGAAAGGAGTACTCTACGCTCGTATCCAGCTCTCTCCAGATCGCGCCGATTCCTTGCACGTCTTTACGACGCACACTCAAGCAGGAGACAACTATAACGAGTACAGGATTCGTCTTGCCCAGATTCAAGAGATGCATCGTTTTATTGCCACACGAATTCGCCAGGACCCGGACATCCCCATGCTCATTACAGGCGACTTTAATCTCGACGCACGTCATAACCTCGTGCACGATGCGCAGACTGGAGCCCTGACGTCGTCTCGGTGTCGCGAAAGTGATGTGTATCGACAACTTGTAGCGGATTTCGAGCGTGTTGTGCGGGAAGCGAGACGAAAAGGTGCTCGACAGAGCACTGAAGGAGACAGTCCGTTGATCGTTGATCTCATGAAGCAATGTGATACGACGAAACTCGGCGATGAGATCCATCCGATCACAAACGGGGATGGCCACTCGTTGCTTGTGCACACGGGCGACCCCCTTTCACTGGAGAAGGATGGCAAATGCATTGACTATATGTTTCTTGTCCCTGGCGGCATGAAGGATCAGACGCTCGTGTCCCATAGCTCTACGGACAGTACCAAGAACATGACACGTTGCCAACTTACTCTGGTGGAAAAAGGCACGACAGTGGACCATTGTTCCGTGACAGACCTCACGCCAGACAATACGACGACTGCGAGCACAAGTGCCTGTCCACAAGACCTACCGATCACGCACTTATCCGATCATTATGGCTTGCGCGCGCTCTTTTCGCTTGACTTTGCCAGCCTGGAGCATCCGGATGGGAGACCTGTTGGCCCGAACGAGCCGCTGTATTCGGTATTACAGCTTTACTTTCCTCACCACGCCTTGGCACAACAGCCACGACGTCTTTGGAAGTGGAAACTTGCCGCTGCACTAATTGGAATTGTCGCTGCTACAGGAGGAACGACACTTGTGGTCGTTCAAGGCATGCTGAAAGTTGTGTTTGAGATAGCATCTTGATAGAAAGCACTGTGTATATCCAGCGCATGTAGTTTACTTAAACATGGTCTCCTCTCTCTCTACTCTATCAATTGGCACTGCACCATTTTACGAGCTGAAAGACTTTTCGAAGTAGGCAATCAGGTGTTGGGCCACGGCAAACGAGAAAACGAGCTTCGGACCAACAACAGAGAGCTTGGGGATTAAGCCCTTGAACAGAGCACCAGGACCCTCGGCCTTGAGCAGGTTGCGTACAATCGTCATGCCGCTTTCGGGGGAGTCAAATGGTCGCGACTGAATCCGCGTCTTGATCACATCCAGCGGTTGGGCCACTGCCATTAACCAGTTAGCACGAAAGTGTCAGCAAAAAAACAAAACGGTTCGTCCGTCCATCCATACTCGAGACGTACCAATGATACTAGCCGACGCGCCTGAAATGGACGCGACAAAGTTCTGGAAAAACGTAGCATTGTTGTAGTTTTCGAGTTGGAAAATGTACTCTTTCGCGAGAGCGGAACCCCCGAATAAGGCAAAGGAGCCGGGGGCATTCCGTGCTGCCGTCCAGGCAGCACCACGGTACAATGCCAAGCCCTCCGTCTTGACGATATGGACCAGACCTTTCCCGGCAATCGCCGCAGGGTTCGTCTGTGCACGGATTTTAAGCACATCCAGCGGCAACAAGGCGATTTCGCCGATACCGATGAGACTGCCCGCCGTCGCGTGCATCATCGTCTTGGCATTCCGTTCCCCAAACGTGTGTTCAAAGAAACGCGCGTACTTTGTCGTCATAAAGTCCTTCACGACGGGCTGGCCACCAAATTTATAGATACGTTGCGAGACTTTGTAGCCCGCCGCAAAGCCCAGACCCGGAAAGAGGGAGCGATAGCGCGCAAGCACGGGCTTCTCATACGCATCACGAAAAATGACTTGATTCAGAACCGCGAGGCCATGCATCTAGATTCGTGCAACGTGAGTAAAACTACAGACATGGTAAGCGTTTCGTTAACATTAGTCAAGACGCACGGGATCTTTGTTGGTCATGAGACGTTTCGCGATCGTGTCGACGGGGTGAAAGACCATGAGCTCACATAAACCAGAGCACGTCGAGCCGAGTAGACGCGCGGCAACGACCGTGCCCGCGCGACTCTTGTTATCGCTTGCAATCGCAACCATTCCTTTGAGGTAGGAGGAAGAAGTAGGAATGATGGAAAAGACTTGAATTAGTATCGATGACGTCGGGTGGTCACACAAAGACATCAGCTACTGCTACAAAAAAAATACATGAACATGGATCTTTGAGTCGGGTACACTAGCAACCCGCAGACTTCAACTCCGTGTACGATTGATTTGTCCGACTACGGAATAGTTAGTTTACTTGCGGTCCAATCGATCGACAAGCTCGTATTGCTTTAGTCGCGCCATTGTCTTTTCGTGCAACTGTTGCTGCATTTCTCGCACCTCCCATCTCTCTGAACGCTTCGCAAGGGCCTGTGCCAGTTGATGCTGTTTTTCGCGTTTGTAAACTTCTGGCACGTGTTTTGGCGGGCTCGATGGCGTCGTCAAGAGGACAATCTTGTCGCTATCAAGCTCGACGCGGAGTTTATCCAATCCCTAGGGAAACGTAGCTGGCGATATAAGCACTCGTACCAATATAGTTTCGTTTCACTTATTTGTACGCACTCTTAAACATGTTCGCGATGAAGTCGGTCCTTTCAAACAGATTCCAGTGGATGGATCGAAAAAAGCCGCGTGGGCTTTGCAGTGGATGAATCCTTCGCAGAAGAAATCACTGTCGTCAAAGTCGAGCTCGAGCAGCGCGTGTGGGCACCTAAAGAAAAACGTCACAAGGGGTGTCAACAGTTGAAAAAACACCCGCACCATTCTATCAAGTCACTACCTGTTGATGAAGGCATGGGGCTGCTGTGTGTCCTCATTCAGAAATACAAAGCCCGTGAGCAGCTCGTCGTGACGTCGACGAGACTTGATTGTCGTCTGCTCCTCGCCTTTTCGTTCCGAGTGATTGAAAGGGCGAGGGTGTAAAGGAAACTTGAGTGCTCTACCTTTAAGATTACGCAGTTCTTGTAGTGAACACAATATGCGACGCCGTCCGCTCACAGTCGCCATGAGGTCGCGGTCGACGTTCGAGGTTAAGAAATGGTGCGTGCGTACAGAAACTTGCGAACAAAAGACATTGTTTCCAATAAGTAATGGTATTGCATACTTTAATGCAGTACAGTTTCGCATCACTGTATTATTAAGCCAACACGGCCTGTGCACGAGAGCTCTCCGTGTTCGAATAGGAAGCATTCTCGCCAGACTTGACGGAAAAAACGGGTACAGGCACACGCTGATGCATCGATATCTGCTGCGCATAGTTAAAGTAGGTAACGACGTGGGTCTTGTACTCACTCACGGAACGGTATACAACGGATTCAGGTACGGTATCGATCCATGTCGATGGTTTCATAAGTTGTGGTCGACGCTTCGTCATGTAAGTATATTTCGTGACGATCTGGTCCAGGGGAGTATCAAAGACATCCCATCGGGCACTTTCTTCTGTGCGTACAAGTCCAGGGATCTCAAACAGTCTTGCCGCTTTCGCGCCCATTAGCTTCTCGTCCGACTTCGCTCCAAGTACTAAACGATTTCCAGGGAAAGTCAAGTATAATAAAATATGGTAGTAGCAGAAACGCACGTCGCGGTTCCAGTGGAGGAAAAGCCGCTTCAGTTGCGACGCGAGCAAGTCCGTCAGTCGATGCTGCAACGAGACGGAGAAGCTCATAAAGTGCTTGAGAAGAAATAGTTCCGCGGTTTTTAAGATTTCAAAGTGTTCGGACTCCAGAAGACACGAAAATACGTAAGCGAGTGTCTCAACGTGGGCACACACGTGTTCCTCTGATTGTGGAGCTGCTTCCCTGGTAAAAAAAAGAGGAAACTCGAGCATGAGCTTCTCCATATACTGCAGACACAACGTCACGTGATGTGGAAGCATGTAATTTGTCGATTGGAAGATTGTCATCATATACTCGTGCATGAACGCAACGTTCTCGTTCATCATCAACATCACCTGAGCCGCAAAGTAAGCGGACGGCGTGTTGACTCCTTGGCTTCCATCCTGTAAAGAGAAAGAAGACCGGACATCTTTCTCAGCTGCTGCTGGATTATCGTCCTTAAATTTCTCGTCTGCTCCATCGTGCAACATGGGCTCGCGTTGCTGCAGTTCCGTTCGGTAAAGCCTTTTAGTAATCTCCAACGTCGCGTCTTTCAGCACTTCGGCACCAGGAATACACTTCCAATCGGTGGGTCCCAGCACCTGCTGCCCCGTCAAATGTTCGAAAATTTGCGCAATCACCACTTTGCAGCCATCCGTGTCACTCATGAGCTGACTCAATATTTGCGCACAGGGAGCCCATCGGTCTTCGCGGTTTACCGTTGATAAGAGATTCTGACACTGAGGATACATGCTACGGTGCCAATTAAAGAGTGTTACACGCAAGTTGTCATCGCGCAAAGATTTGCCGCGTCCTTGACGACTAGTACCTGAAGAAGACATCGAGAGTTGGCTACTGTTCGACTCTGCGGACGGCAATAAGAGATTGTTGATGGTTTCCAGTATGTGGTTGCGCAGCTGTGGCACACGCATGTAACTCGTTGCTACCAGGGCTGATAAGAGCTCTTGATGGTGGTCGAACGGGTTAAAATCAATACTGCTGTCAGTGGAATCAGTAGAGACGTGGACCGCCTCGAACGCATACTGGAGAGTCGAGTAATGGAGCTCCAACAAGCGATGCACAGGCTCACAAAGCTTGCCACTGCGGCTCTGTCCCCGCGGACTCATCACTTTGTGGTGCTTTCTCGATGGTATCGGTAAGAGACACCGGCTATGGGCTGCTGATGAAATACTCCGCGACCGTCGTGAGGAACGCGACAGACGACGCGAGAGTCGAGCAATGCTGCGTCTTGTCTCTTCAGTGGGCTTGTGACCTTTGCAACCACCGTGACTTGCTGCAATCAGAAGCGCGTCGAATTCCTGCCGTCTAATGACCAGCGCTAGCAGCGTTAGCGCAGCTCGTTCAAGCTGACGTCGTTTCTCGACAGCAGCCGCAAGAGCCACATTTATCGACTTGGACATCGTATGCCTTAGAGTTGGCTCGGGGACTACACCCTCTGCCAAAACGTCCAAGATCTGCATGCAGGATTTCCAGACCTGTAGCATGGCATCAGCCGCTACTTCGAAAGTGACTGGCTTGGCCGAGCGTCTACCGACTGAGTTTTTAATGCTATCCACCTCCTCTTCTGTCAAGAGCCCAGTGAGTTTATCCAGTATCTTGGTGTTAAAGTCGCCTCTCGAACGGAGACTGGCTCGGGAAGGTCCCGAGAACGTTGATCTCAGCTCCAGATGACTAGCTCGTGTCTGCTCCCCCATCGTAAGCGCCATCGTCTGCTCCGTTAGTGCACGCACGTGACGGAAAAACGCTGGTGGCATCATCACAGTCTGTGGAATACCACTTGAATCGCGCTTGAGCACGAAGACGCGGGCAGTCATGACGCCTCGGAAACCACAGCTACTGCGCGACGACGGCGAGATCGAGGAACAAGTGGATGATGTCGGGGAGCCACCGCGTGGCCGCGAAGATTTCAGCGCGTTATCGTGGCGATGGAAAGGACGCAACAAGAGCGCCACAGCACGCGAGACTTGACCGTCGTGGGGCATGGGCCGACGCTTGAAAGGATCCGAGAGACCTGAGGCTTTGGGAGCAAATTTGATAGTGAAAGCGCGTGCACTGGACCGGTAGAGGAAACAGATAGTAATGGGACCATCACTCTCTATGTTTACCCACCCCCAGATTCGCTTTCTCTTGCAAAAGTATTAGTCTCTGCGTTCCGATTGTATGGCAAAGGAGGGGGGAAGGAAGGCGGTTGAACTTGCTTTATGGTAGGGTATAAACTATCAGCATCGAGACGCTGTTTCGTCACAGCAGATGAGACGCGCGAGGGCCTGGTTTTTGCGCCCAGATGCTACATTATTAGCGACTTCTAGTGTTGAGGTGCAACTTCGCGAAAGGAGGGTCTTGAACCCCTCAAATAGCTATAGAAGGTAACACTTCTTACACATCAATCACTTGCTCTCATCGCTAGGAAAAGACATGCGGACGCCCGATCTTGTGGTGGTGTCTGGGCGAGCAACCACAAGGTGATGGCTAAAGTGGCGATTCAATTGCCTGGTTTGTGGGAGAAAGTTTAAATCAATAAAACATAATCACATACGGACTAATCAGCGTTTGTATCTCGTGGAACGGCAAGGCCATCGTATGATCACCGTTTACGATCGTCTACATGTAAGAAAAATAACCGCAAAAGTCATTTTCAGCAAAGTCTCGACCACGCTCTCGTGGGTGCATCACCACTAATATCTCTATCTTTCCCGATGAGAAAAATAGCTCACAATTTCCAGTGTAACGAAAATCAAGCTTCGTGTTAACAGCCGTCGTCCATGCATAGGATGGGCGCAGCGTGCAATCACACGCCCATCGAACGCGGGTGTCGCGCCCTCATAATTTATTTTCGATACAGGCCACACAACGCGCTCGAGCGTTTTGCGATTTGCGGGTGAGCCGCCTGTTTCGCCACTGCAATGCGATTTAGTGGTCAGGTATTTAAATGATGTGCGTTACAAACGTTTGTACTTACTCTGGGTACATCAAAAAATGTGTCCTGCTCAACGTGTCACAGCTGTTACCACTTGTTTTTGAAACCGACTCATATATTATACGTTTTTTTTCTCCAGTGAGTATACACTCACATCCACTCCATGTCAGCTGTCGTTGATGCCGTGTTTGGCTCGTATGACGTAAAGAACGCCAAGCAATGGCGAGACGAGGATCTGCTCCATCGCGAAGAGCAGAAACAATGGCGAGAAGACGCGATCCGTCGAGAGACACAGTGGCGTCGCGCCGATGTGGAGCGTGAGCGACGGGTAGCCAAACTCGAGTCGGAGAAGCGACTGATCGACGCGCGGCATCAGCAGCTTCAGACCATCTCGCAACTCTCGGCCATCCTCGCCTTCTTTTCCATCATGTTTATCCAGGAAATAAAGTCACTCACGCGTGAGACAAACCATTTGCTCATCCTCCTGTACGGAACAGTTGGTTGTCTAGAGTTCTTGTGTATGTTACTCTGCACATTGACATGCACGCTGCTGTTGTTGGCGCTAACAAGATTCGTCACGCACACACTGGACGGTGAGGTGCATCAACTTTCGGACGCCGAGCTTGATACACTCTCACCGTTTACGTCGTGGTGGAGTCGCAAGTGTGAGCACGAGTGGCTACTAGCGTATAAACTGTTCCGGGCCGGCGCGTCGTTTTTTTTGGTGGAAATTGGAGTCATCAGTTGGATTGTCCTTGCTCGATCCACGATTGCAGCTCTAGTCGTCTCGGGCCTCTGTGTCTGTGGCTTGTTGTATTACAACCTACGCATTGCCAGTCGATGGAGATACTTGGTCAAACCTTCCAAGAACAGCAGACGACTGAGTGTACCCTTGCCGTAGCATTCTAACCGGTATACCAGTACTTACCACCAACTCTACCGGTACTTGCGTTTCCTACGCGCTTACTTCAATTTACATGGCTTGTGACCGCAATGAGCCCGCGCCCCGCAATTGCGTGCGAGAAACAACGTGCTGCCAAAGAGCGAACCTGCTGTGATCGAGCTATCGGCGATGGGTCCCGTGACAACGACCGGATGGAGGGCATGTCGCAATGTGTAAAACGCAAAGCCGCCTTGACGGCCTTGCAGGGACGCAAACGAGTGGGTCGGGGGTACGGCCTCGACCCGCACACAGATTGTACCTGTGTTGGCATCAATGTACGTCATCTGACGCAACCGTTTCGCGTCTCGAGCGGTCGCCGCAATCAAGTGCTTGAGCGGCTCGCTGGCACGCACTAAATGGTCCACCAGGTACTCGTAACTCCATGCGCCCACTTCATCTTGACTACCTGCGACCGTCGCGCTTGCGTCCCACGGACTCTGAATCGCCACATCCTTCATTTCGATCTCGTAGCCCATTTCGCGAGCAATCAAAATCGCTTTCTTGGCACTTCGCACGCCCATGACGTCGTCTACAATGTCACGCACACTGAATTCGGTGCGGTATTGCATCATAATGTCGTTCAAGACACTTGTCAAGTCAAGGTTTGCGGGATCCGACGCGGCAAAGACGACATCAAAGACTGCATGCAAGAAGCGACTGCCCGAGTATTCCACGCGCTGAATATCGTCGCCAGTCTGAATAAAGTTTTGAATCGTGCTGAAAATCGGCACGCCGATCGCGAGCGTTGCCTCGGGATCGTACGTCAGCTCGTTCTCGATCGCGAGCTCTTGAAGCGCACTGTGGTGCTCAGTTGACGCAGCCGAAACGTTCAAGTTGGACGTCATGACGTGCACTTTTCGCGCCAGCCATTGAGGGTACAAGTCTTGTACATGGTGAAAACTGTTGGACACGTCGACAATTAACCAGTGCGGAAGATGATCGGCGCACACGTGGTTTAGAAACGCGAGACTGTCGAAAGGCATAAACTCGTGCTTGCGAGAGACCAAAGCATCTTCCGTGATCTCGCCCTCGTAATCGAGCAACATTCGGGCCGAATTGTGCGTTCCAATCGCACGGACCCGAATATCGACATTGAAACGCTGCTTGAGAAACGCGCGCTGTTGGTGATATTGTTTCAAGAGGGCGACGCCAATGCTATTCGACGCGTCGTCGTGGAATTCAAGGCCCACGAGGCCGATCGAAAGCGTCTGGTCCGATAAAAAGAAGGACGAGTGCACGGCACGTAGCGCAGGCGCCGAGTCTTTGAAATGCACGACAGCAGAAATGTTCCGTTCCGAGGATCCTTGGGAAATGGCCAACACGTTGATTTTAGCACGTCCCAACGCACTAAAGAAGCGAGCGCAGACACCGGGCGTCTGGTTCATCTGATCTCCCACCGCGGCAATGATACTCACAGGCGCAATGAACTCGGCCTTATCAACATGTCCAACGTGGATCTCTTTAAAGAACGCTTCGTTGATCACGTCCTTTGCGACGTCAGCGCAGTTGATTGGCACGGCAAAACAGATGGAATGCTCGGAACTAGCTTGCGCAATGAGCACGACATTTACTTTCACGCGATCGAGAGCACTAAAGAGTCGAGACGATGTCCCATGGACACCGACCATACCGCTTCCTTCAATATTAAACAGTGCCAAGTCATCGACGGTCGAGAATCCACTTACAATCGTACGCGCGGTTGGTGCTCCATTTGACATGGAACGCTGGAGCTCCACGTTCTTGCGGTGAGCGATCTTCGTGCCGGGATGGTTCGGCTCAAACGTATTTCGAATGTAAATGGGGATATTCTCGACAATCGCTGGCGCCATGGTCTTGGGATGAATGACTTTTGCACCAAAGTAGGCGAGTTCCATCGCTTCCTGGTACGAAATCTCCGGTAGGATCCGCGACTCGGGGACACGACGCGGATCAGCACTCAAGACACCACTGACGTCGGTCCAGATCGTGACACTACTTGCGTGTAAGACACGACCACAGATGGAGGACGTAAAGTCGCTACCATCCCGCTTGAGCGTTGTCATGATGCCTTCCACGGTACTGCAGATAAACCCCGTGACGACTAAATGCGTACGTTCGCCACGGTCTTGACTCTTGATTATCTCTTGGATCTTTTGCGTCGACAGGTCGTAGTGGACCACAGGTCCATGTTCCTGATCGGACTCGACGGTCAAAAAGTCGCGCGCATCCACAAAGTGAAACGCGTGTAGCTGGTCATCTCGTGTCCGTCGTTGATTCAGGACCGCCGTGAGGATCTTGGCCGACCAGATCTCGCCATGGCCAGAGATAAACTCGACGACATTTTCATTGTACGTTTGCATGATCGAGATGGACCGCAAGAGTTCCGAGATGGACTGCAAGTCCCGCTCCAGGGCCTGCTCGATGGGCGCGGCAATGTCCGGTGGCAGCAGTGTGTGCACGACCTCGAAATGCTTTTGGCGAATGGTACCCATGATGCCCTCGCACGCGCTCGTCTGCCGTTGTTTGGCCAACTCGAGCAGCGAAATGAGCAGGTCCGTGACTTTGGGTTTGCCACCCATGGCGGAGACGACGACGGCGATGCGTGGAGCGTCTAGCGCCGAGATAATGTCGGCAACCTTTGCAAAGCACTCGGCATTGCCGACCGACGTGCCACCGAATTTATGTACGACAAATTGCGCTGCCATGAAGAGAGAGCGAGAGGATGAAATGACTGGAAGGGGTGGGATGGTAAGGGTATGCGTATGATTTAATTAAGTATACATCGGCTGTTAAGTTGTATCAGGCGGATAAAGTGCCGACCCGGAACCTTGGGATTCCGGGAATTGCACGAGGTATCTCCATCGACTGGCGATGCGCATCTCCAAGTACGCAAGACCGAGGAGAGCCATGACCGTCATGCAACAGGGAGCGGCCACCCACTCCCCGAAAACTGCCCAGCCAAGCAGTGCGACTTGAGTGAGAAACAAGGATACACCGATGCGGAAGAGCCGATACGCCAAGATCCACTCGCGCTCGCATTTGCTCAACCACCAGCCATAAAAGGGGGAGACCACGTCCAGCTCTAAGGACGACAAAGTATGCACCTCGCCTTCCAACGTGTGGGTTACAAACCGCGTCAACGCCAGGAGAAGCGCCGTGCAGGTTAACATGCATATTAACATGACGATAAACTGTATGTACAGACAATATCAACACATGCAATGAATGCTTCAGTCGACAAGCCACACGAATCCTTGGCGACACATTAGATATCCTGCCCACACCTCCATGCAGCAGACGGCACCGTAGATAATCATCACTGGCTGACTTGTGCGTGCTCCTATCTGCACTTCGACTATCGTGCTCATCGTGAAGCCTGCAAGAAGCGCCGACATTTGGGAGACGGTCACAAGCTGTCGATGTCGTGCGTCGATGATGCGCTTCTCGTTCTCGAGCTTCACCACCCGCCGCTCCCGCTCCAAATCGGCACGACGCCACTCATTCTCACGCTGGATCGAGTCCTCTCGCCATTGTTTCTCCTGTTCACGATAGAGCAAATCCTCATTGCGCCATTGTTTGGCGTTTTTGACGTCGTACGAGCCAAAGACGGCGTCGACGACGGCTCCCACAGCTGCCATAATGTCGGGGAAGAGTCTCACGAAACATGTCATTGGCTGAAAAGGCTTGAATAAATAAGGAGGTCAAGATGTGTGATAGCCGAGCCAGTTATCAGATCTGAGTTAGTCTTCAACATGGAAAATGCCGCTTACGACGCAAAAGAACACGAATCGTAACCCCCTTGATGATAGGTAGAATACGCACTGGGTGAAGTAACGGTAGCAAATAGAGACACGCTCAGCATGTCCCCCTCCTTCAATCATTTCGCCTAGTTTAATAATTGCGCACACTATCATAGATCCTCTGAAATCTGTTTGCCACACTGTACCAGACAGAGGGTATCATGATAATACGTATTCTACTAGTGTATCAGACAGTCACCAACGATGACATACAAAGGTCAAGATGTCGAATAATGACCAGGCCCGACCCAGTCCCGAATACTGAATTGACCCGCCCCACAGCGCCGTAGAAGCGCCACCCCTTTAGTTCGAGATCCTCGCAGCGACCGACGGGCCCATGGCAAAGAAACGTCGCACGTCCGTCGCTACGAGCGCCTCGCCCGCGCCTGTGACGCCACCTCGCGTCCGTCGTCTCCATGTCCCACCGCGCGTGCACATAAGTCGGTCGGGGGTAGCCGCGAGCACGCGCTCGCAGCTCACCGTGGCGCAGCTGCCAGTGCTCTCGCCGCCGCTCAAGAAGCGCGTGACGTCGCGTCGTGTTGGCAAAGCCGTAAAACTTCAACTTCCCGACGATAGCGACCAAGAAGACAAAAAAGAAGTGTTGCATGCTAATGTGACTACATGTTGTATCCATAATCGTAAGATAGAGACAGAAGAAGCGCTGGTCGAGTCGATTCAACCCGATCCGTATCTCCCCGAGACCTATCAACGGCATGCTACCGTCGTTCGACATGGCTCGAGTTTCTACAATGCCATGCTCACCAGAGTAAGAAACAATGAGAACAAGACGAGAGACCCACGGCGACTGATGCGATCGGTTCTTTGTCTTGTGTTGCAGGCGCGTGTGCATATGGATCAGAGTGAGTTTATGGCGCTCCAAGTGCTGGAGTATGAGACGAAATTCTATCTCTGGACGCGCGAGGGACGCGTGGGGTGTGCAGGGAAAACGACCTTGCACGGGCCATTTACGACGGTCAAGAAGGCGATACAGGAGTTTTGTACCTTGTTTTCCGTCAATACAAATTGTGAATGGGACGAACGACATGCGCTACGATACGAAGAAGGGAGTTTTACGTGGATTGAATTGGATTATTCCATGGGGACGCCCTATTCAGAGTCTCTCACGACAGCCTTGGCCGAGCATCATGACGCAACTGAGCAGCTCGACGCGCCACCGCTACCGCCGCCTTCCAGTCGCAAACGGTGTCGGACAACCATGTGGACCACATCAACTTCCTCCAGGTCAAGTTCAGCGGAAGGAAGGGATGCAAACGCGGACGGAGAGAAAGCGTGTCCTGCATCGACCGAGACGACTGCGACATGTGCGTGTGCCGTCATGCCCCCGTCCCGCTTGCCCCCAGAGGTCCAGGAGTTTGTCACGCTCATTTCCGATTATTCCGCGTATGCTGGTTCCGTCGTCGACGACGTGTTTGGGAACGCGGATTTGAAGCTACCGCTCGGGCGACTGTCGAAAACGACCATCAAACGCGTAAATGACGCAATTGTAGCGTAGGAGAGCGCCAACTCGAGGCTAATGTATGCGTGCGTCTGCTACCTTGTTGACAGGGATACGAGGCACTGGAGGAAATTTACGAAGCGCTACGGAGTCGAAACGTGCCGGGCGCGCGCTTGACGTACTTGAGTAGTTACTTTTACTCGCTCATTCCGCACCATGCGCATCTCGATGTCCTCGATACGATGGTCAAAGTCGGGCGGAAGGTCGAGTGGATGGCGGAAGTAAGTGGCGCCGTGGCGCATGAGCCCGTCGTTCGTCGGTGCACGGCGAGAAACTATGTGGATGCATGTTATGATGTTTTAGAGTGTGACTTGCACCCCCTGAAGCGGTCGGAGCCCGAGTTTGCGCTCATTGAGACGTACATTCGCAATTCCAACTGCTGTGGACGGAAACAAGATCTGCTCCAGCTCTTGGCCGTCTTTCGCGTCGAGAAACCCGAGCAGGAGACGCGGTTCGAGCCCTTCCGCACGTTTGGGAATCGACGGGTCCGTTGATTCATATGTTGCGTGTAGGTTGCTTGAAGGGAGACGGTTCTTATACGTGTATGTATTAGATCTTGTGGCACGGGAGCCATGTCGCCAATTGGGCGGGTATTTTGTCGGAAGGACTGCGCATTGCGCCACCCGAAGTCGCATCGAATGGCCGGACGTTTGGGAAAGGATTGTATTTCACGGATAAAGTGACGAAAGCACAGGCCTATTGCCATTGTCGACCGACGAATGGCTACTATCACTGCATCTTTGCTCTTAATGAAGTGGCCCTGGGCGAGAGCAAAGAGATGCTCTACTCGGATGACAATGCCGTGCAATTTGTTCACACGGGAGCAGGCGGTCGGGCCAAGGGAGCGTATTTCCATAGCTGCAAAGCCGTTGGTTCATGTCGTCCGGACGCAGCGGGCGAAATCGTGGACGCTTATGGCGCGATTTGGCCCGTGGGGAAACCCGTGCAGCCGGAAGAGCGGACGGGGTTTCATCATAGCGAGTATGTCATTTACAATCCGAGACAGACACGCATGCGCTACGTTGTGCTGGTCAAGAGTCGCTATTAGCTTAGATGCTTAAATGGAGAATATGTAGAAGGCTAGTTTCGTAGTCTACCACCACCCCCTGTGTGCAAGGAAGGTACCCCCGGTGGTTCAATTACACCACCGGTGTTAATGCGGGGAAGCAGGAACACGATCCGTTGCAAAAAGAAAGCAAACGTACCGTTACGTTGTCAGACGACACCAGCCACTTATCATCGCCAAGCAGGAGTAGTTCGAGCCCAATGACGGATTCGAGTGCTCAAGGAGAATGATGACAAGCAGGGCAAGATATTGAGCAGGATATTACGAGGCACGATCTTGTCATGTCCATGCCGTGAAGACTACAAGGCCGTTGAAGATGATAAACGACAGAGACGCTTACGTCAAAACAAAGAAAGTGGGAAGGAACAAGTCACGAAATGGCATTAGCCGTGATGCCGAGAGTCCGACGTCGTCTTCCTCGACTTAGTGACTACCATGGTACCCTTCCTTCATCTTGTACCGCAAGCCGCAGTACTTGCACGTTTGGGGACTATTTAGCTCACGCGTGTCCAGTTGAATGTACTCTGCGGGGTGTCCCAAAGCGCCGCCACCACCGTCGCACACCGCCACGCTGCTAGCAAGTTCCACAACGGGAACTTTTGCGATTCGAAGCTCGGCATCACTACGGTGCCGATTAATGTCCTAAATCGTAGCGTTTTGTGGTTAGTTTAGTATTCATCTCCCATTAGACAATGTCTCCATTCGCTCCTTACTTCATACGGCGTCTGAAGGTCGTAGATCGTCGAGAAAGTCGCACGTGGCAGGCGTAGACGGGAGATGGCTGCTTCACGTGGGCCACACGCACGGACGGCAGTCGTTCGAAGCGCTTGGAAACTACGGCGGAGCATGTCTTTATGCGAATGTAAGGTTCGTTTTTAGGTCGAATTTACATTACAGTGCCTTAAGTTCGATTTTATAAAATACTTTGCTACAAACATTGAAAGACGTTTGGCCAACATAAATATTACGGCCATGACGGTCTTAGTAGCGGAGAGTGTGAATGTGTTGTCAGCGGCCCCATCACTCGCACCTTGTGTACGTGAACATGATGATTCCCTCTCGCCTAAAAACTTTCTCCAATCACGTCCGCCTGGTGTCTACACTTGTGTCCGAGTGCATCGAAGGACTCAAGCCAACGACGTCACGTTAGTCCACTGGTCGTTTCATTTGACTCGTTTGGTCCACAATGTGACTCAAATCGACCCAATTTTAACCACGGACCAATTGGACCAATTCCAAAGGACGACGGAATCGCTGATCACGACGATTTTAAGCCAATGGCAGTCGGTGGACGCGGTCCTCTCTATCTTGTGGTATCCACTAGAGGACGGTTCAGCGTATGGCGTCGCGGTCCACTTGTGGCCGCTTCCCCCATCCCCACCATCGTTTTGGACTCTGTTAATTTATGGCGAGGGACGGCAGCAGGCGTCTCTTAAACACACCCGATGGATTCAAGAGCGAAAAGCAATTGAAGAGCACAAGACACACCTCGAGCACACCCGTGGGGAACCAATTCATGAAGTTTTGCTGAGTCAACGGGACGCACAGGGCGAGCGCGTGGTGCTCGAAGGACTCATTACCAACTTTTTCGTGGGTAAGGAAAGAGTACACACGTGGTGGACGAAGCTAGTGCTCTTATTTTGATTGTCTCTAGTGAAGGACCAGCGCGTGTATACGGCACCACACGACGTGTTAAATGGGAGCATGAGGGATCTCGTGCTCCAAACGTGTGAGGCGCTATCGATACCAGTTGTGTATCAAGCCCCCAAGCTATCAGAATCGACCTCCTGGCAAGCAGCATTCGTCACGAGTACGCACACCTCCTTTGCGCTTGTACTCACGTACTGATATGTTTGTACGCACGTCGTGGCTCGGTAGATGCGGTTCGAGGCGTGTGCCATGTCGGGCGTTTCTTATGGGAAGAAACAGTTCAAGAGCATGTATTCATTCGTGAGATCGTGCTGCCAACTGCGTGTCATCCAGTCACGCAACAGATCCACCATCATATCTGCACTCACTACATGTGACCAAGTTGAAGAGCGGTCCCACTCGAGGGGAAACGGATTTAAGAGCAACTCCACGACTTCCACACTACGTTTGGCGACCTACATCCCAGCAGGTTCATGTCCTGTAGTGGAGTTTAACCATGATGCTCTGGTAAACAGCAGCTTTCATCTTGAAACAATGGCGTTGCACCGGGATACACGACGCCCGTAGCAACTGGGTCAATTATTTCATCAGGAAAATGTCCTTTAGAACGCAAACGACTTGAAGAGCAAATAGCAACGCCCTTGCTCGGGGTCTTGTGCTCTTGTGCGCTTACACCGACGCGGCAGTTGACGAGCATCTCGTCCGTGTTCAAATACCGGTAGTATCGGTATCACCGTGCGAAGAAGGACCATTTTTTACTATTGGGACCCATCGTCCAAAGACAAATGAGTCCTTTGTCGTGGTGGCAAGCGCCGTACTTTACCGAGTCGGGCTCGCGACCCAGGACGAGCGCCGTGCCGTATTACCAGGGCGCGCTAGTATTTATGACACTTGTCTATAGTCTTTGAAACGTATTTGTGTTGGAATGTCGAAGGTAAAAGAACAACTGATGTATTAGAGCTTAGGCCTTCTCCTTGCACCTACCTCCTAGAATGCATCCGGGCCGCGACTCCTCGCGGCCCAGTGAAACCCCCGCAGCCCCTTGGCTCACTTCAACCGCCAACGGCCATCCAGATAATCGTATCCGGATCCGTTTTTCAACGCGCCTTCCTCGAAGGCCTCAGCTTGGATCATCACACGGTTGGTTTATCATCCCCATCATGTAGCCGGTGCGTAAACGCACGGTGCGGCTAGCGCTCAGAGGAAGACTTTCCTTAAGCAGCGATACGCCGCTACTTAGCCGATACGCCCTAATAAAAGGGCTTAGCGTGAGATTACTCTCTCGCTCGGGGCCAAGATTTCCCCAGTTTCCTGTTAGCGTATTCTAACGTTTAAGCTTAACGCTTTCCCTTAGTAGGGAGTACCTAGGGGAGGTAATCCCCTACTACAACACTCACAGCACGCTCTACCCTTGCGATCGAGCGTCTAGCTGGGTTTAGTGTTAAATGGAAACTGATTTATTTATTTAATATAAAATTAGCCTAACTTAATAAACTAATATAAACTATATGCAATACTAGGTAGAACTTACTTAATTCGTACCTAGCCAAAATGTAGTGTACACCACCTGTGTACCAACACGTGGCAGGCTGCCACGCCTTCACGAAGAGAGACCGCCTTGATTGGTTAAAACAACCAATATGTAACAGGGTTACATTCGAGTACCATTTAGGAGGTGGTGTACGCGAGTGCACTACGGTTGGGGTCAGCATTGACCGGTTCGAAAGGTTTTGAACCATTGGTTATTTTAACCAATCAGGGCAGGAGCCCTTGGTGGTGGCGTGGCAGCCAGCCACGTGTTGGGTACACAGGTGATGTACACTACATTTTAGCTAGGTACGAATAGTGTAAGTTCTACTTAGTATTACATATAGTTTACATTAGTTTAAATTAATTTAGGCTAATTATATATTAAATATACATTCAGTTTACATTTCACTCAACCAACTACAGACGCACGACCTCGACCGGTCGCGCGTGTAGTGAGTGCAGTAGCGTAAAGGGAGTCCTCCCTTTAGCTAAACCCTTAGTAAAGGAGCCTTGCGTTAAGGCATTAGCGAAAGCTAATCGTAAACCAAAGTGGGAAGCTTGGCCCCGAGTAGGAGAGCTCTCTCCTACTAAGCCCTTTTATAAGGGCGTATCGGCTAAGTAGCGGCGAATGCCGCTTAAAGAGAAGTCTTCCTCTGTGCGCTAGCCGCACCGTGCGTGTACGCACTGGCTATATCTGGTAGCACTAGTAGTCAATCCAACACCTGTGTTGGTAGACTAAGGCAACCTCTGCAAGGGATGAATCAGGACGATTGGGATAGGTTGACCCTCGTCCAGCAGGAAGCCTATAACACGCGGTTATCCTTACTGCTCCTAGTAGAGCAGGGCGTTGAGGCCGTAAAGGCAAGGGTCAATGCCCTCATCGCCCATGAGGCAAGTTTAGGTGGAAGTCGTTCCACGGGGGTGCGTCCCCATTATCATTTAAGATAAAGGATTTCACCGGGGAGAAGGGTGACAACCTTTACGTGTGGCTGCGAGAGGTCGAAACGGCCTTCGCCACAGCGAATGTGATCGCTGATCACTTGCAAGTGGGACTTGCACTAACCCATATTACGGGCAAAGCCCGTACATGGGCGTTTACGTGTCCGGATTCGGTCACGAACGTGTTCCCAACCTGGGAAGTCCTTAAGCGAAAGCTTATGGACATGTACGCTACACCTGATCTGGTTTTACAGAATCAGCTTGCTTTTCTGAGGTGCCTTCAGGGCACTAGGGACTTGGAGACGTACGTCCAAGAGCTTAAGACCCTGTTGGCAGGGATGTACGCGAAAGAGTATTTGGACGATGTGTCCATTCCCGTGTTCATGGGAGGCCTGAGAGAAGGGCCAGCACGCTCGTAGATCTTCCGATGCCGACCCCAATTTCTGGGGCAGGCGTTTAAGATGGCGTTTAACGCCGAAAGGAACTTTCGTTCCTCTAAGGTGGGTACCGAACCCATGGACATTAGTCAGGTCGAAGCGGAGGAGAAACCTCCCGCTAGGAGTCACTCTGACTCCTTCCCGCAGGGCTTCGAAGCGGAGCTCCTTGCAATGATGCAGCGGCATGAGCCGCTAAGATGCTTCCTGTGTGGAAGCGCGGATCATCTGCGGAACAGATGTCCGAAAAAACCCAGCGAGACACTCGCTATAAGGGGTCGAGGGCGGGTAAAAGGCCCTCGCCCAAGCCGTCGGGAAACGACGGCTCCCAGTAGGTGCGGGGCGCCCTACTGGGGGATCCCTCAGTGCTGTTAAGCCCCAGGGTAGTGGAAGACAGCACAAAGCCCCGAGGGAAACGGTGCTTTCTAGCACCAAGTTAATGTACCAGCCAGGTTTGCTGGTAGTCCTTGCGGACGTAAAGGCTTTGATAAGCCTTGGAGAGTCTTGATAGACTCTGGAGCGTCTGACAATTATGTCAGACGGGCTTCTGTGGAGAAGAGTCGGCTGTATGCCGAGGCCCTAGAGGCACGTTCTCGTGACGTTCACGGTCCGTCTTGCGACGGGCGTACAGGTTTCTGTACCCAAGGTCTCGATTGACCTTAAGCTGAAGTTTGCAGACTTCGATAGCTTGGAACGTTGCCTAGTCCTGGATTTGGACTCGAGGTATGACCTCATTCTGGGCATGAAGTGGCTGGAACGCCACGAGCCATGGATAGACTGGAAGTCTAAGTCCACTGGATCAACGCACCCGCGATCGGGTGAAGCATTGGCGAGTCATGAACCCACCTTTGCTCGATCGCAAAAGCGATTCTGGCGTGAGATGCCAGAGATTGGGATTTCTGAAATGATCAGTCCCAATGAGGTTAAGGAAGAGTTCCTTAACGAGGGGGATTCGGCGGTTAATCCCCACGACGTTAACGGTGAGACTGGTGAGTTGCCAGTGGCAGAGGTGGATTCCTCTGAGACGACTCCAGTGGTAGGGGTAGAGACCCCTGTGGTTAAGCGCGAGGCGCTTCCAATCGAAGAGACCCGTAGTTCGTCTCTTTCGCACGTCGGAAATGATTCCGACTACGCCGTTGTAGGTGAGACCGGCGAGTCACCGGTGGTAGAGGTAGAGACCTATGTGGATAGGCGCGAGGTGCTTCCAATAGATGGGGCAATTGACTCCCCCCATCTGGGTCTTGGGATGAGTCCCGAGGCCAGTAGTCATCAGTCCTATCGGATGCTGAATAGTGTGAAAGGTATTGTCACATAAGGCGTAAGCCTTGAACGGTTGCCTGGGGTAGGCGAACTGTTGTAGTTGGAGGAGATTTCCTTCAACGAGTTTGAAACTTCTTTGAAAGCAGGTGAAATCGACGAGGTTGTCGTATTACGTCCGGAAGAGGAGTTGAACTCCTCATCAACGATGGACGAGTCAGTTTTGGTGAAAACCAAACAGGCATTGAATGCCCGAAGCGATCTCAAGATCCTCGCGGATCCTGAGGACCCTTAACATTCCTTAATAAAGGAATTTGGAGATGTCATTAGTGACAACCCGCCGATGGGGTTACCACCGGATCGGGGAGTCCGACATGAAATTGATTTGGTTCCTGGAACCAAATACTGCGTCACTAGGCATTGGACTCTCTCCAAGGAGCAAGCAATGTGACGTCATCGACGCATTCTTCAAGGGGAAAGAAGAGGCAGGGATGGTACGGGAGAGCAAGTCTCCCCATTCATCTCCCACTTTTTGTGTTCGTAAACCGAACGGAAAGTGGCGCATCGTGCATGCGTACAACAAGCTGAATTCAGCTACTGTACCATGCAAACTCCGATTCCTCGGAAGGATGTTTTCTGGAACAATATGGCAGGCTGTACTGTGTACAGCGCCTTAGATCTGGTGGACGGGTACTATCAGGTGCTCATGCGAGCATCCAATATCCCGCTTACAGCGGTCAGCACGCCTAGTGGCATGCTGTGGGAGTGGCTTGTTATGCCACAGGGGCTTTCAAATGCACCAGCGACTTTCAATCGCTGGGTGACACAACTCTTCCGCCCTCATAGAATGTACGCTCAGACGTATTTCGACGATATATTCGTTCATAGTCGTGCGGAAGGCGACTTGACTGATGTTCAGACGCACCTAATACATCTTCGAGCGGTGCTCGAATGTATGCGAGAGCATAAGTTATATGCAAACGCATCCAAATGTATTTTTGGTGCTGAGGATCCCTTTCCTCGGATGCTTCATCGGTAAGGATGGAGTGCGGGCGGATACCGCAAAAGTGAAAGCCATTGTGGAGTGCCTTCGCCTTTAAATCTTAGATATTTACGTAAATGGCTTGGATTAGCCAATTATCTCCACAAATACAGCGAGAACTACGCTGAGATGGCGAAGCCATTAACTGACCTTCTTAAGAAGGACGTAGCTTGGTGTTGGGAAACCAAACACCAATCCTCTTTCGAAGCGGTTAAAGGGAGCTTGTTGAGATCCCCCGTTCTTGCTCTACCAGATTCTGGGAAACCATTTAGCGTCGTCTGCGACGCCTCCGATTTCGCAATCGGATGTGCCTTGTTACAAGCAGACGATGAGGGACGAGAACGCGTGATTGCGCTTGAGTCTAGGCAGCTTAAAGCTTCGGAACGGAATTATCCCGTTCATGATAAGGAGCTACTTGCTATGAAGTATTCCCTTGTAAAATTTAGGGTTCACCTACTCGGCTCAAAGCCGTTCGTGGTTTATACTGACCACGCGTCCTTACGGAAAGCGAAAAATTCGCCTTATCTCTCCCAACGAATGGCCCGTTGGCTCTCCTTCTTTGCGGAGTAT